>CALNHX010000233.1:0-416577 GCA_940337035.1 Agriotes lineatus
AAGTTTTGCCATATTTCAGCAAAGTCCTGTCCAAGCCAGAGCGGAATTGTTGCGTAACCAGGAGGGAGCTTCTGGCAGTAGTCAAGTCCGTAGAGCATTTTTATAAATATCTGTATGGCAGAAGATTCTTGCTGAGGACCGACCATGATGCACTAGTATGGCTACTGCAGTTCAAGAACTCTGAAGGACAGGTGGCTAGGTAGATCAAGCGCCTACAAGAGTACGACCTTGAAATAAATCATCGACCTGGCACAGCCCACCGCAACGCCGATGCGTTATCCAGGAAGCCCTGCCTGCGGACTGCGGCCACTACTCAAAGCTGGAGAGTCGTGCGGTGCCCATCAATCGTACCACTGTAGTCGACGACTCGTGGAAGCTAGACGAGTTGCAGAACAGCCAGGAGAACGGCCCCGACTTAGGCACGGTTATAGCCTGGAAGCGAGATGGCCGTCGACCTACCTACCAGGAGGTCTCCGCCACCAACCCAACGGTAAAGACCTATTGAGTGCAATAGGACTCTTTGCAGCTAGACAACAACGTCTTGACCAGAATTTTGGAAGATGAAGACGGTAGGGCAACGAGATCACAATTGATGGTTTTAAGGAGTAGAGTGGCCGAGGTTCTGCGCCACCTGCATGATGGCTCCTCTGGGGGACACTTTGGATTGACGAGGACGTTGCAGAAGGTCCGAGAAAGGTTCTACTAGGCGAGCTGCAAAGATGACGTCCGAGAGTGGTGCCGGAGGTGCGAAGCCTGCGCTACAGGAAACGGAACGGTTGGAAGACGTAGAGCTCCAATGCGGCAGTACAACGTCGGTAGTCCGTTCGAAATGATAGCCATTGACATCGCTGGACCATTCACCAAACCGAATTGGGAAATAAATGCATCCTGGTGTGCATGGACTACTTCTCCAAGAGGCCCGAAGCGTACGCCCTTCCGATTCAAGAGGCCGGTACTGTCGCTGATGTTTTGGTGAAGGAGTGCTTCAGCTGTTTTAGAGTCCCCCTGGAGTTACATTCCGACCAGGGCCGAAATTTTGAGTCTGGACTCTTCCAGAACGTTTGCAAGCTACTGGGGATACACAAGACCCGGACCACTGCCCTCCATTTTCAATCGGACGGCATAGTGGAAAGGATGAACCGAACCATGGAGAAGCATCTGTCCAAGGTGGTTTCCGAACATCAGCGTGACTGGGACCAGTACATTCACCTGTTGCTAATGGCCTACCGATCGGCAGTACAAGAGACAACCAACCACACCCCAGCCACGGTACTCTTTGGGCGCGAGCTGCGATTGCCATGTGACCTCAACTTTGGAAGAAAGCCTGGTGAAGAAACGGCCGGCGAGGACTACGTGGGGAACCTGAAGAAGAGGATGGAAGAGATCCACGACGCCGTACTCCATCTGCTTATCATTCTAGAGGTCGTGGGTTCGATTCCCATGGTTGCTTGCTCTGATTCAGGTGCTTACGTGATTTTACTGAGTCAACAGGGTACTTTCTATATAGAAAATTCCGGAGCAGTACTTCTCCATATTTTCTGACCTTTCCTCATTTCTTCATTCATCCATTCTAAAAAACTTTTACCGAACGTCATATTCTTGTTTAAAGAGGTTGCACCTCCAGTTTAAATAAATATTCTTCAATAGTTCGTGCAATTAAATTTGAAGATATTTAAAACTGCGACGATGTTGACTCAGCTTGTAACGTAGATCACTTATCAGTTGATAATCCCATATGTATTTAGTTCTTCCCACTATTTGCTCTAGTTTTAGATTAACTACTATTAAGAAATATAAATATGAAGCAGCACATAAATAATTTACAATTTTTTTAAATATTTTTATCATCGCTAATATTGTTATAGACTATTTGCCAAATTAATTTGAGTATATGGTTACGAACTATATTACTGCACTCAGTGCGGTAATCGATATTACCGCATTAAGTACGGTTATAGATAATATTACCGCACTCTGCGGTAATAGATATTACCCCACCCCTTTTTACAAGCTCAAGAGTACATTGAACCAGAATTTAATGAAAAAGACTAAGACAAAGTACTAAACAATACACATTTGCTTATGGCACTTAACGAAACCCCCCCGCAGAACTTGGCTCACCGCCTCGTTCTGGCAATCAAATTCGTTTCGTTAAGATGCTCATAGTTAAATTTGTATCGCTAATATCTTCTATCTAGTTACATCATGATTTTCAGAAATGGTTGGGAGCTTGTGCCCGTGTAGCAGTTGCAAGAAAAATCGTACATCAATTTACACTCCAGTCAGTTTATTTGCATTAAATTTTAACAATAGAACAGTGTATAAACATAAACAAATTTGAAACTTACAACTACGACAAAACGAGATATAACTTAGAATAAAATCAACGTCACGA
Organism: Agriotes lineatus; assembly: GCA_940337035.1. NCBI lineage: Eukaryota > Metazoa > Arthropoda > Insecta > Coleoptera > Elateridae > Agriotes > Agriotes lineatus. Next base: position 2,396 of record CALNHX010000233.1, read on the forward strand.
TTACCACAGTTGAAACACAATAAAACCTTTAGTTAAAATGACAACACTACAAATACATTAATAAATATTATACATCAAGTGAATTAAACATATGTTTATTCACGAAAAGATGTTGAGATCACGAGCATATAGTGCAACTGTGATCATATCTTTGAGTGAATAAATGTTTACTTCACGTGGCGTATATATTAATACGATTCGGGCTCTTTCTTTTTGTTACCTATTAGTATACGTTTATAAATTGTATTTTAATCAATTTAAATTGCCGTGTTTATAGTATTATATATTTATAGTTATTATTTGTGCTAGCACCTGAAAATCAGGGGTGGGTTCCTTGTTCTAGACTGCTTTTTCTGAAATTTGATGTTCTGATTTTAATTTTATTACAAGTCAAAAATAACTTCTGTTAAATGATAAGTCAAACAGATTTGAAAATTCAATGACAAGTACCAGATCGTTACATTCGCCACATAACGATATCAAAAAGTAAGTAATTCCTTAATAATAAATTCACCTTTCTAACTTGTATTTACTTTCAGTGCTTGTTATGTTATTTCGACCTCGTTCGTTCTATCTAAGGTAATTTTAATTTTATTCCGCTTCAATAATTTTTAGTACGGCCCTGTTGCCCTGGAATTATAATCGAATTTAGTTAAGCAAGTATTGAAATGCTTACGCCTCGCATTTGTTTTCTTTGGTAACCAATTCTTTAACGCTGGCGCAAGGCCATCGTAAGATGTCTTTCCCCGAAACTATATTATAAATATCACCGTTTATGTTGCATTTTCCGAATTGTGACCGTGAATTCATTCTTTGGTTCCGTATTGCCGATAATGCGGGTTAACGCTTCAAGTTCTGCGTATTGCTCCTTGTTGTCCTTGTAATCTGATATTTAAGCCTTATGGAATTTTTGGCACGTAGTAGCTTTCGTTTATTTTGAGAACTTTCCTATATGCTTTATCGTCTGAGCCGGGCTTCCCCTAAATTTTTGCTGACGCAGACATTGCATCAGCCGTCCGAGTTTTGCGCCAAGGTTTGGGCCAGGGAAAAGAAAGTTTCGATAAACCATTCGTTGACCTTACATATAGAATTACTAGTTTTGGAATTCAAAACTTTCTTCTAATGGGCCGCGTTTTTAACCCGCGGGCTTCTGAATCAATTAGTAACCAGTACTTGATCGAGCAAGACCTTGTAAATTTTCGTGCTCCCCTCCCGATTGCGGCAATGTTCGCTGCAGTCGGGGGAGCTTTTGCTAAAACTTTGTGATGAACTTTGGGAATTCTTTTGCTAAACCTTTTGTGAGGACTTGGTGCGAATTTTTGAGTGCCCTGTGGCGCGTTAATTGTAAGTGCAGATCAAGCCCTAAGGAGAGCAATCTCGTGTAAGTTCGAAGCCCGGGCAGCGGGCGTTTTTGTGGGGAATTCGGGCCGGCGTCGATAAATAGGCAATGCGTCTTCTTTAGTTTTCTTCCCGGGGAAAGTCATTTGCATCATTTGCACATTCGTTTAGAGACGTCATCAAGAAGCCTTAGTTAATTTTTTCCACGTTGAGTGTGGGAAATCCTTGCTTTATGCAAATTATGTGTCAACGCCGCGCCTGAATTAAGTTTTGTGCCCGCTGCGGGATACCCGCTGCGGGATACCCGCTTTGTCATTTTGTTGACTGCTGCTGGCTGCCGTTCTTCTTCAACCACTCGAGTTTCTGCACAACCTGTCTGCCTCACCTGGGGAAGTCGCAACAGCTCCGCCACGTTTCACCAAAGCTTCGCCGAGGCTGAATTTATTGAAGATCCCTAACAACCTGCTCCCAGCTCAAAGGTAAAATGTTTTATCCACGACCACTACAAAAAAAGATGAATTACGTACAACGCATAAACTAAGTAAGCTGCTGCTTACGAACTGTCGTACGTAAAGTGGCAAAATCGCACAGCGAGTATCATTACATAGCAGGCACTCGTATTTGTTTTGTTGTTCGATCTAATTAGCCGCGACAGAATGACAGTTTTCGAAATTGAAACTGTTGTCGTTGAATTTCAACTGTAGGTACGTAATTACGTATGTATAAAGGTAATTTTTAATAAAATATATCATTTCCCCATTAACTCTTTTCAATTTAAGCGATAAGATGTTTAGTGACAGTGAGCAAGAGCTGTGCACGCCGCCTGAAATCGGCGAAAAAGCGAGAACTGCCGTAAACGATCTCCTTCCGGAAAAATCGCGTGAAAGGTATGAAATTGTGTACCAAAAATTCATGGATTGGAGACTTAGAAATAAAGTAAAATCATTTTCTGAAAACGTAATGTTGGCGTACTTTGACGAGTTGTCAAAGCAAATGAAGCCGTCGTCACTTTGGGCTATTTATTCCATGCTAAGAGCCACAATCAATATTCGACATAATACAAACATTGCGACTTACCCTAAACTTTTGGCACTATTGAAGAGAAAATCTGATGGATTCAGAAGTAAAAAATCAAAAACTCTCACTCCAGAAGAAATTAATCAATTTCTGAAAAACGCACCAGACAGCGAGCATTTGTTGTCAAAGGTATAACACTTTTTTATAATCTATGAAAGTAACATAAATATTAATATTTCATTGTAGGTAATTCTAATATTTGGTATTAGTGGTGCCTGCAGGAAGCAGGAGCTGAGAAACATAAAAACTGAAGACATACAAGATACAGGGAAATCACTCATAATTAAAATCCCAGATTCTAAGACAAAAACTCAACGTTCCTTTATTGTGCCTGAAGCATGGTACCCAACGTGCAAGAAATACATAAATTTACGTCCTTCAGAAGCGAATACAAAATATTTGCCGTTTTTTCTGAATTACCAACACAAAAAATGTACCAAACAATGCGTTGGGTTAAATAAGTTTGGTGCTGTGCCAACCAAAATCGCAACGTTTCTGGGTTTAGCGAACCCGAAACAATACACTGGCCATTGCTTTAGGCGCTCGTCGGCCACCATTCTTGTGGATACTGGTGGTGATTTGCTGGCATTAAAGAGACTTGGTGGTTGGCGCTCGTCAGCTGTAGCTGAAAGCTATGTTGATAATTCAACCAAAAACAAAACTGAAAATGCGGTAAAGATTTCAAGTGCTATCTGTGATGATGGAGCAATATCAAACGACACCACCGCCACCGTTAGAGATGTTACTATGGCTTCATCCTCTGGCGCCAACGTCCATGACTATACATTTTCGGAATCTTCTGTAACTTCTGTTCTTAACAATAATATCAGTATGGCCCCTTCTAATGCCACGCCAGTTTTTCATAATTGTACTGTAACTATCAATAATTATTATCACAAAATGTAATGTTAAATTAATAAAAATACTTCTTTTTGTTTCTTTGATAGTAATTAATGTGTTCGTGGATAAAGTATAGTACAAAACTCGAGTTGTAAGGCAATTACGCACTTGTGGAATTACAAACTCGCCGCTACGCGGCTCGTGTGTAACTTTTCCACTTCGTGCGTAATATGCTTCTTACAACTCTTGTTATGTAATATACTATTGTATTTTGTTGTGCCTATTTGAGTGACCCCGTGGAGTGCCGTTAAAGCTACACGGTTTGCGCTATTTTAATTAATGAACACTGCGTCTGCCCATTTTATTTGATTGTTGTACACAGGGGCTTCACTCCTGTCTTGGTGCGTTATTGCTTGTAACTTAAATTTAACGTAGATGCCAAGGTAATTTTTGCGTGGGAACCCCTTTCATATTCAGTCAGGGTGTACCGTTTGTATTAAATGTAAATTTACCTCCGGGTGATCATCCTCCATGTGAACTAATTTTGTAAACTCAATTCTTTAAATAATAAACTTGTTAGTCAGCTTATTCATTTAGTGAATTTTGGAACCTCTATTTGGGTCTTCAACCAGTTTAATATGGCAAAAGCCAGGTGTAACTAAATTGGAAAGCTGAAAGCATGTCTTTTTGAGTAAGTAAGCTCCAAGAAAGTCGGGCTAGTGTCAGTGTTCTTTTGTTGCTCTAGGGGGTGGCCAATTAAGGTAAGCTAATTGTTTCACTGCCACCCTGTGTGCTTGGACCTGAAGACTCGGAGGAGGCTTGGTGAACAACGCTGAGGGGGATAACGACGAACTTGGGTGACCGCCTCATAGGCTGCGTGACTCTTCTTGCATTAGCCACGCTAGCGATCCCTTTTAGAAGTAAGTGGCGCCAATGGGTTATATCTTTTTAAGCAAAGTATAGGGTAAGTGCCGTCGGTTTTTAACTAAGCTTTCGAATCACGCCTTCTCGACTAAGCTAGACCGTGGGTAACAGGAGAGTAGAAGTGCAGGCTGTAATCCCCCACCACTTTTTATATCAAATTGATATCAAAATTAATTGATCGATTAAAAATCAAATTAAACCGCGGATTAAATGGCCTAATTAATTTCACGGTTTGCTCTAATTAATCTTCATATGTACTACTGAGTAATCACATATGAAGTTTGATATTTAATTTTCATATGTGCTACTGATTAAATTACGCGGCGGCCATTTTTAATTTGCTTCCGGAATTACGCGGCGGCCATTTTCAATTTTCGCGCGAATATTTGAATTTGAAATTTTTCAGATCAAACCCAGTTTAGAAATTTGTACATGACTTAATTTATATGAAATATTGTATGAAATTGCAAATAGAAGGTTTTTAAACTAGATGTTTTCTTAATTATGCAGAGAGTGCTCGTATATACAGGGAGGTAGGTCGGCCGAATGGTTAAGGCGTCAGATTTAAGATCTGATCTCGAGAGAGAATGCAGGTTCGATTCCCGCACCTGCCATATTTTTTTATATATTTATTATGAAAGTCTTGATTTTAAGTTAGTTTATTCAGGACGGCTCTACCAGAACAAACGGCTGAGCTCCTTTTTCGACTAAAATGGACCAATCGCAAAAGATGCTGGTTGTATCGCCGGAATTTGTCCAACGTCTTAAGTCTGGCGAGAATACGGAGAAAAATATATTATCACAGCTTGATGACGAAATGCATAAAGTTTTTAAAGTCCAAATTAACTGATCACCATAAATGAGTGCAGTACAACCAAGTGTTACAAAGACACCTTCATTTCACAAACCAGGCACGGCAGCCAATCAAAATACTTATTGAAACAAGCAGTAACAGCATATCAAATACCATTATTTTATCTACACTTCCCAAAACTTTTAAGAAAAAAGCTGAAGTTTTCCTACGCATTTTGAGTGCCTCCAACGATGTGAGCTGAGATCACAAGGGTACCGTTACTATAAAGGGTGAAATTTTACCGGTGTCTAACATAGTCGATTTAGTTCACTACACTCTGAGGCCTCGAAAAACGATTAATCCACCCGGACGTCTACAGTTTGCTGATTACATCAAAGGCCTTAACGTTGCTCATGTGCTGCTAGCTAAATCTAAGCAGCAAAAAGTGCCAGCCCCGACTGGTACTACAGGAAAAACCGAAATGGAAACTGATAACTGCGAGTCCGATTTAGAATATAAATTAAAAACACCAGCTACTCATCCAAGTCAACATCAAAAAAATGCAGTCAGAAAAACGTCGATTAGGAAGCACTTCCAAAAAAGGGCCGTTAGAAAAACACTTCTAAGGCAGAGGTCCTCAACATCAAATACGAACGGAATTCTGGAATGGGAGCGTCTTAAACTTTAAAATATCAGAATTAAATTTGTTCTACGAGCCCATGTAAACGAATTCTCATTTTATTACTTGCAGCTTTTTTAATTTGAAATGTTGTACACCTCAAACTACAATTTTGTAAATTGCTAGCGGATTTTTAGAAAATAAGACATTCAGTTGTACATTTATTTTTATATTATTAAGTATTATACGAAATAAAAACAATATATTTGTTTATTACAAAGTGTTTGTGTTTTTTATTTCTACTCTGCTTTTGTTTTTCACGAATCTGCAATAATTACAAAGTCTAAAAGCTAAAATATCAGTATTTAAAGTTATTTTAGAGATACAAAGTGTAAAATTTTAAAAAATAAATTTACCATTTCATAATGGCGTGATATAATTTAAAAATTTGTGACTTCTTTTAATTTTGAGCGATGCATTTTATAAAAAAGTGTAAAAACATTTGCAAAATTATGTTTAGAAATAACTCTAAAACTGTTTTTACATCATTTTCGTTATTATAAATCGTTTTGTAATACGAATTGTGATAATTTTTAAAGTGAGATGATGTGTAATTGCATATTTTTTATTAAATTTTTATCGTGTGTTGAATTAAAATGTCATTTTTTGTATAATTTATGTGACATAATGTCGATTTTTGTAAACATTTATGTGAGATGATGTGTAATTGCATATCTTTTATTAAATTTTCATCGTGTGTTGAATTAAAATGTCATTTTTTGTATAATTTATGTGACATGATGTCGATTTCTGTACAAATTTATGTGAGATGATGTGTAATTGCGTGATTTTTATTCAATTTTATGTTAATTTGGGGGGTCAACATACATTTTTGAGCGATGCAATTTATAAAAAGTGTAAAACATTTGTAAAATTATGCTTAGAAATAACTCTAAAACTGTTTTTACATCATTTTCGTTATTATAAATCGTTTTGTAAAACGAATTGTGATAATTTTTTAAGTGGCGTATTTTTTATCGCTTATTGAATAAAAATGTCGTTTTTTGTATAATTTCAAGTGACATGATGTCAGTTTTTGTAAAATTTTAAGTGAAATTATGGTGTCAGAACATTGTTTTCGACGAAATTGCGTGTTTTTATTTAATATTATGTTAATTTGTGGTCAACATACATATATTTCCATCAAAGGTACAAAAATTTTTGAATTTTGTTTATCGAAATGATGGAGGCAGAAGATTTTTTCAATGAGAGTTGAATAAAAACACTGTTCTTGTAGAATTTTATGTAAATTCTAACGATACGTTCAACTTGTGGATTCCGGCAGTTGCCCCTACAACAAATATGAATACCGACGACGAATTTTATTTAACATGCAAATAAAACTAACATGCCATGAAATCTAATACGTAGTTAAAGTTAACGCAAATTGAACCAAAATATCGGAAAATTATTGAAAAACGTAAGATTTGCTAATCGTGAATAACATGCACAGAACATGTGTTGTTTTATGAAAAGAAAAGAATAAAATATCGAAGATCCGTTAGAAAAAGACAGTTTACGAACTAATAAACTAACATTAGAAAAATACAGTTTACGAACTAATAAAATCACATTAGAAGAATACAGTTTACAAGTTTATAAAATAAAAGCCAAACATGACAATAACGATACGTTCAACTTGTGGATTCAGGCAGTTGCCCCTACAACAGATATGAATACCGACGACGATTTTTATTTAACTTTAGTTAGTAATAGCCTCATGAACCAGTTTTGATCGATATAATGACACAATTTCAAACGCTTTACTTATAAAATAAAAACCAAACATGACAATCTCGTGACAACTAGGGTTCAAACTTGACTTGGGGCCGGCACACAAAGCTTTTTTTTAAAATTAAATAAATGCGAGCGAAAGAGAACAGCTGTGATGAGTGATACGGAAGACTTCGGCGTGACGTAATCAAATCCAAAAATGGCACAGCGTAATTATAAAACTTAAGTACGATATAAAATAATGTCTATTTATTTTAAAAGTGACAAAAATCATATGAACCAAATCGTTAGAAAATCGCATAACGCTTATGCATATATTTTTTAAAACACGTCTAATATATATTTTTAAATACTTGGAAGGAATGACGAAATACCTTCAATCATATTAAAACTACAGACATTTTGAACGAGTGCAAGAGATAAAGTTACAGCAGTCAATAAGTACGAGTGAGATAGAACAACGACGACGAGACAGCCAAAACCCAATGAGTACAAGAGAGATAGACAGATTCATCAATATGAAATTCAAAACGGGCGCTAAATTAAAGGAAGGAATGACAAAATACCTTCAATCATATTAAAATTGCAGACATTTTGAACGAGTGCAAGAGATAAAGTTACAGCAGTCAATAAGTGCGAGTGAGATAGGACGACATGTGACGTAACTAAAGTACACAGAGGATGACAATTAGAAAGTCAGCCCTTCGGGGTTATAACGTCTTTTGTAATTACGCCTAGCAACATAAATTTAAGCATGTTCTAGCATTTCAAATATGAAAAATGGATAATAACCGCGGTTTTTATAAATAATTTAATAAAATTATATGAGACCTTTTCATACTTAGTATTTCAGGAATATATTAAACTCAAATTTGTAACTCGTTTTATATTTACGATCTGACTTTACCTCTTATCGCCGACAGCCAACGACCTGTTTGGCCAATTGCAAAAAATAAAAATAATTAATTCTAGCAAAACCACTTATAAAATCAGTTTTTTAAAATTCGTTTCAACCTTGTAATACCCCACACGATGTAATTCCATTGTTATAATTTAAAATTTTTAAGAAATATTTAGTTTAAAATATGGAAGTATGACATCAGAGCTTTCACGGTTGCAGCTAATTTGTGAACACGAACGTAGAGCGTTCAAATCCAGGTCGGCCTGACATTTTTTAAATATAAACATCCAATCTGTGAATGCAAGAGAAAGACAAGGAGTACAAGAGAGGGAGATTTTCCAGTTTAAAATTCAAATATTTGCGCGGAAATTGAAATTAAAACGACAGCCGCGAGAAGTGCGCACGCATAAAACCAAGATGGCCGACACCCGGGAAGTTTAAATTCAAAAAAGGGAACTGAATCTGAAAAATTTCAAATTCAAATATTCGCGCGAAAATTGAAAATGGCCGCCGCGTAATTCCGGAAGCAAATTAAAAATGGCCGCCGCGTAATTTAATCAGTAGCACATATGAAAATTAAATATCAAACTTCATATCTGATTAATCAGTAGTACATATGAAGATTAATTAGAGAAAACCGCGAAATTAATTAGGCCATTTAATCCGCGCTTTAATTTGATTTTTAATCGATCAATTAATTTTGATATCAATTTGATATAAAAAGTGGTGGGGGATTACAGCCTACACTTCTACTCAGGAGCGCCGTCATCTGCTCCGACACATTTAAGATCTGTGTTATTGTAAAAGCCGGCGAACCCTTTGCTTTTTCCCCGATTTTGACAGTGCTTGTGATAGATGTCGATTCGAGAAATTTATTCTGTAACAGCTTATCTAAATACCTAAACTCACCTACCTTTCACTCGAACTTATCAATGCCCCTGATGTAAACCAACTTGTTCCACTCCGCCAACAACCACAACTGCTTCAGTCTACAAACACAGCGAAAGCCTCCAATGACAACCAATATGTCAAAACTGCCTATAATCAAGAACATAAGCTCCCTCACAGCATGTACCCAAACAGAACCCAGTTGCAGATACTCAACTCCAACACCGCATACAACAACATTTCTCCAATTTACTCCTCTAACCAGTACCAAGAACCTCGGTACAAGTACAGAACACCAAGACTAAACCGCCAAATCCCTCAAACGTGCGTGCTCTACCAACGGTCCTCCCTTGGAACTCTCCCCTAGCATCAACAACTCAACGCAATCCAAATCAATTGATATACAATGTCAAATGTAGTTCTTCAATAAACTTAACTTAGTATTTTCCTCTATTTATTCTCCTTTGTAGATTAGTCTTGCTCAGTGGTCGGAATGTACCGGAACGGACCGGAACGGCGTTCCGGTTCGTGAAATATTATTAAGAGTCGTTCCGACTCGTGAAATTTCATCAAAAGCCGTTCCGTTTCGTGAAAAATTTATCAAATAAAAAAAGTTCCGTTTATTATTACACCCATGTTTTTTATGCTGAAATTCTTTGCGTGCCAGTGCGCTGCTTTGCTTCACATCCATGCTTTGCCCGCTATCTGTACGTAGTCGTAACCATGATATAAATACAAGGGTATGCTCAACAGGCGGTAACCCACTGCGCACGTGAACCACATGACGTCACATTCGTAGGGTCTCGGGCATGATTATCATGGTCTCGGGTATAGCAGGAGGGCTTCGGCATGTTGGACGATGGTTGCACGCATTGCACGTCGATAACCCTAACCTCATTTATACGGTTTCTCTCCTGTGTGGATTCTTGCATGTCCAACTAAATCGCGTTAGAATGACTATAAGGTTTTTCGCCTGTGTGCGGAAAAGAATTATAATGTACGAGAATCAATAAAACCGCGTATTATTCACACGAAAAATTGCATTTATTACAATTGCGTACGATTTCCCTCCATTTCACCATTAACTTGACCCTTACAAATGCAAAATACGATTTTTCCGGGAGACTTTTAAAACGTAACTTTCAAATTGCCGCCTATTTATGACATAGTGTGGTTCACGCTTTTCCATTGGTCGTTGAGAAAAGCTGCGCTTGAGCATACCCTTGTATTTATATCATGGTCGTAACGTAAGTAGCTCATCTTCTACACTGTACCACAGAAATTGTTTTATTCTGTGACTGTACATCTCTCGCATTTGCTGAGTGATGGCCATAGCGTGCGAGCGTGTGCGGGCAAAGCATCGATGTGAAGCAAAAGTGTAGGACGTACAAAACAAAATAGGTAATACACTAATACAGTGACATTGTCGGGAAAATTTTTGTTGAAGTTTAGCAAAGTGTGCACAACAAATAATTCCATCATGAGCTTATTAAACTGGTTAAAACGGCCAAACAGTAACCAGAAAACCAACGAAAGTGGATCTTCGAAATGTTCGAATCCAAAGAAAGCTAGAGATGACGTAGCAACGGGTGATACAAGTTCCAGCAAAGAGGAGTGTTGTATCAAAGACGAAGATCAAGGGACGTTGGACTTAGAAGATGACTTAGATGACGACATTCCCACTTGTTGGACTAAAACTCAGTGCGAAGGATTTAAAAGTACTAATGAATGGTTGATAATAAAAAACAGATCATTAGGATGTTCAGTGTGCGAGAAGGTGCAAGCGCTATGTGTAGATAGTGCCAAAAATTTGAGACTTTCGAAGCCCTGGCAGGAGTGCACAGTTACGGAAAATGGTAAGACTAAAGAATCGCAGCAATCTAGTTTACGGAAAAAGATTTTTGAACATAAGAAGTCTGAAGCACACATGAAAGCCATCGAAATTTCGCTGCAAGCTGAAAAAGGTGCAATGGAACATCTTGTTGACGGTATGAATCAAACACATTTCTCGGCAACTGAAAGGGTTTTCAGAACAGTGTATAAAATCATCAAACACCAAAGGCCGTTTGTCGATCTACCTGTTGATGTAGATCTTCAAATTCTGAATGGAATATCAATGGGAAGAATTCTACATTCCGATAAAACTTGTGCTGAAATCGCTATGCATATAGCTTCAGAGATGAAAAAAATGATTTGTCGTGAAATTGTTACTTCGAAGAGAAAAATGTCGATCCTGATAGATGAATCTACTACCCTCAGTCAAAAAACGGCTCTTGTAGTGGTTATCAGAACATTTTATCGAGAACAAGGCACGGCTTTTAACTTGGATTTGATTGAGCTTTCTGACACATCTGCACAAAATATCACGGAACAGTTATTGATTTGCCTGAAGCAGAACGGATTCGAGCAAGAGTTCCTTCAAGAATGTTTAATTGGCTTTGCATGTGATGGAGCTTCCGTAATGTTGGGAAAAAAGTCAGGAGTGGCAGCCCGTTTGAAAAGTCAGTTTCCAGATATAGTAACCTGGCATTGCTCTAACCATCGACTAGAGTTGGCGGTTGTTGATGTTGTTGATGAAGTAGTTGGCATCAATCATTTCAAGATTTTTATGGACAAGATATATGCCTTATATCACCAGTCTCCAAAAAATCAAAACGAACTCAAGGTTGCCGCAGCTACTTTGGAAACACAGCTTTTGAAAATTGGCCGAATTTTTTCTGTTCGCTGGATTGCATCGAGTAGGCGTACTGTGAATGCCGTCTTGCAAAATTACGCCTCTCTTTGCCAGCATTTCCACAGTGCTTCAGAGGACCGAAAAAGAGATGGAAGAGAAAGAAGCAAATATAGCGGCCTTCACAAAATGATTGCGTCAGTACAATTTGTCAGCAACCTCAGCGCAATGTCTGATGCTCTGGATGAATTGGGCGAATTGTCGGAGTATTTGCAAAGAAGCAATATCACTCTTGTGGACGCTGATAAAGCCATCAGAACCTCAATCAGAGTTTTAGATTCTATGGCGAATGACATGGGGCCTAAACTAGCGGCAGCGTTGCAAGCTTTGGACAACAAGAAATTCAAAGGTGTGCCACTGCATAATGGCAAAGTGAAATTGATCAATCATGCTCAACTTTATACCAGTTTAGCAAACAATATGAGAACTCGACTCATCACTACTTCTTCATCTCATGTTTCCCGCAACGAAGCCGATCACAGAGAGAATGTTGACAAATATACCAAGTTGTTAGATTGCATGAAGGTATTAGATAAAAAACTGTGGCAAAGAAACGATGATGGAGAAGTAGATATACAATTTGGTGACAAAGAGATTAGATCTCTGTGTCACCGATTTCACTTGAACGAACAACAAGTGATTAGAGGTTTCCGCTTCTACAAAATGGAAGATGAAAGTGGAGTACCTGAGGACTTGGAACCATTGATGAGGGCAGTTGCCACCATTCCAATTTCGACCAGCGAGTGCGAGCGCAACTTCAGTGCCATGAACGAGATAGTGACACCGCTGAGGAGCCGTCTGTCCATCAAAACTACAGCTTCTTTGTTGTTCATCAATTCCGTTGGACCTCCACTGTCCCAGTTTAAACCAGAAAAATACGTTCGATCCTGGTTAGAGAAAGGTGAGTGTTATATTCTTATCGTAGGTCCCTAATTTTGATAATTTCTGAAAATTTCTTAGGTCATCATTCTGCGTCTGACATAAACAGCAGAAAGAGAGAGCACAAAAAGGAGACTCGGTACCAAGAAATCTGGGATCTTCTTTAACTCTTAACCAATTTTTATATTTTTATTATTATCAATATAATTATTAATGTATTATCTGTTCTGTTGCGTTACAATATTTAGAATTTTGTTGAATTATTTTGTTTTATTGCCTATTATTAAGTTATTGCAGAAGGAAATGAATAAACTTTATTTTGTTGTATTTATACCGATCTTGTTTTTTTTTTAATTAGGGTCTTTTCACTTTGAAATTAATTATTAAATTAAACTGGTTTGTCTCGCCTACTGACGGAAAAAACACTTATTATTATCAACATTATTATTATTTTTCGCGCAAAATTTTGCCAGCCGGAGGGGGGGGGGCACACCCCCCGATCATCCCCGACAGCGTTCCGGTTCGTCAAAGTTTACATTCCGACCACTGGTCTTGCTTTTAATTTAGTTTTTTACCATATACTTGCTATCTTCCTTCGTTTTGTAGCTTATACTCTTACATTAAATTCCATTTCCATTTCACCACCCAAATTTGGCTTAATATCAACCCTTCTTTAATTTTTTAAAATAGGGTTAATTTCATACTTTTAAATTACACCAAATTAATTACAGTTTTACATTTTTCAAAATTTGTTATCTTAATAATAAAAGCAAAGTCCTTAACGATATCATATTTTTTCTAACCAACACACTATATCTTTATTTTTGATTTCTACCTACTATGTGCAATAATCTATTTCGATTAAGTATTTGTCATTGCCTCATTACCTTCAAATTTCATATTTAGATATTACATTATATTCGAATCCATCTGTTTCTCAATTAGCCATATTTTATTCAATTATAAATTCTATTTCCTCTTCTAATTACATATCATTCATATTCCCAATTCATATTTAAACTGATCCCGATAATATTCAACTATTGTAATCCCTTAATCCTATTTTAAAATTGTTTTTTATACCCCTGTTTATATCACTACAATATGTTTCTATTCAATTTTGAAGAAATTTTGAATAAAAAATATTCAAATCAAAATATAAATTTGCCCATTCATCGTCGATTTGATCTAAATTTTAGTAATTATATTACACACAACAAAGAGAAAGAGTAATTGAATGCAATGAATGTATTTGTACAAATAATAAGAATATGGTGTTCTTCATTGAAACTTTTTTAATTCACTAGTGAATTAGAACACTTTTATTTAACTTGTGAATAATAGACTGTTTATGAAGTATGTTATAGGTGGATAATCTCAATCGACTTTACCGTAATAAGAGCAGCTGAGTTAGAGCTGGTACGTACTAAGTCGTTAATCAGAGTCCTGTTTAATAGAGCTTTCTATCATTTAGCCGTTGGTCGTGGTTGGGATCATTAACCTTGATTGGAGCTGTTGGAATAGCTGGGGAATATCTCTTAATTGTAATCCAGTATCGATGCAATTTGGACGAGGATGCAGTTCATTCTAGGGAGGCATACAGCAGGATGACAGGACGAGTTGAGTGTTGATATACACTTCTTAAGCAGAACCTCTACTAACAGTGAAAGTTCCAACTAAAGCAAAAGTGCTAGGAATCAGTGAGGTCGGTGTAATGACAATATTAACGATTTAAAATTATAGCAACCTTTCCTTCTGAAAGTGAATATATATGGTCATAATAAGACTAAGTATAGACTCTTGAGTATACTCAACCATAATAAAATAGTTAAAGTCAATAGAATTCTTAAAGTCAAGACATATAATCCATAATTTAGTTGAACATTTAATAGTATTACTTCAATTTGACATTTGTTAGCTGAACTGTCATTAAACAGAATAAAGTACGTTTTTTTTCTATAATAACTGTCAAAGTGTTACAATGTTGGTAGATATGTGATTAAAACGCTAGGAAATTTTTATACCTCGTGTTGGTAGAACTTTTTCAAAATTATGCTTGTATCAATTTTGAATGTCAAAGTTTCTTAACTTGAACTCTTGACAAATTTCTTTTTTTAACATGGAATCATCATCATCATTAATAAAATCAGATAAAAAAGGAAACCAAGAAATATTTTAAATGCAAAAATAAAGCAAGCGATATTAAATTATGACATATCTGTCAAAATGGCAATCATTTTTTTAGTGGAAGAAAAGAACTAAAAATCTATGTACCAACATTATTAAAAATAGGGACCCTGCAGGAATGCAACTTATCCCCTAGAAAGTTGACCTTGAAAATAATTATAGAAAAAAAATGTACTTATTTCTACAGGGCTTAACCAGCGTAAATACATCAAACAAGTAGAGACACTCATTCCAAATGTTGAAACCTGTCTCGAGTGCCTGGGACAGTAACTGTTGGGTATTTCTAAGCTTGACTATCAGATGGCAGCACAAAGTTCTACCAATTAGAGTCCCTATATATAAAGAGTTGGGACATGTAGGCGACTCATTTTGGATCCACAAATCATGGAGTACCTGATTTTTGTTGAATTTAAATTTTATGCAGATCATGCATATCTATGGACAACAGTTTGGCAACCATTACAAATTAGAATCACATTTTGTGACAGTTGTGACAAATACTTAACAAATATTTTTAATTTGAAAACTATAGTGCAATGACTGGTGGTTCAGCGATTAATTGTAAAAATCGAACAGATCTGAGTTATTATTTGCATCTTTTTCTAAGGAATGAGAAAATAAAGCGTATCTGGGTAAATAACAGCAAAATTAAGGATTTTAAGTCAACAAGCCGTTTATTCTCTGAATGTCATTTTTTGGCAGTGGTCTATTATGATATGTTTTATCGGACTTTTTCCACTGCCGCCGTTTATGTAATAAACATTTTGCTGATGATCAGTGGTTGATTAAACGTGGAAAAACTAGACTGCAATATAGTGCTAACATTATTCAATTTTTGGTAACCAGATTTAAATAAATGTGAAAATCCTGAAATAGAAGAAAACGAACTAATAATCGATGTTGAAAGCATCAAAGGGCAGATTATTCAGTCCAGTGTTAATCAGTACAAAAAGACAATTTTCCTCTGGAGAAGTTGAATTACGTCGCCTCAAATTCTCTAACGTTAGTTGTTGAGCATTACATTCGTATTCATACCAGATTTACAACTGCCACTAAACATCCTACCCCACACCTAAGATTATAAGCAGAGGTTTTTCATAACACAAGATTTCAATACCTGTTTATTTCTAACCGCAGTTCACTTAAGTCATCAGAAATATTTTTTACCATAACCTGAAAACACACTAGGACTAAAAAAGTAACTAAATTTAGCCGGCAAATTTTTCAAGTTTTAATAATTCCACATAATAGTAATTTACGTAACAAGTATAGAAAGTGGAGCTTTTCAGTACGAGTGAGATGTTTCCGGAAGAGGCCGTTAGGCCGAGTCCGGAATTTCGAGACGAGTATGGAAAAGCCACTTTCATACGAGTTTCGTACAATATTTTTTCGTACACTAGCATACAAAACGGAATACTAAATTTATCCTCGTATATAGCAAATAAGTAGAGTAATATTAATGTAATGTAATATTATATGTGTTGTAACTAAGGAAACGTACGGCAAAGTGCTACTTTGCCTTACGAATACCGCAAAATACTACTTTGCCGTACGAATACCGCAAAGTGCAACTTATATACAACAAATAATATTTTTCGTACACTAGCATTGAAAGAGCTACTTTGCCGTACAATTTATTAATCAGAAAGTTGCACTTTGCGGTATTCGTACGGCAAAGTAGCAGTTTGCCGTACGTTTCCTTAGTTACAACACATATAAAACGTTACGTTACGTTACATTACTCTACTTATTTGCTATATACGAGGATACATTTAGTATTCCGTTTTGTATGCTAGTGTACGAAAAAATATTGTACGAAACTCGTATGAAAGTGGCTTTTCCATACTCGTCTCGAAATTCCGGACTCGGCCTAACGGCCTCTTCCGGAAACATCTCACTCGTACTGAAAAGCTTCACTTTCTATACTTGTAACGTAAATTACTATTTCTTGCACGTTGCCTCACATTTCTAAATGAATGAATTCTGTGATTTGACATGTCAATTAATGTCATTTTGTTTGTCTTACATATTTCAAATATAAGAAAATGAAATATATTATTGCTGAATCATGTGATCCTTGATTTGTGGATCCAATGTCCCAACTCTTTATACTATATAGGGACTCTACTACCAATCAGAGCCAGTTACTGGCTCTGCTACCAATCATATGTGATAAAGCAGTGACGCCATCTGTTAGTACTATCGGAAAGTACCCCCAAGAAGCCTTTCAAGGTCATCCAAATCGGTATTTTGACATCAAAGGAACCGACAGTGAGTGTTTCTACTTGTTTGATTTATGTACCCTGGCTTAACCATTATAGAATAATTTATATAAAACGTAATGAGAATTGAAAGAACATAAAAGTTGAATAATTAGAGAAAGGATGCAGAAGTTATTTTAGGAAAGGTAATTATATTGAATCAACACGTCAATACATAAATTAACGTTCTATTAGCAACTGTGGTAGACAATAAATTATGGAGCTCCAAAATTACAACCTTCAACCTAAATATAAATAAACGATTGTATTGTATCTTTAGTACTGGTTACTTAACAGATATAGAGTAGAATACTATAACGGCAATAGACTTCAAAGGATTATATTTTGATAATCGCAAGGATAAGACTATAACCCAAAAAAAGAAAGGGAACAAATGTTGCAGGAGAACTATAACAGAGGAGCATTATGTTTTGTTACAGCAACCAGGATCGAAATTCGTGAATCATGTTACCAAACTCTGCTACTGGTGTTGAAATAATGCAAAGTATAACAAAGTACTTAACGAATAACAACGTCAATATTAAAAGTCTTGTGGTTGTTAAGTGTGATAGTACAGCTACCAATACTGGATCTAAAGGAGGTGTTGTGAGATTGTTAGAAGAACATCTTAATAAACCATTGCAGTGGATGATTTCCTTGTTTCGTGAGAACGAACTGCCATTACGCCATTTGTTTTATCACCTAGATGGCAGAACAACCGGGCCAAATGAATTTTCGGGCATAATTGACAAGAATCTACCAAAATGTGAAGGACTGCCGATCGTGAAATTCAAGCCTATTAAAGATAACTTGCCTATATTACATGTTTACAAAGACTTGAGTTCAGATCAGAAATTCCTTCTAGAAATGTGCCAAGCTATCTCGGGCGGATCGCTGCCTTTAGATTTGTCTAAAAGAAGTTAGGGTAATCTTTTACATTCAAGATGGCTGACATGTGCGAACCGAATATTACGTTTATATGTCTCAACAGAAGATCCTTCACACCATTGGTTTTGCATAAAATTAAACGCGTCCCTGAAAGGTGACTCAATAAATTTATGGAGGCTTGTAAACTTTTCTAGGTATCTTTCAGCTAATTTGAAGCAAGTGGTAAACCCAGTGATTTAAAGAAACGGTTATTTTGCCTTTCCAGAAAACGTCATTTTAAGCATGATAAGTGATGAAAGAAAACATATACGTAAATTAGGATGTCTTCTAATTTTGAAGACCAGAGCACAAAATGCAGCAGGAATTCGAAGGTTTTATACTCCTAAAATTAACTTTGAAGCTGAAGAATATATTGATATTATAAGACGGTGGGATTACAAGGTGTCAGAAACTTCCATTACAATGCCCTTAGAAGATGAAGATCTCAGAAATTTGACTGATAACGACGGTGATTGTAATGTTCCAGCGACTACTGAAGAATTTTTGCAGTTCGCTTGCCATACCCAAGATGTGGAAAGACATATTAAACTAGCGACCGAATCTGCATCTAATGTCTGCCGAGCAACTGTAAGAGATGGGTTTGTCAGAGCAAGAATTCAATCTTGTGATAAGATGCCACGTTTTGACACCAACAGAGACTTTAAACTTTGAAGGTTATATGTATCTACTTTTTGTTGGGTTACATTGTTGTATTTCAAGTTTGTTTCATTTTAAGAAATACATTAGCATAAATAATGTAGCGTGTACTTGTATTAGATTTTGCAAAACAGAAACTGCTTTTTATTCGGCCACTTTTTCATACATAATTATATAATTCAATTTAAATATTCTAAAACGCTGCAGACACGTCGCATTATACTTACTTCTATGCAAGCAAAATGGAATCTTGAATAGAAACTATTTTACATAACTAAAAAATAGTCCGCTTTATAGGCCGAAGTTAAATATGAGAATTAAAAAAATTGCTGAAATTCAAAGCAGTTGTGGCACCACAAAAACTTTTTGTACAAAATTGGATTTTTTCTGCTTGATAAGTATATGAAAATAGAACTATTTTTTGCTATTAGAACTATTTTTTGGAATATAAATGTTTTTCTTTTTTTATAGTAACTGCGTCACCTCAAAATATTTTCGCACAGAATCGAAATTTTGCATGGTCAATAACCCACCTTTAAAAGCAAATTTTTATTGGTATTAGAAAATACAAATAAAAAAAATAATTCTCTATTTTTCGTTCCACCCTAAATTATAAGGTACTCTGAAAGGTGCGGCAAAAAATTACCAAACATGTTAGAGCTTAAAATAAGCCGATTTAACCCAATTTACCTATATATAAAGTCCACCCCTAAGGAGTTACAACCATATAATGATGATAAAGATGTTTTGCCGTGTTCATTATCTCACCGATAATAAACACTTTACATTTTCCGTTGTATTATAAAAAAATAATAATAATGATGATGGACTTTTGTATATAGGTTTGTTTTTGGGTTTAATTGGCGTATTTTGAGCTCTAGTGTAGTAGTTAATTTTTTTCAGTACCTTTTAAAGATACCCTGTATAATGCTCGAAGAAACATTGCATTTGATATTTTTCCTGATTGGAATTGGCAAACAATCTACCTGGCAAGAATTAAAAGTAAGCCGTTTTTCCTATCGAAATGCTTGCCTGTAGAAAGCTCCAGGTTTTATCAACAATTTTGAGTTTTAACAAACATCTAATAATCATAACAAAAACAGAAATAATTATTACCCATTACAATGCACCATGTCCATAATCGAGAGATATTAGTAACAACGTATTCACCTAAGCAAAAATAGATGGTCAATGGTTGTATTTGTATAATTTGTTGAAAACTGCTGGCTATAACACTGATTATCGACATCTTTATCGTATCGTGGGAAGCTTGGTGGCAAAATTTTCAGATTACGCCAGCATCTCTTGAGGTAGTCCAATGACCCAACAGGGATTGACGACTTTGCTGCTTATGAAATAGCATTTTACAACTTATTACTGGATTTCGTAAATTTTGGAATTGAAATTTATGTCTGCATAATCCAAGATTAAACAAAACCCAAGCTGAATTTATATCTTCAATTTAAATTGCAGATTTTCAGTATACTATTAAGTTTAATTTTAAAACTAGAGGGAATTAGTAGTAATTATTCAAAAAGTTTTTAAAATATAAAACAACTCGAGGAAGACATACAAAGATATACATAAAATTTTTCAAGATGCTGATGATGGAGATGAAAAAGCTGAATTTTTTGCAAATCTTGTTCTTAATTATGACAAAAAAGCTCCTCGTTGGTCAGAAGCTTTTGTTCATATGTATACAGTATTGAGATTTCGCTTTTCTAAATGATATGAGCACTGCAGAAACCATTTAACGAGTTTACCATCAAAAACAACATTGTTACGTTATCTTGGTGACTGTAATAGTTCAGATGATTTAATTAAGCAGCGCTTAATGGCTGAAGTAGTTCAATTAACAGTACCTGCAGACAGAATTTGCTCCTTGATTATTGACGATATGTCAATTAAGGAAAAAGTGCAGCATAACAGATATGAAGATCGCATCTATAGTCTGGATAATACGCAATCTACAACCGTTGGCAATAAACCTCAAATAGCAAACAAAATGTGTTGTTACATTATACATGGATTGTCAACAAGATTCATCATTCCAGCACGACATTTTTATCACTCTTCTTTGAGAATTAATGACTTTTACTCGTTAACAATTAGAGTACTCAGTCTTCTTACTGATTGTGGCTTCCTTGTTCAAAGAATTGTTACAGATCATTTTTCCTCAAATGTATCTCTATTTAAAAAAATTTGCAGTGAAAAACTCATAGGTACCCTTATTTTTAAGCTTCGATTATTGCCATATAATAAAGAAAACACGAAATTTGTACCTAGATCATGATATGTGCTTTTCTGATAGTGAAATCTCTACTTCATATTTAAAAACTTTATATCAAATATCAAATATATTTATTTCCATAAAAAACAATATAAATTGTGTTGGAAATTGGAAGTACATATTATAAAACTTAAGAAATACAATTTTTACATGCACAATCAAAACAATTTTAAAACGATGTTTGAAAAAATTCATCTAAATTGTAGAAGACATAATCTTGAAGAAGTCGTTTCAATTTTATTTTAAATTGTTTAAGAGTCTGTGAACTTTTTATACTTGCAGGTAATTTATTATAAATAGATAATCCAGTGTACATAATAGATTTTTGAAGGCGTTCATTAGTAGGTTTATTTACTTCTAAATTTTGTGAATTTCTAGTGTCGTGTTTGTGAATATCATTTCTTTTATTGAATGACGGCAGCTGTTTAAATACAAGTGATGCTGTTTCCAGTATATATAAATTTGTAATAGTAAAGATTTTACTATATTTGAAAAGGGGCCTGCAGCTATCTCTAGGATTCTTATGGTTTAATATTCGTAAAGCCCTTTTTTGAATTTTAAATACTGTGTTTAATATTATTAAATCAGCGACATCCCAAAAAGATATACCGTACCGAAGTACTGATTCAAATAAAGCAAAGTATGCTTTTTGAGCAATCTTTTGGCCGACTTCGTAAAGCAATATTTTAATTTCATAACAAGCAGCAGTAAGCCTAATGCAGAAAGATTCACTGTGTATATGCCATTTTAAGTTTCTGTCGATGATGATCCCTAAAAACTTTATGTGATCTACATTTTCTATTATATAATTATCGATATTAAGAGCAAATTTGTTTAAAGATGAATGTGTTATGCTAAATGACATTATTTTAGTTTTGGTTAGATTAAGTGATAGCTTGTTATTTGCAAACCAATCATTTATTTTTAAAATATCAGGATAAACAACTGAATTTAAAGATTGAACATTGCTATTGGCCCAACATACACTTGTATCATCAGCAAATAGTGTCATGTTTCCTGTAGAATTGGACGAAATGTCGTTAATGTATATTAGAAATAGCAGAGGTCCCAATACACTACCTTGTGGGACCCCGCATAGTACATCTATTTGATGAGATCTGAACGTATTACACACATCTCCGCTATATTGTTTAATTTCAACTAATTGTTTACGATTATTTAAATATGATAGAAACCAATCCAAGGAAATTCCTCTAAATCCGTAATTTTCTAATTTTTTTAACAGTATATCAAAGTCTACACAGTCAAAAGCTTTTGATAAATCACAAATAAACTTACATTAGCTTTGCTGTTATTTAGGTAATCATATATAACCGAAATAAAGTTAAAAATAGCATCATTTGTACTTCGATCTGCTCTGAAACCGAACTGTTGAGATAATAAAATTTTATTTGAGTTTAAGAAAGCGATCATTCGTTTGTGGACTAGACATTCTATAATTTTTGAAAACGAAGATTGCAGTGCAATGGGTCTGTAATTGGACGTTTCATTTTTGCTGCCGCTTTTAAAAAGAGGTTTAATTAGTGATATTTTAAGACAATCTGGAAATCGTCCATTTTGAAAAGACATGTTAATTAGTTCAGTGAGAACATGTAAGGCCGGTTCAGTAAAGTTTTGAATAACGCGTAGAGGTATTTCATCTAAACCAGCACTATGTTTGTTCTTTGAATTGTTAATTGTTTGTTTGATTTCATATACATCCGTTGGCAAAGCAAAGAACGTTTTCGTATTTACAGGGCCAATTGTTGATAAGTGGTAAGTTCCTTGTGTTATATTACCTGTTAGGGTTGCGGACTGGAAATATGAGTTAAATGATTCGGCTACTGAGAATGGATCTTCAATGAGAGAATTATTATTTGATCTTACTTTAATGGTAGTAGATTGTTCTTTTCTTTGCTCACCTTTAAGTGAATTAATTATATTCCAAATTTTTTTGGACTTATTAGACGATGTAGAAATTTCTTTTGCATAGTACACATTTTTGGATAATTTTATTGTACTTCGCAGAACTCGATTATATATAGATACTAGCTTTTACCCGCGACTTCGTTCGCGCGAGGTTCGTTATTGGTGTATTAAATAATGACTAATTATTTTCTGTCATCCCATCCCATCCCATCCCATCCTATCCCCGTCCACGTCCCTTTCTCCGTCCCCGTCTCCGTACCGTCTCATTCCGTCCCGTCCCGTCCCGTCTCGTCCCGTCCTCTCCCCTTCCATCCCATTCCTTCCATCCCATTCCTTCCCTTCCCTTCCCTTTCCGTCCCGTCCCGTCTCGTTCCTTTTCGTCCCGTCCCTTCCTTTTCCGTCCAGTCCCTTCCTGTTCAGTCCCGTCCCGTCCAGTCCCGTCCCTTCCCGTCCCGTCCCGTTTCTTCCCCTTCCATCCCATTCCTTCCCTTTTCTTTTCGTATCATCCCGTTCCGCCCCGCCCCGACCCGTCCCGCCCCGCCCCGTCCCGTTTTGCCTCGTCCCGTCCCGTTCCTTCCCTTCCCGTCCAGTCCCGTCCCGTTCAGTCCCGTGCCGTCCAGTCCGTCCCGTTCCTTCGAGTCTAGTCCCGTCCAGTCCCGTTTCTTCCCTTATGTCATGTTCACCGTCTTGGACTTAAAAATAAATGTAATTTTCGCAATCAACGTCCCAAAAAACCTCAATAACGACACCCATATCGATTTTTAGGCTTACTTACCCCATTTCACCTCCTAAGGGGTTGATTTTCGGAAAATCACGAAATACGTGTTTGATTATTTGTTTTTAGGAGTACTCCTACGAAGTTTCAAGTCGAAATGTCTATTTAATATTATTTCTCCATACAAAATTGGAACCCCTATTTTACCCCTTTAGGGGTTGAATTTCGAAATATCCTTCCTTATTCCTTATATAAATCACAAAGGGAACCTCTGTGCAAAATTTCAGCTTTCTAGGTCCAAGGGTTTGGGCTGGGCGTTGATGAGTGGGTGAGTGAGTCAGTCAGGACTTTTAGAAATACGTATATATAAGATGTAGCTTAAAATTGCGGGATTTTAAGTAAATTTTTTTATGTAGTTTAAACACCTTTTATTTTTGCAGGATGTACGAATACCTTGGGTTATCCAAGTTTTATTAATATGTGCCTTGACATTTTTTAAGTGAAACGCCGTATTAAAAAAGCTAGCCGTCACTTCAATAAACTCGCAAAAAGTAGTATTAAGGTTAGCATCAGAGTTTTTAAGTAAGTTGGACCAGTTGTATAACGAGGAAAATTTTTCAAAATTGCGTTTACTAAAAATTCGTTTAGTTTTTTTTTGTATTCCTAACATGCATATTTTTATTAATGAAAAATTTTGCAGCAATAGCTTCGTGATCTGAAATACCTGCAAGTATTTCAGTGTCAACTTTTTTTATATTAGAACATACATAATCTATCAAAGATGGAGTAGTTGAAAATCTAGTAAACGATATTACGTGCATTTCAAGATTATGTATTGTTAATAAATTTTTCATTGTTACGGAGTCATCACAGAGTTAAAATTAATATTTTTTTTTCATTGTTTTGTACCCGATCAGCAATATTTGCTATACATAGTACTGTTAACTTGTAAATTTATCACTTGATACCAATGAGTTTCTAATTACACCTCTTACTAATTTTAATTGTTAAGTTATGTTGAGGGACTACGTACGCTCGATTGGGGATTAAACTGTGCACTTTATTAATTTGTTGTTTTATTCACTATCACTTATCAATAAGTCTACTGGGAGCTTCCGTTTTAATCGTTTGTGAATTGATTTTGAGCCCAAATGATAGAAATTTGCACCGCTGCATTGATTGATGTTATTGTAGAATTTTTTGGTAGTTTTGGTTATAAATTCTTGTATGGTGAGAACTCCCGTTTCCCTATGTAATTGATGGTTTCTTACAAACCAGTCTGCGTCTGTTATAATACGAAGTATTTTATTTTGTAGAACTTGAATCTTATTCATGTTTGTTCTGGAAGTTGTGCTCCATACGCTGCAGCCATAGGTGATTATAGGTCTGATTATTGCAGTGTAGATTAATATTCCGCATTTTATCTTTAGGGGTGATTTTTTATTTAAAATTGGGTACAGCATACCAAGTCTTGAATATGATTCGGTGAGTTTTTTATTGATATGAAAACTCCAGCTTAATCTGCGGTCAAGGTATAATCCAAGATATTTAATAGCGCTGTCTTTTGGATTCCATACAATTGAGGTGTTGTTTATTATTATATTGGTGGGATCTGTCGGTCTTCGTAGGGTAAATATTTTACATTCGCATTTATTGGCATTTATTCTAATGCACCAACTCGTGAACCAACTGTTTAATTGATCAACACCTTGTTGAAGGTTCTGTGCTGCAAGGTGTATGTTATCATTTTGTGTTACTATCGCAGTATCATCTGCGTACATCGCAAGGTCTACATTGGGTATTGTTGGCGCGTCCGACATAAATATGTTGAATAGTATAGGCCCTAGTATCGATCCTTGCGGTACTCCTGATTTAATTTTTCTGATTGATGATAAGTACGCGCCTACTCTTACTTGGAAACTTCGATCTGAGAGGAATGACTGCGTCATTTGGAGCAGGTATGAGAGGACATCTATTTGTAGCATTTTGTATAGTAGTCCGTCCCACCAAACTCGGTCGAAGGCTTGTGCAACATCGATAAAAGCTATGAGGGTATGCTTTTTGCTTTCAAAGCCTCTTTCAATGATCTCTGTGAGTCTTAGTAGCTGATGGTTAGTGGAATGAGCGCTTCGAAATCCGAATTGAAATTGTGGTATTACATTGTGATTATCCAGGTAGGTAGAAAGACGATGGTGTATGACTCGTTCGAGTCGTTTTGATAGGCAGGATAACAAACTGATTGGTCTGTACGAGGTTGGATCGCTGTGCTTCTTGCCAGGTTTAGGAAACATTAAGATATGTGCCTGTTTCCAAGCATTTGGGAAATAGTTTCTTCTTAAACACGCATTAAATATAGCGGTTAAGAAGGCTATTGATTTTGACGGAAAATTTTTAAGTACAATATTAGATAGTGTATCTTTTCCTGGTGCTTTTTTTGGTTTTTAATCTTTTAATATACCGTTGAATTTCTGATGGCGTGACTGGTTCCCTTGGTGTTGTATTGTTAGGGAGATTATTTTTGACTTCCATTTGTATTTGCTCAATATGATCTACATTATTTTGCTCATAAGTAGGAGTGAATACTTGTTCTAGATGGTCGGCGAACACTTCACTTTTTTCCTGATCTTCTGTTTATACACTGTTGCCCTGTCTAAGCGCTGGAGTGATCTGTGGTTGTCGGAGAAGTTTTTTGGTGGCGCGCCACATGTTTGGGTCCCCTGGGTCGAGGTTTTCTACGTAATAGTTGTATGTTTCGTACCTGTGCTTATCTAGGTTTTCTTTGACATTTCTTACTAGTTGGTTAAGTCGAATTTTGATTGCCGGGTCCAGGGTGCGTTGCCATAATCTTCTGCATCTGTGTTTTTCTTTAATTTGGTTGAGTATAACTGGTGGCGGGGTTAAGTAATGTGGGTACCTGCGTGGCCGATTGGTAGTAGTAGTAGCACTATGAATTGCTTTAGTGACACTCTGATTGAAGGTTTCAATAGCACTGTCTATCACCGCGTTCGAGTTCAGACTGGTTGGGCATGTAAGAAGATTATTTATCGTTTTTTGGAAAATAATTGAATAACATTGGGATTATTGACATTATAATAGCGTTTATTTGATCTAGATATGGTGATAATAGTTCTAGAAGACTGTGGAGCAATGTTGTACAGAGGGGGTTTGAGGTTGTTGTTGATTGAGTATTATTTGTTGTGTCATCGTTAGCAACATTTCGGTTGTTAGCTACTACGTTAGCATATGTCTGGTTTGCGGTGATGTTCCCTGTTAAAAATACATTAGGGTTGATTGATCTTATTTTATAAGGGTTCTGCGTTGGTTGATTCCGAAGGGGAGTATTTCGGTTGAACGTCTTGAAGTAGGGACATTCCCTATAATTTGCGGTATGATTACCTCCGCAATTAACGCATGCAGGTGTGGTATCTTTTGCTTTTTGGCATTGGCTAAAGTGGTGATGTTCCGTGCATTTGACGCATCTGGGGGGGAGGTGACAATAATTTTTGGTGTGGCCGACCCGTTGGCAGTTAGTACATTGTGGATGTTTGCTGCTTTTACGTCTTGGTTCAACACTTATTACACAGTGAAATAGCCTGTTTAAATTAAAAATATCTTTTGCTTTATCGCTTTTTCCTAGTTCAACGGCAATTAGTGGCATGGGAATTTTCTTACTGTTCACTAGTCTTGTCGTTTTAATCACCGGGTATTTTAATTGTAGTAATTCAGTGTTAATTTCCTCTGTGGTGATGGAGATGGGTACATTTCTTATAATTACAGATATATTAGCCTTTTCTGGAGATTGATAAGTATAGTAACTAACTTTATTTTTATCGTAGAAGCTGGTGAGTGCTCTGTAATCGTCTGGGTTACTTAAATTAATCCTTAACAATGTTCCTTTATAAGATGTAGTAAAGTCATCTTTTTTAGTCACTTCTTTGATATCTTTGGCTATGTTTTGGTAGTGCGTGCCATTAGGTTTGAATATAGGTGGAACTTTTTTTGTCTCCGGAGCTTCTGTTAGATTTGTTTCACTTGTTGTGGGCTGTTGCTCATTGGAGTTTTCTTGAGAATTCTGAAACATGTAATATTTATTTTGGGTAAGTAGGGTATTATTGTTAAACATATATCGTTTATTTATTTCATTATCTGGTGAAGGAAGGCCTCGTTTTAGATTATTAACATTGTTGGTATTTGCTTCATCGCAATCCATTTGTTTGTCTTTAGATCCTTGGAAGATTAAGGTAGGTGGTTGTAGCAGCGGGCATTGGGTATCTGGCATGATTAGATTAGTTATTACCTTAACAAAAGTTTATTGATGGCACTGGTTTTAAATTGTTTTATTAAAGCAAGAAGTTTTAAACACATTGGAGTGCGCCGCTATCGCGTTGATAGCGGCGTGTGTATTCAAACTTGAACTTATGCACTTATGATTATGGGAGTTTACGGCAACTGTACAATAAATTTTAAAAGTTAGCAAATTTAGATAATAAATTTCAAATCACAACCGCATCACGTATACGACCGATCCGTGCGGCTGCACGTTGAACCAAAAATAATTTTACCGGTGGTCGATTTCGAACGGCAGGCGGACAGCGTGTGCAGCCCGAATGTTTAGTGCGATATCCTAAGAAAACGAGCAATTTCTACCTGAGCCACGGAGGACCGGCTTCTGTAATTTCTCCGTCGCAGCTATATTCAGTAACCGCTAATTTGTGCCTCGTTTTTGTATTGTAAAAAATTTAATCTGTATCTATTCGTTCCCATTTTTGGTAAGAACAAAGCCTGCACTATGTACAAATGATTACTTGTATATATTACTAAGTTGAATGAAAAATAAACACGCTGATGTGTGCGACGTGCGATTGTACAGACAGATCAATAAAAAAACCAATTAGGGCAGGCTGTGATATGTGTTATGCGTTGGGCAGTACTGAAGTGTATTGTCAGTCTATGTCAAGTTTGAGATTAGTAGGTTAGGTTTTGTTTATTGTTTGACACAGACTGACGTAAAACTTAACCTGCAAATATCGAATTTGACATAGACTGACAATACACTGTCACAGTACTGCCAAACGTATAAGACATATCACAGCCTGCCCTAATTGGTTTTTTTATTGTTCTGTCTGTATTTAAGTGAAAGGTATTATTGTGGAAACTTTTTGAATTTTTTGCGACCTTATCTTTTATTTGTTGGGTTCTATTTTCGGCAAGTGTAAGGCCTGATCTATGTGCAAATTACTACTTTAATCTATTTCCGACTTAACGCAAATATAAACAAAATTAAATTTTTTTAAGGTGCTCACCCTGTATATATTTGTATGAAATTGTATGGGTTTCATTCTAGGTATACCGGGTGACAATGAGACTAGGGCCATGCTTATATCTTCTTTATTTATCAATCGATTTGGGTAAAACTTTATACCAAGATACTAGAAATAATTTCTGACTGTCCGATAGATATAGTCAAAATTATTGACTTTCGGTTTTACCGGAAATGATACCAACTGTGATTTTTTAAATGGAACACCCTGTATATTTTATGTTTTTCTGAATCTACGAGTCAAATTACATATAATAATCTTGCCAAATTTTAATTTTTATTAAATTAAACAAAAAAAATATTTTTTCAATTTTTATTTTTTTCGTAGAAGGCCTTGACTTGTAAAAATCTATTCTAATTGACTCTAGCAACTCTTAGTAATAGCTATTTTATAAATGAAGTAAATAGCAAACCCTTAATAAAAGAACAAAGTTTGCTAAACACGATTTTTAAGAAAAAGGCACTTTTTTAAATGGCACCTACTAAGGGCCATCTTGCCATTAAACAGAAAATGTAATTACCAATCTAACGATATGCATCACGCACTACTTTATCTTTATCTGAAACTGAAAATTAATTAATTAATTATTTTTTTAAATGTATTTAAAAAGCCAAAGCTAGTGTCACTTCCGGTTTCACTTTGGTTTTTTAAACAGATCACGCTATATGTTTTATGTTTTTCAGAATCTACGACTCAAATTACATACAACAGTGTTGTCAAATTTGCTTAGGTATTATTAGTTATTACATAAAAATATTTAAAAAAATTATTAATTAATAAATTTTTAGTTTCAGATAAAGATAAACTAGTGCATGATGCATATCGTTAGATTGGTAATTAAACTTTCTGTTTAATGGCAAGATGGCCCTTGGTAGGTTCCATTTAAAAAAATCTGGTGTGATACACTCACACAACTTCCTTTTACAGTGATCTTATAATTAGTCAAAAATTTCATTTTTAATTTTTAAAAATTTGTCAAACATTTTCAAAAATTACAAATTCTACAAAAACGGTACAAAATAGAGCATTAGTTGGAGAGACAAATTTTCTTTAGAATTTTAAGGTGAATTCGAAAATGTAATAATATACCGGGTGTTTTATTTAAAATAGGAGTTAATAAAGAAAATAGAAAAAAAAACAAAAGAAACCCACTTTAGAAGTATTCAACTGGAAAATCACCTATCTCACATCAATACACATTAAAAATGTAAGAAAAATGTAAAGTTTAAAAAAAATCGTTAGAGCCGTTTTTGAAAAAATCGAAAAAAACTGAAAAATCACAAGAGTAAACACCTACTTCCGGTTATGCGATTTTCTTCAAAAGCTTGCTGTCTCATCTACATAGTACACAAAACGTATATATGAAGTTTCAATGCCATACCTCTTTTCGTTTTTGAGATATTCTGTTCACAGACACACAGACAGACAGACAGACAGACAGACAAACCAATGAAAAAAAATATGTTTTTTGGGTTCAGGGGACTCTAAAACGTGAAGATCTGTTGAAAACTCAATTTCGAATTTTTGGGGTAAATCCAATACTTCCTTTATCGTAAAAGGAAGTAAAAAGTGACTTTTTCCGAAAAAACGTGTTTATCAAATTTTGTTCTTTTATTAAGGGTTTGTTATTTACTTCATTTATAAAATACCTATTATTAAGAGTTGCTAGACTCAATTAGAATAGATTTTTCCAAGTCAAGGCCTTCTATGGTAAAAAATAGATATTGAAAAAATAATTATTTTGTTTAAGAAAATTGAAATTTGGCAAGACTAGTATATGTAATTTGACTCGTAGATTCAGAAAAACATTAAATATACAGGGTGTTCTATTTAAAAAATAAAATCTGCTATCATTTCCGGCGAAACCGAAAGTCAGCCATTTTGACTAGGTCTATCGACCAATCAGATTTATGTCTAGTATATTGGTATAAAATTTTATCCAAATCGATTCATAAAAAAAGAAGATATAAGCATATCCCTAGTCTTATTGTCACCCGGTATATATAATGTGAATGCAAAATATCGTCTTCCTCGGACAAATATTTTTTGAGTTATACTGCCAACAGACAGACAGACAGACAGACAGACAGACAAACAGACGGAATTGAGAAAACCTCTTTTTCGTCATCTGGGACCTTGAATCGTGAAGATCGGGAGAAATCTCGGAAGGTGATTTTTTCGTGATTACAATACTTCCTTCGTCTTTCAGACGAGGAAAGTAAAAATCTGGAGAGAAGTAAGAGTCATCTTCATCCCACAGAAAATATGGTGCTCTAAAACTGCATTCAGTCCACCATAATCAATTCGCCTATCAACCGAGAAAACCTAGATTTGACGCCGTGCATTGCCTGAGAAGCAATATTAAAAAGACCATCGACGATCAAGAAACTTCCTTTTGTATATTTGTGGACATCCAAGGGGCATTCGATAACACCATATACGAATCTATACAAAAGGCAGTAACAAAACAAGGCATTGAGGCACCTATAATAGGTTGCATTAAAATCATGTTAGAAATTGGGTGATAACTTCATTAGTAGAAACCGATACAGAGGACAGTGGCAGCCGTTACAAACTGCACGCAAGGAGGGAAACTTTCGCCTCTTCTATAGTCACTGGTAGTTGATGGCATCCTATCTCGACTAAAAAAAGCGACTTCAACCTACAAGATTGCGCAGATGACCTCATAATACAAATCAGAAGCAATTTTGGGGATACAATCTCCGATGCTGCTCAAGTGGCCCTTAATATAATAAACATAAGGTGTAAAGAGCAACAGCTCAGTGTCAATCCACACAAAACGGTGATTGTACCATTCACAAAAACCGAGAAACATAAACCAATTAAGAAGTCCTGTTCTAAATGGGGGTAAAAATTGGATTCTCTAAAGATGCCAAATATTTGGAGTCATCATAGAACAAACACTTAATTGGAACGTTCACTTAACCTTAGAAAAGGCGAGATTGATTTTTTTGGTTTTGCCAACGCCTGTCCCAAAAGGCATGGCGTATAAAATCACACAGTACATGTCGATTGCACACATCCATAGTAACATCCATAATTACATACGACGCCCTCGTCTGCTGACCCAAGACCAAAATCAAAACCACGCAGGAGTGGCTGAGCATGCTTTAAAGAATTGCAGCTTTAGAAACGCTTCTCAACACATTCCCGCTTACTGTAGTAATATAAAAGGTAAAAGACAGCATCTATAAATTGTCCTACAAAAAAAATTGCTAAACTATACCATTTATGAGATTAGAAACCAACAAGGATGCGCAATTTTCCTGAGTTTCTATGTATTACAACAGTTATATCAGTAACTATGGCGATACCGACTATACAAACCTATGTATAATCGCAGTTATTGAAATCACATAGCCTTGACTAAAAAGTGCTACAGGCATACTAAAACAATTTTAAAACCACATAAATGAATTAAACATTTGACAAGTAAACACAATAGTTATTTAGACCACAAGTGTGAAGTGCAACTTTTTTTCACGATGTGGAGGGTTATTAAACGAGGCGCAGCTGAGTTTAATAATCCACATGCGTGAAAAATTAGCACGCTAATACGAGTTGTCTATAAGAATTTTTTTTTAAATTTTATTAAATATTCAAATCCAAGCCTATTTTGTATAGAATTTTATTTGCCTTCATTTTAGTCAAGTGCGTTGGTCAGTTCTGGTAACTAAGGAAACGTCTATTTAAAATCGTTCAGTCCTAAATTAAAAGCGAAGTGTCACTTTTTTCCATTGATTGGCCATTCGCCATGAGGTGTTGCTACAGAAAGGTTGTTCTGTGAAACTACGTTTTGAAACGTGCCTTATTTGGGTTTTGTCACAAGCACCCTACGTGGAAAATTAATGTTGCGTATTGTGCTTCTTTCCGAAGATTTCAATAAAGTCTTTGTGAGAGGTATTTTTGATAATTTTTCAAGCTCAAACTTGGTTTGGATTTATCCATAACAGAACATATTACCATTCTGGCAAACGGAGCATAACATTTAAATCTGCTTTTTGTACTTGTGCGGATAACTCTTGTTCCCGTGCGAATAAAGCTTGGCCCCCACCTGCCGCCTTAAGTATTGTGTGTCTGGAGAATTCATATCTGCAAAAGGGATCAAAGTTAGATCTCTTATGAAGCCCCTTCGCCGTAATACTTACCTGCAGGCCGAAAGCTTTAACGCAGAAGCTCTGACGTAATCACCTGGCAGATTCCTAGATGCCCACCACCGCCTGGACAGCTGCTGGAGGTCTGTTTTACCCATTCTAATATTCCCCCTGGGTTAATTGTATACTTCGGACTGAACCGCAGATTGGGGCACGTTTTTAAAATGTTTTCGTGGCAATGCCTATGTTGTAACCGGCAAACGTTAGATTGTTTTTATTAAGTACCTTAAGCGTAATTACACACCTATTTAAAGCAATTTATATAATTCACTTCACCACTGTTTCGTTGTATCGAAACTAATGCGTTAGTTCATTTCAGCTAGTCTCACTATGAACACTACACGTCTCGTGCGCATGCCTGAGAATTCATATTCCGCCCTTAGAAGCGAATTTTAAACTTGACGATGAGGTGTACTTCCCCACCAAGCCGACGACGCTTGCGCACAGCTCACCAAGTATGTAAAAGAGTTGGTTGTCTGTCTTACTTACGCTGTGACCTCCCCACTTACACGCGCTAGCAATATAGTACTATTAAATGTACGGTTATAGGTTAGATGCCATTCGAGGTGGATGTGCCTCATGCACTACCGAAGTGATTGTAACGTTAGGGTTGTAATTCAGTCTGCATTAAGACAAACCTAATTTGATCTCTGCTTTCACCTTAGGCTAGTGAAATAGAGCTCCGTTGAATCCAACGTTTGGTTATCCCCGCATTTGCAAGAATTTGCGTAATACTGTCATGCGTCACATTGAAATCTGTTGAGATTAAATCATCTACAAGCTACATTCCCGGTTATGAAGCGCCTTATAATCAGAAACAAGATTTTGAATCTGTGAGAGCGATATTGTTATGGTCAACGTTTGAATGCTCTTGCATTAGTCTGTACATAGTCGAATTCAACTCGACACCCAAAATTTAATATGTAATTATTTTGTCGTAGTCATACATACTACCGACAACAGTTTGTAATTTCTCTATTGACTTTCGTGCATCAATTAATTAAATTACATCAATATTTCACTCACGCTTTAATTATTTAAATTATATACAAATATTTTGGTGAGTTTTTAATATAACGCTTAGCTGCTCTGATATATTCTGACTATTGAGATTTTGAACTGGTTTGCCGTGTGTTATTTTGTGTATCTAATATTGAACACCCTGATTATTATTCATTATACTGAATCGTTATCTAAGCTAGCGAATTTTATTTGTACCCTTGCCGGCATCTCTTTTACAGGAAGTGTTTGGTATCACATTTCATTATGTGCCCTTTTGTTTGATTAGCACAATGCTGGGTTATTGGCTACTTGGCGCCCATATTTTATTTTATAGCTGAAGATTAGAGTCTTTTGTACAACCCACGACCGGCTCGGGCTGAGATATCGATGTCGGCTGCCTTTGCTTTTCTATTTTTACAGTCAGAGTGACGGTAACAAATTATTTTTGTTTTACGTTGTAAATATTAAGATTTTTAACATTTTTCCATAGCAGCTTATGATTACAATTTCGATTGCAATATTTAGATAATTTATGTAAAGGGCTCATGTAAGAGTGAAAGGTTTTCTTTATGTAATTTTAGAAAACCATAAATTCCAACAGAAGAAAATATATAAAGGGACGTGGAAATCCCCCGTTGGTGAAACCATTAGCCAAGGTAGACCACGTTCTGATACAGGAAAAAATCGCAGGTCGAGTGAAAAACGTTAAGGCGTGCAGAAGCGCTGAGATGGGCTCGGATCACTATCTCGTAAGGACCAGAATAAATCAAAATAGCGCAAAGAAGACCAAACAACAGAAAGCCCCACAGATTAAATTAATACAACCAGACATAAGACTCAAGTACCAACAACAAATTGAAAGAGAGTACAAAGAAATAAAAGAAGAGCGAACACTTGAAGAAAAGTGGGAGAATCTACAGAATATAATGGGAAACACAGTGAAGTATTCAGCAGGAAGTAGTAATAGAGAGAAAAAAAGAAAAGCTGGTTGAATGAGCAGTGCAGTGAAGAAAGAAAAAAACACAGAAGACAAGAGAAATAATGTTACAAACTGGATCGCAGGAAAAAGACGCAAGATATGGTGAACAAAAAAGAAAGACTAAGAAAGTTTACAGGAGAACGAAACGAGCCTACCAAACACAAAAGTTGGAAAAAGTAGAAGAAAACTATAAAGGAAGTTAGAAGTTATAAATTTTTATCAAAAAATCAAGAAAACACAAAAATCACCCCAGCAAAGAATGCTATTCTGCAAGGACAAAAACGGAGATTTAGACGAAGAGCAAATGGAGATGATAAATAGATGAAAACAGCATATTGACGAAATACGGAACGATGGAACGGACAAGGAGGAGGAGGAAATAGTCGAAACCGAAATGCTACGCGAAGAGGGAGAGGAAGAGCCAACGAAGAAAGACATAGGAAAAATAATAGCAAGAAATGGAAAACGCCCGGCGGAAACGGAATACCGGCAGAATGCATAAAATAGGGAGGAGAAGTGGTAAGTGAATTTTTGAATTAGTGATACACGTATGACGGAAAGAAAAGATACCAAACGGATGGAACGAAGCAACTTTAATTCTCTTACACAAGAAAGGTGACAAGACGCAATGCAAAAACTACAGGAAAATAGCACTGCTAGATTCCGTATACATGGTGTTAGACACACTTATAATAAACAGACTACCTATCTTCCCAGAATGAGAGATAGGCAAAAATCAATGAGGCTTTAGAAAAAACCGATCAGTTATAGATCAAGTATTCACATTAAAAGAAACCTTGACATGTTACGAACATAACACAGAAATTCAGGCTATCTTCATCTATTTCAAACGTGCTTATGATCCAGTGAAAAGGTGGCAACTGTATGCGGCATTACAGGACTTGGGGATACCGACAAAATTAATTCAATAACTAAAGCGACTGTAAATGGAACATCCAATAGAGTAA
This sequence comes from Agriotes lineatus, assembly GCA_940337035.1. Lineage (NCBI taxonomy): Eukaryota > Metazoa > Arthropoda > Insecta > Coleoptera > Elateridae > Agriotes > Agriotes lineatus. The sequence continues at coordinate 38,591 of CALNHX010000233.1, forward strand.
AGGTAAACGGAGTACAATCAGCACAGTTTATGGGAAAGTAGGGCCTGAGACAGTCAGATCCTCTCTCCACAGCTTTGTTTAATCTAATGATTGAAAAGGTAATAAGAGAAAGTGACATAGATACAACAAGAAGAGTAACTAATAAAAGTCACGAATGTCTTACGCGGATGACATAACTCTCTTAGCCAGGACTTTCAAAGAACTAGAAAGAATAACGAGAAAGCTGAAAAAAGCAGCAAAAACAACAGGTCTACTATTTAATGAAGGAAAGACAAAATACATGAGAGTGGGGAGAGGAAACCAGGCAGGAGAGAATGTACAGATAAAGCTAGATGAAGGAAGAATATTGAAGATAGGTAGAGTGCACAGTTTTGTATATCTAGGTGTCCTAGTAGCAGAAGACGGAAGCAATGCTAAGGAAATAGGCGCAAGGCTGGTGAAAGGTGACAGGTGCGCGACTGCATTGAGAATGTTGTTAAAGTCGAAAAACGTATCGAGTAAAGCGAAAGTGAGAGTACAAGACAGTGTTGCGGCCAACGGTAACGAACGGGTGCGAGACATGGGTCATGAATAAGAAGGAGAAGGAGAGACTGGAAGTGTGAGAGGTAAAGATTCTTACAAGGATATTTGGAGGCAAGAAAGTGGGTGAAGCCTGAGAGAGGAAAACGAACGATAAGATAAGGCAGCTATATGGAGAACCAGAGATTCCCCTTTTCGTGCAGCGAGTAAGAATGCTAGGTCATATTAACCAAATCAGTGCCTGCCTGGTGGTGAAGGGTGTCCGAGGTACAAACATGGAAAGCACAAGAAAAAGAGAACGTCTGAGGAATAGACGCTTCAGCTGCGCGGGAATCTACCTTCCCTGGTCTGTTAGCTTAGCCATCTAAGAAAGAATAACACATGTACATCAGCACCTAAAAGTATCGTCAATAAAAGTCCAGGAAGTTAAAAACGAATGTAAATCTATTAAAATTTAAGTATTCCGGTAAATGTTTGACATCCATAGTTGTAAAAGGAGTTAATAACTCTAAAATCTACTTAATAATGGTAGGTATGACACGAAAATACATTGGTTACATTAAAACGACACTGGAAACAAGCCGCACAAAAATTGATGACAGTTTACTCTCAAAGTAGGTCACTCGCGTCGGCTCCAAACATGGTTGTTGCCACTCATAAAATTACCTTATTTTAATGTCAACACAAGTGCGTCGCACAGACGCTCTGAAGTAGGTACACAGGCAATAAAAACAGTAGATCACAGTACCTGAATGGTGCCTGGCGATGTTGCTGATTCCTGCACTTGAAAGGTGGCACAGTCTCGTCGCCTTCTCTGCAGATGGTTTAAGGAGAGCGTAAATTGCTCGCCGTCAAGACGACGTTATAAAACAAACCCCCAAGAGGCCGGGTTTAGTGTAAATATTCTTGTAACGACAAGCATTGGAAAGAGGGAAAAACGACACCTAATTACCACAGCTCCACAGATTTGGCACGTCGAAGAACCTCTCTCTCTCTCGTAGATGTCCGCAAAGCGTTAATTGCACACCCAGTGCTACAATACAACTGAGAAGATTGGTGCGGCCATAACGCTCACCCCCCAAGGGAACCTTAAAATAAGGCCTTATTAAGTTTCATGTTAAGTAAATGGCAATAGGGCATTCCTGGAGCAATATAAGTATAATGTATGATTTCCTATGACTAGTAGGATAACAGCTAGTTTTGTGCATGAGCAAATAGATATTTGGTGCAGGCGCGCATGTTTGTAGATGAGGTGTGCATGTGTTGCGTCTAGTGTAGGCTGTGCAGCATGTAGCATTGTATCTTGCTAATAAGTAATTATTGTGTAAGAAGCGAAAAATATGTCCATGACAGTTGACAACAAATAACTTCATTATGCAATATTGGTTCATAATAATTACTTATTACTTTTAATTTGCCTGTTTGAAACGATATATTATCACATGGCTATCTAAATACTACTAAATACCAATATACGACAACAATTTCTAGTGAAAGTAATTAAAACAGTTATTATTTATTAAACACTAGCTTTTACCCGCGACTTCGTTCTCGCGAGGGTCGTTATTTGTGTATTAAATAATGACTAATTATTTTCTGTCATCCCATCTCATCCCATTCCATCCTATCCCCGTCCCCGTCCCTTTCTCCGTCCCCGTCTCCCTACCGTCCCATTCCGTCCCGTCCCGTCCCGTCCCGTCCCGTCCCGTCCCGTCCCGTCCCGTCCCGTCCCGTCCCGTCCCGTCCCGTCCCGTCCCGTCCCGTCCTGTCTCGTCCAGTCCCGTCCTCTTCCCTTCCATCCCATTCTTTCCCTTCCCTTCCCTTTCCGTCCCGTCCCGTTTCGTTCCTTTTCGTCCCGTTCCTTCCTTTTCCGTTCAGTCCCTTCCTGTTCAGTCCCGTCCCGTCCAGTCCCGTCCCGTCCCGTCCCGTCCCGTCCCGTCCCGTCCCGTCCCGTCCCGTCCTGTCTCGTCCAGTCCCGTCCTTTCCTCCCATTCTTTCCCTTCCCTTCCCTTTCCGTCCCGTCCCGTCTCGTTCCTTTTCGTCCCGTCCCTTCCTTTTCCGTTCAGTCCCTTCCTGTTCAGTCCCGTCCCGTCCCGTCCCGTCCCGTCTTGTCTCGTCCAGTCCCGTCCTCTCCCCTTCCATCCCATTCCTTCCCTTTCCTTCCCGTCCCGTCCTCTCCTCTTCCATCCCATTCCTTCCCTTCCCTTCCGTTTCCGTCCCGTCCCGTCTCGTTCCTTTTCGTCCTGTCCCTTCCTTTTCCGTTCAGTCCTTTCCTGTTCAGTCCCGTCCCGTCCAGTCCCGTCCCTTCCCGTCCCGTCCCGTTCCTTCCCCTTCCATCCTATTCCTTCCCTTTCCTTTCCGTATCATCCCGTTCCGCCCCGCCCCTCCCCGTCTCGACCCTTCCCGTCCCGTCCCGTCCCGCCCCTTTCAGTCCCGTCCAGTCCCGTCCCTTCCCGTCCCGTCCTGCCCCTCCCCTCCTCTTCCATCCCATCCCCTTCTCTTCCATCCCATCCTTTTCCTTCCCTTTCCTTCCCGTCCGTCCCGCCACTACCCGACCCGTCCCGCCCCGCCCCGTCCCGCTTTGCCCCGTCCCGTCCCGTTCCGTTCCGTCCCTTTCCTTCGCGTCCAGTCCCGTCCCGTTCAGTCCCGTCCCGTCCAGTCCGTCCCGTTCCTTCCAGTCTAGTCCCGTCCCGTCCCGTTTCTTCCCTTATGTCATGTTCACCGTCTTGGACTTAAAAATAAATGTAATTTTCGCAATCAACGTCCCAAAAAACCTCAATAACGACACCCATATCGATTTTTAGGCTTACTTACCCCATTTCACTCCCTAAGGGGTTGATTTTCGGAAAATCACGAAATACGTGTTTGATTATTTGTTTTTAGGAGTACTCCTACGAAGTTTCAAGTCGAAATGTCTATTTAATATGATTTCTCCATACAAAATTGGAACCCCCATTTTACCCCTTTAGGGGTTGAATTTCGAAATATCCTTCCTTATTCTTTGTATACATCATAAAGGGAACCTCTGTGCAAAATTTCAGCTTTCTAGGTCCAAGGGTTTGGGCTGGACGTTGATGAGTGGGTGATTGAGTCAGTCAGGACTTTTAGAAATATATATAAGATTATATACAAATAAAATTTTAAATTGTTAAATTAAATCAAATTTAAATAGATTAAATACATTTAAATATAACATACGAATACATATAAATTACAACGCCTAAAAATGTGTTTTCTACGACCTCTTTGTACAATTTCCAAAAGATATTACTGAATTAAAAGCTGTTTCTGTTTGTGACCGACGGAAGAATATTATTACATAAAAACAAATGGCAACTAGTTCAACAGTATGGTGCAAGTTTAGATATATTAATTTTTTTGCAGGTAATTATGGAAAAAAGCTATTAGATATTCGATTTGAAAGAGACAGGTTTTTAAAGTTCTATCAAGAAACATTTCTGGAAAATGTCTTTCATGTCGTTTTATTGACTTGTTAAAAGAAACTTTAGCTGCAAATAATATCCCTGTTCTCATGCTGAAAGTGATGCTGATCGGTCAATAGTTACAACAGCTCTGAATGCATCAAATGAAAACATAGTCGTAGTATCAGAGAATATAGACGTATTACTTCTATTAACAGCTTTAGTTTCTCCTGATAAAGATATACATATATTTTTTAAAACCTGCCAAAAATAAAGAATATAAAAAAATATCTTCTTCTAAAAGCCTGCAATTTGCGCATCCCAATTGTAGTGAGTATGTACTTTCTGTACATGCTTTAACTAGATGTGACACAACTTCAGCATGTTTTAACAAAGCAAAGATCTTCTTCTTCTTCTTGTTCAGGTGCTTATTCGATTTCGTATGTTTGCGATCAACACGGCTATCTTCACTTTATTGGTTGCAATTCTAGATAACTCATTGGATGATTTCCCATAGCACGCCCTTAGGTTTTGCAACCAAGATAATATTCTTCTGCGTCCTGGTCCACGTTTGCCACATATCTTGCCTTGTATAATAGATTGTAGTAGAACGCACTTATTCTCATTCCTAATTATAGGTCCGAGGTATTGCGTATCTTGATATTGTCCATGATCTCTTTACTTTTTTTTCAGTCTCTTCAGAACTTTAATATTTATTACATGGCCTTTCGTCAAAAGTATATTGGCACGGTTCACATCGTGTCCGATATAATACCTCTTTTCTGTGGTTTGTGATCATAGAAAAATTACGAAATTTGTGTGAAGTGCTACGATTGTTACACCGCAATTTTTGTGCGAGGTGAAATATGTTAGCAGTTGTCCAAGTACGAAATAATAGTTTATTATGGTTAATTGCACTGCGTGTTTAAATGCTATCAGTCGCAACAGGCCTGGAGTTTCTTGTGATAGATGTAAAAGTGAGTACCATGCTATCTGCGTAGCAAAAAATCACGATATTATTGAAATACTGAACGATATACCGGGGCTGTCCTGGAAGTGCTCCGATTGCACTAAAAATTGTATGTTGCTTGATCCTGCCGGTATTCACAATTTAGTAGAGACTAAATTAAATGATGCTCTGGGCTCCTTAAAAAATCAGATAAATTCGATAACATCAGAGATCAGTCAAATTTCAGAGCCTAAACCGGCAACCTCGCAAGCGAGTTATGCAGATATTTTGAGAGATAAATCGCAACCAGTCATCTTAATTCATCCCAAAAATAATAATCAGCCTGCAAGTCACACGAAAGCTGATATTTTGCGTAACTTAAATCCATGCGATGAAAATCTTCAGTTAGAAAAAGTTCAGACGGTTAAGGATGGAGGAATCTTAACAGGATGTAAAAGCAAAGCTGATAATGCAAAACTGAGGTCTATTGTGCAGCGGACAATGTCGGATTCTTACAGCGTAAAGGAAATTGGTGCTGTCCTTCCAAAACTTCGCATTGTTGGTATGACTGAAAGTTATTCACCTGAAGACCTTCGTAGTTACCTTCTGGCTGGCAACAAAAATATACTTTCAAATGATTCAGAATGTCAAATCATAAAAATATTTCCTACCAAAAAAAATCCTCATATATTTCAGGCTATTGTAAAGGTAGATACGTCAGTGTATGATAAAGCTTTAAACGCAGGTAATTTATTAGCGTCTTATGACAGCTGCACTGTTTATGATGCATTTGAATTATACCGGTGTTTCAGATGTAATGAATTTAATCATTCTTCACAAAATTGCAAAAAACCGATTTCCTGCTCTATTTGTGGCGACGGTCATGATCTTAAAGATTGTAAGTCTAATACAAAAAAGTGTACAAATTGCGTAAAGTTAAATAAAGGCGTATCTACTAATATAAATACTGTAAAATAGGAATCACTGTCTAATTGTTCTCCGCACCCGGTAAATACGACTAGAGTCTCGTCCAGTTTGGAGTGTGAAAACACTTTAGCAATTCTATACCAAAACACCCGTGGTCTTAGAACAAAAACAGTTGAGGTTTTTAATAGTGTGTTGCAGAGTCCGTTTAAAATTTTGGCTTTGACTGACACGTGGTTGAATTCGTCGATTAGCAGTTCAGAGTTATTTTGTCATGAATTTAACGTTTATAGGGCAGACAGAAATTATTTATTAAGAGATAATACTAGAGGTGGAGTTGTACTAATTGGAGTACATGAAGAACTTTTTTCGTCACAAATTAATTTAGATGACCACGCTTTCCCTCAATTTGTATTTCTTGATATTCTTATAGTCAGGATTCAACTAAATATGTCCGGTATCTACTTAATTAACTTATATGTTCCTCCCAACACACCTATTGACGAGTTTACAAGTCTTTTTGAGGCATTAGAGTCATTGCATTTTCTTTACGACTCTAAAGTCTTAATGATTGGTGACTTTAATATTCCTGAGTATGCCCATAATACTCGGACAAATGCGAGGGTAACTGCTTTAATTAATTTTTCTGAGTTTTTAGGATTATCTCAAAGCAACTTGGTATATAATCAGTTTCATAAACTACTTGATTTAGTTTTCTACAATCATACATGCTTTGTTGAGAAATCATTGGATCCTTTGGTGAAAGAAGATAGTCACCATCCTGCCTTGGAGATTAGCTGTAAATTAAATGAAAAACTAGATAATAAAAAGAAACTCGGATCTTCTTTTCTAAACTGTTACAATTTTCGGAAAGCTGATTTTCCACTCTTGTAAAACTTGATGTCTACTATTGACTGGACATTCTTCAAGACTTTTACTAGTGCTGATGATGCCTGCACGTATTTTTACGGGAAACTGTATAATGTACTGGATCGATGTGTACCGAAACATTCGATAAGTAACAAGAAAAAATACCCTCCATGGTTTAACGGTAGTATAATTTTTCGAATTAATAAAAAAGCAAAGTGCTGGCGCCTGTACAAAAGAAATAATGATCTTCAAGCATTTGAAGGGTTTAAACCTATCAGAGCTGATGTTAAAGCTGCAATAGATAACGCCTATAAACAATATGTTAAAAAGGCGGAATCTGAAATATCCATTAACTGGAACAAATTTTGGGCGTACGTTAACAACAAAAAATGTTCAGCCAAAGTTACTAACACAATGACATATAATAACAATCATTTAGATAATCCCACAAATATATTAAATAGCTTTGCAGATTATTTTAGTAACTCCTATGTGATTTCACAAATGGCTAATGTCCGCTTAGAAAACATTCAACCTCTACAACTTAATATTAATAGTTTTAATGAAAGTGAAGTATTAAGTGTTTTAAAATCTATTAAACAAAAAAAAAACGACGGGGCCAGATAATATACCGGCATTCATATTAAAAGACTGTGCTGATGTATTGGCGCGTCCCCTAACGATACTAATAAATATTTGCCTGAAATCTGCTACAATTCCGCAGCTGTGGAAATGTTCTAAAGTTTGTCCTGTTTTTAAAAATGGCACCCGAACAGACATTAAGAATTACAGACCAATTTCCATTATCTGTAATTTTAGTAAAGCTTTTGAAGTTCTTTTGGAAAAAAAATTTACTGCCATGTGAATAATTTTATTTCTCCTCGCCAACATGGTTTTATGAAAGGTCGCTCAACTGTAACAAATCTTTCTGTTGTTACTCAGCATATAGCAGAAAATATTGACAACAAAATGCAGACTGACGTTATTTATACAGACCTTGCAAAGGCATTTGATAAACTTGACCATGGCATATTAATACAAAAGCTCGGGGATTTTGGACTTTCCAACAGTCTCATTGATTTATTCAGGTCATACCTTAATAATCGCACTCAATATGTTCAGCTAAATGGGTTCAAATCTGGAAAATACCTTGCCACATCGGGAATCCCTCAAGGATCCAACCTGGGACCACTATTATTCAATATATTTATGAATGATATTGGTGATGTAATAGACGTGAACTATTTGTTATATACTGACGACTTAAAAATATATAGTTCAATTAAAAATGTTGCAGACTGTGAGACACTTTCATTAAATCTAGATCGTGTAGTTGAATGGTGTAGGAGAAATAATTTAAAGCTAAATTGTGCTAAATGTAAGGTGATGTCTTACTCGCTAAAGACCGATCCAATTATTTTTCAATACTGTATTGGTAACTATTCACTTGAAAGGCCTAAAACATTTATTGATCTAGGAGTTACATTTGACCCTAACCTCTCCTTTAATATTCATCTCGATAACATTATAAATTCAGCCAATCGTATGTATGGATTTATAGTTCGAATCAGCCAGGATTTTAAAAATATTATGACCTTAAAGTGTCTTTATTATGCTTTTGTAAGATCAAAGTTGGAATATGCCTTGGTCATCTGGAGTCCACACTATCAAATTCATATTGATCGAATAGAAGCCATGCAGAGACGTTTCTTAAAATACTTAAGCTATAGAATTGATGGAGTGTATCCTCCCATGGGCATATCTCATGATGAGTTACTATCTAGGCATAGTTTCTCAAGTTTCGATGTAAGACGAAAATATTACTCCATTGTTACGCTCCATAAAATTATTAATAGTAAAATTGACTGCCCTGAATTGCTTACAAAAATTAACGTTAATGTGCCTCGAATAGCTTCCAGATACGCTGACTCATTCTACCTAAGTACACCTCGTACCAATATTTTAAAAAATTCACCGATATATGCCATGTGTAGTAATTATAATAACATTAGCCGTTATATAGACATCTATAACTGTAGCTTACAGAAAATCAAAATTTACTGTTTAGAGTAATTGCTGTTATACCTTCTCATTGTTGTTTGTGTAGTTTAGTTATTTAGCACAGAATATTGTAAATCCTATTATCCTGTTCTGTAATTGGGTTTTACCTGTAGAACAGTGTAAATTAAAATAAATAAATAAATAAATAATATCCACAATATTTTTCGGTATAACCACATTTAAAAGGCTTCGATTTTTTTTGTGATTGTTTCGTTAAGTGTCCAGGACTCGACCCCATAGAGCAAGATGGGAAAAATGTAGCATCTTAGCATGCGAGTTTTGGTGTCAAGGTGCAGATCAAGGCTTTTGAATATAGTTTAATATATTGAAGATATATAAGTATGAGGAAGACGAATAGGACCGGCACCTTATTAAATATCCACATGCATATAAGTCCTAGTAAATGAAGCAGTGGCTATGTTCACGAAAGAATAAATTTGCCAAAATATTTGAAAATAGCAGTGGTTTACAAGAGACTGCAAAAATTTATATAGTATAATAATAATAATAAAGTCTTTATTCCACCATCTAACTACAATTAAAAATTAACACTCAAAAAAAATATTTAAAAAATAGGTATCGTAGAGCAGTGGAAACACGAGGACCAGTTCAGTATTATATCGCTTTTCAACTGGACCTCGATTAATTAACTAACACTATAAATGTCATGCCTAAATATTTTGTTTAGGGTAGTATAACACGATAAAGTAATATAATTGTCTGGAAAACCTGAATGTACAAGCAACCATAAACCTTTGTTTTGGTTAAATTTGCGAACATTGGCTGGACATTTTGAGTATGTTTTGTTAAACAGCGATGGCGTTAAAAGTTTTAATGATTCTGGGAGGTTATTGTTAACTTTACTGATATTGTATTGAAAGGATCTCTCAAATAAGGCTGTTCTATGGTATGGAGGAGTAATTACATCCCTGAATCTCAAGTTTAAATGATGTACATCAGTTTTAAATTGAATTTTATTATATAAATAAGGTGGGTTCTTTTCAAAGATAATTTTATGGTATAACGATGCTGTGCGAAGCAAACCCCTGTCTTTCATATTAAGCCACTTAGATTCAGATAATGTGTGCGATATATAAAAAAATGCTGGTATAAAATGTATGCTTGCAATGTATGATGCGAAGAAAAGTAACTGCTTAAACTCTTACAGGAATGTTTAATTGATTGAACGTTTTTTATTATTCATATACCGCAAGGTACAGACAATACAATACATACATTTTTTAAATAAAATCATTTTGAATTTTAGGTTCGACTCTTTTATTAAGGCGTCTATTAAAAATCATTGTGCTCTACGATGGATTCAGCAGAACAACATTTAAAGTGTATTTGCAAACACAGTTGTGGCTGGGAAACCAAGATATTTCAAGGGAAGATTGGGATTTGAAATATGATACAGGAAAGTGTTTTCCAATCCTAATGACACAAGCACCAGCTCCACAAAACATCTTAAGAATTATTTTTTTTTACTACAAAACTATAGTTGCGGGCCAGCTTGTGGGTATAGGAAAAGTGGCCTTTAGGCTCAGCGGCTTGCGGTGAATGTAGCGGAAATAGTTGCCTTAATTCACGACCGGCAGTGTCAATGGAAGAAGTAGAGGGAAAGAAACTAAACCTAAATAATTTTGTTCTTGTTTTTAAATGTATCTTGGGTTAATTTTAATAAATCAATTAAAATATAATATCTTTAATACTCATTTAATTCTTCTATCATTTGTTTCCACCATTTTTCAGACCCCGTTTTCCATTTTTGATAAATTTTATCACAAAATTTCGGATGAGCGACCCAAAAAACCCCTAGGTATAGGTATCAGAAATAAACAAAAATTGACCCCGTTCCGCCATTTCGGATCCACCATTTTTTATTGAAGTTGAGTTTTAATGTCAAATTTATAATCAGCGACCCCAGGCGTCTGACAAAAATAAAAAAACATAAAATAAAAAATTAGACCTTCGACGCCATTTTATTTTTAGACCCATTTGGAGGCCAGATTCGTAATCTGCGACCCCAAAAACCTTATGTTGTCAAATTTCAGGCAATTGTTTAAATAAATAAAATAGTTATAAATTTTTTAATTAAGGGTTATTAAAAAACACTTATTTTTTAATAACAATTAAAAAAATAGGAAGCACACTTTTGCACCTATGGGGAACTTTTCTATAAAATTTTTTCGAAATAATAAAAAAAAATGTTCAAAATCGGTTTTTAGTCAACGAAGTTAGAACTTTGGCGAATTTTTGGCGTTTAGAAAATGAACTAATAGAATATACTTGGAGTCATTGTTTATCATCATCATAATCCGGTTCCTCTTATAACCGTGGGGGTGTTTATACTGCATTTTAATATTTTCGTGTTTACTATCGTAGTCCATAGTTTGATTTACTGCCTTTCTTCCACCTTTTAGCTTATACTAATGCTACTAGATCTAGTACAAACATTGTATACCGATGGGGCCACAATTATATACCGAAGGGGCCATAATTATATACAGTGAGAATAATGTAATACGTACTATACATGGCTGAATTATGCAAAATTAGACATAGGGAATTTACTTAATGTAACCATGGTTTTCGTAAACAAAATAACAACACAGTGACTACAGAAAAAACCGACAATTGTTACTAGCATGGGTAAATTGATTAATGCTAAAATAAAGTTGCCAATGTATAGTCTTACATTATTCACACGGTATAACAGCAATAAGATAACATGAACAAGAAAATAGAATGCTTGAGTAAGAAAGAGATGACCAGACGATAAAATTATTTTAGTAGGCATGTTTAGTGACTTATGTCATAATTAAAATAAGTGTCATGTCTACTCGAATATTTACTACTATGTTTATCTCTTTCTTACTCAAGCATTACTTGTTATTTTCTTGTTCATGTTACCTCATTGCTGTTATATATAATTATATATAATTGTGGCCCCATCGGTATAACAGCGTGTTTGGGATTATCATAAAGAGTTCCCATTATAGGCCATATTTGACTTCCACTGCTTTTTGATATAGGACATCCATCTACATTAAGTTCAATAAATATAGTTTCAAGTACATTATCCGAACTGTAGTGGAAATATTCAATTGTTTGCAAAATACCTTCTTCTATTCCATAATGCCTGTATCGTCCAAGCTCCCCAGGCTCTACAGCTTGAATGTTATGTTTGCGTGGGATATTAACTAGTGATCTATAATCTAATTGCAGGTATTTTACTCCATAATTAGATAATAACTTGAAGTATCTGATACGAATTTTTTATTTACGTGTGATCTATAATCTAATTGCAGGTATTTTACTCCATAATTAGATAATAACTTTAAGTATCTGATACGAATTTTTTATTTACGTCTAGATAATCCCGAACTAAATTCGCAAAATCTGTTTTAAAAGAAATCGCGTCAAAAGATGGATCTGTGCTTTCTTCTTCACTACTGCTGCTACTACTAATTTTATAATAATAATTTATACTGCTATTATCTTGTAACTCGGTTACATCTATATTTAATGCATGTATACTTGTTGAATCTATATGCGACGATGAATTTTGTTTATTAAAACAAGTTGCTAATTCATTCTCTCTATTACAAGTATCCTTGGTCGTCAATTTAAGCTGCAGCTTCTTCATTTCAGCTTTACGACGATACCATCATCTTTTACTTAAATCGTAGGCGTGTTTTCGTGCGAGGCCCATTATTAATCTAAAAAGTAGTCCATATTTTAATTTAGAGCAATTTTAAAAGTAATATTAAGGTCATTAACGTATACTTATACTCTTATGTTTATGTGATAAACGATTTTATTCTTCTTAAATAAATGTAATTATGTAATATTCCCGAAATCAAAATATATCATTAACATAGTTCAGAATGAATAATTACATTTCACATATGATTATTTTATAGAAATCATCAAAATATTTCGTATTCTTGCATTTGATACTTAATTTGTGATTATAAAGTTCTAATTTGAGTAATTTATGTTTCTATGTAGCTAACAGGTTTTTGGTTCTGTGCTATTGATATTTCTTAATTAATACCAATAGCATCTGAACTTAGATAATTGATATATAAATAATTTAAAAAGAAGTTATTGAAATATGGAAACTTAGTTCTTTACTTACTCAAAATTATAGATCAGAAATATGTCACCGATTACTAATTTAAAAAATCGTATTCTAATAATTAAAGCTTTTACTTCTTCCCAATTAAATAATATCACTGTACTAATTACTCTATATAATTAAGAAAACGATAGACTCGAAAGGTATGTATTTAAATTTCATGATAATCTACAAGCTTTAATGAATTCCAGAAAGGTTTTATCGTTTAAGAAAGAAGTATTAGATCAACTTAAATAGTATACATTGGACAATAAGTAATTCCTATATACTTGATAATTTGAAAATGTATATAGATATAAAAATAGTTATTTATACAACGAGTAGCTAAAGTGTCACTTTTTTGCACGCGTGAGAAAGTTTAAAAAATGAGCTGAAGACGAATTTTTTAAATCTGACAAGTGCAAAAAGAAGCTTTAGATACGAGTTGTATACATACTTTTTTTGACTACCACATATTTATACTAAAGGAGATTACAAAACGCCAACTTCATTTCAAATTGAAAAGTCATGTTGAGGTATGCTTTCATTGCTTTAAATTGAAAAGTCACCACGTTTAATACACAGTTTTGACAGAAGTGTGAAGTGAAGTGACAGATGTGTGCAATAATATGTGTCAAATAATAGCCTCCTTTAGGAAATGGTAGTCGAAAAACGTTTTTTTAAATAATATATTTCAACGTCTAGAATTTTCTAGAAAGTTAGGTACTCAAAGATGAACGTTCATGCAGTATTATCTTCTGATAACATGAGAAAATTTGACTAACAAATTTTATGCTAGAATAATGCAGAAAAAAATGAGTACTATTTTTCTTCGAAATACTGTTTTTCACTTTTTAATATTCACTGTAACTGCTAGTGTTTACGCGGCACAGGCAAGCGCGATATGAAGACTGCGAAATTTTCCAGACAAAAATGTGTCGGTAAACCATTAAATCTTGGGGTTGGGGTAAGTCCGATTTAAGTTGAGTAAAATTTACTAGTGTAACGGCATCTTTGAAGACTAAATTTGTGCCGACCTTGATGGTTGATACTTGGTGGTTATTTCCTGCTTTTTTATATTCTTACATTTTAATAGACGAACTGCCTACTAAGTTGCTAATCTTCTTATGAAAATATGCATGTTTCTAAGTAAAAGTGTATAATATTTATGGCCATCGCATTAGGAAAGAGTTGCTGTTGAAAGGGGCTGGCATTATCCTCCGCATCCATTGTCTGTGTTGTAAAGTAATAGAAGAAGTGTTTCACATAGATTTAGCACATTTTAAGAGTTTAAAATCGACAATGCTAATTTACAACCGGCGCGGCGGGTGGAATATTATGGAATAGGCACCAGCGTCATGCATTTTCACGCCCATTTTATTAAATAGATTGTTGTATTTACAACTAGATCGCTGAAACATTACTTTACATTAGAATAAAACGTATTTGGTATAATTCACATATTCACGATCCAGTTATTTAAATAACATTAAAGTGTTAGAGTGATGTTAACCAACAGTGAAAAGAAGTATTACTCAGAAATTGAAACTTTAGAGTATTCAGAATTTTTTGTTCATAGTGCTAAATATCATGCCTATATAATAGTCCAGAACACTACATGCCGCGTTAAACGCGCAAAAGTACCATGGTTGCATTCGACAGTTTCTATTTTCCTTTTTTTGTAAACAAACGTCCCATTACATTTAATAGCGATATTATCACAGAAAACAATTACTTATTATGTCTATTGTTTGTGCTTTTTAAAACTACGAACACAGCTTCAAACGCAAGTACATTTTGTTTATTAATAAAGAGAATTTATTTCTGATTTACTGAACGCTCCCAAGCGTCACAGACAAGAAACCCAAGCTCCACGTTTTAACATAGTTTAGAAAGCGTGTTTCCGAAGTTTACGTTACATGACCTATACATTATTTCGACTACGATTTCTTCGCAAATTGTTCATCGCTTTGAAAACAAGAACTGCATTTGTATAAGCAAATCTACAGGTAGACGTACTATTCGAACAGAAGAAGTTATGAATTAAACCCTTCACAGCCGACTGATTTTCAGGTATGCTGATCAACGATGAATTACACCAAGAATAACAATTTGTTTCTTTTATTATAGTGACATTTTGAAGATTACCTAAGAAATACAGAAAACCGTGAGCTATTGCATGATCTGGCAGAAGAAGCAAACCCTTATTAGAAGGTGTGTCGAAGTTTCACTTGACGGTTAAAAATTCAGAAAATCGTCGTGTTCTTATGCATGAGTTTCCATCGGAAACTATCGACAAAAATCAAGATAAACAGGTTCGCTTTTAGAGTTTAATAATGGTCAATGTGTGTTACAATTTATAAATTCTAGCAGAAAACCGAAGAAACAATGGATATAGACGATATACCAGATCGCTTTAATTACGTGCGAATGTCAGCTATTGGAAAGGCTGCTGAAATAATTGCAACCTTTCCTGCATCCGGTGTCTTTTATATGGAAGCTCTTGGAAACCTAAAGGAACAGTTTGGTAATACGGAACGACTTATAGAGCAGTACTTTGAAGAAATGGCAAAATTAGAGCAGGTGAAGTCACGTAATGATGTTACAACACTAAGGAAAAATTATTTTCTTGTGACATCTTCAATGCGAGCATTAAAGGTGTTAAACGTTCCATCGTCACATTATAACGCAATGCTAAAATCCTATAATCAAATCATTGCCCACCGATATGCGCCTCGATTGTTACCGTTGAGAAGAACAATACAGCGTCCCAAGATAAAAATGGTGAATTACTGCGTTGCTTATGGGTGCAAAACCTTGAAACAAAAAGGAAGTGGCATTCAGTTTCATTCGTAAGTAATTTGCCCTACTATAATCCATTTACTTGACATCCGCACTGTCAGTGTCAATTTAAAAAAAAATATTGACTATACTTCCCATATAATGTGTTTTTTATTAGACTGTACAGGGTGTCCCATTTTCGATGATATTACGGGGTATCTCACTTATGAGTAAAGATAGAGAGTTGCGGTTTCCGCAATACTGTGCTACTTTTTTGTGAAAATAAAGATGGTATGAACAAAATTTTCATAGCCCGCTTCGTTTCTGAGATACAGGGCGAAATTGAAAATATTGCATTTTGGGACCCCCCTCGTATCTCCGTTATCCTTTAACATATCTTAAAGCTAAAAACTGGCTCTCATACAGTTTTTTACGTAGAATCCAGTCGCGTAATCAGATTTTTGCTGTGGGCTGTCAATTTTTAGCTATAAATCAAACATATGTTTTTTTAAACGGGACACCCTGTATATTTTTCTTTTGTTTGATTGGAAATTTTATAAGCTTTACAAAAATATATACAAAGTGTTTCGTTAAAAAAACATAAGTTTGATTTACAACTAAAAATTGACAGCTCACAGCAAAAATCTGACTACGCCACTGGATTCTACGTAAGAAACTGTATAAAACCCAGCTTTTAGCTTTGCGATATGTTAAAGGATAACGGAGATACGAGGGGGGTCCCAAAATGCAATATTTTCAATATCGCCCTGTATCTCATAAACGAAGCGGGCTATGAAAATTTTGTATAAACCATCTTTGTTTTTCACAAAAAAGTAGCACAGTATTGCGAAAACCGCAACTCTCTATCTTTACTCGTAAGTGAGATAGCCCGTAATATCATCGAAAATGGGACACCCTGTACAGTAATTTAATTGTCAATATGTGAAAAATAGCAGTGGTGCCAACATACTGTCGGTTTGACAGTGCAGATGGAAAGTAAATGGATAATAGATAGTTTAAAAAATTATTTCGCATGATTAAGTAAGGTTATGTATTAAATTACATTTATTACAGTTTCCCGTTTAAAAGGCCTGACAATTTTAAACAGTGGATTCATGCTATTACGAGTAGAAGAGAAAATCTGACTCCAACTTTAAGTAGTCGAATTTGCAGTTCCCATTTCAATGAGAGTGATTATTTAATACGCCAGGAGCAGCTTTTCGTCAGATGCTGTACCTTCAGTGTTTAATTTTCTACAGCATCATTTGAAAATCCAGAAAAATCGTCATGTTCTTGTGCATCAGTTGCCATCCGAAACTATTAACAAAAATCAAGATAAACAGGTTCGGTTTTAGGGTTTAATAATGGTCAATGTATGTTACAATTTATAAATTCTAGCAAGAAACCGAAGAAGCAATGAATGTGGACGATATACCATCTCTGAATCACAGTCTTATTGCTGAATTAAAAAGAAATAAATCAGGATCTACCGAATTAGTTTCTGTATTAGAAAATAACAGATGTTTCCCATTAGAGTTTATATTAAACCAAGCAAAAAACAATGGAAGTAGCGCTAATCACAAGAAGTACAGTACAGAAATAGAACAGTTTGCATTGACTTTATATTTTTATTCGCCAAAAGCATTTAGATTTCTAAGAGAGAAATTCCATTTACCGAATACACTCACAATTCGGAAATGGGATGTCCAGTTATAATTGTGATGCAGGTTTTTTGCAAAAAGTTTTTGATTTTCTAAAGGATGAGGTTGAAAATAAACCATTTCTGACTGTACTCTAATTATAGATGCAATGTTTATTAGAAAACAAAGCCTGTGGGATAAGCAAAGCGATAAACATGTAGGATATGTTGATTATGCAGGAATTGTTAATGTAGATCCTGAAACAATTGCGACCGAAGCGTTGGTTTTCCAAATTATTTCATATAAGGAAAAATATTACTTTATTGATATTACTTAAAATTCTGTCATTCACGTTTATTGTATTCAATTTTTTTCAAGATTTTTTAATTACAGTTGTGCAATGTGCACCAAATTGGCTTTTCATCATTCTTCATGAAAATAAGCTTTCTGTATCCTAAAAGCGTACACCACTGTGGCTGCCACATTTAGTTTTCCAATGTGTTAAATGCCTTGTCTATATTACAGTGATCACGTGGTATTTGGGCTTTTTTTATGGCACTGTACTAACGCGCGAAATTTTAAATGCGGCATGCGCCGCTAGCTGTAGCTAGTTTTCTAAATATTTCAAAAACAAAGACTTGCGCTTAAAATGTGTACTTATCATGGTTACTTTTAATGTTTAAGTATCTTCTATGTATATAATATATTACAATACAGAGAATTTATTTAATTTTTCAGTAATTTACTAATAAACAGCTACGCGAAACTATATGGATCATGTTTCAGTAAATTCAATTTAACTTTTAATGGACAGGTACTATAAAAACTAATTTATAATTAACAGTTATAGTAACATCTAGGAGTTTATAAGGAAATTTGTGGTACACCAAAACATAAAACGACAGAATATCGCAGAGACCATCATCTAGCATTTGAGCAAATGAAAACGAAATCAAGTTTGACTTTGAAAAATATAAGTCATGTGCTCTATTACTTCTGATGTTTTCAGTTTAAATATGACAGTTATTATAATAGTAAAAGTGTCAAGTTGTTTAAATTATAAAATTTTAAATTACACATGCTTTAATCAAGAACACAAAGTTTTTATATCCAAAATGATTGATGTAGCAGATGTGACATTGTGTAAATGTTGGTTTTTATGTTAATTTACAAATAAAATGTTGACATAACGGTCGGTGACAGTTATGCAATGGTTTAGGTTATATATGTGTATTTCATTCTAGAACAACTACATAATGTAAATTAATAATCGTCATATGTTTCAATTTTCAAAACCACATGTTATATAACAGTAAAATACAAATCTAAAGTACCAAAGAGTGACTATTAAAGTGTTCACCACAGGGTGCAAGAAATCGTGATTTATTTGATTTAAATCGGTTGTTTTTGGATTGAAATCGATTTTTCAATGTTTGGTTTGGCTAGTTAAAATTAAATAGAAAACATATTTTAACACTAAGTATATGTAGGTATGTACCATGTTCTGTTTGTATGTGTATATTTTCTGTACACATTTGCCATTTTACACTTCTCCGAATACTACAAGCTTGTAAATCACTCGAATCAGAAATTGCATTGATAAACTCTATACTTTTTAAAGCATTATAATGAATAAAAGTTGAAATCGGGCCTACAAAAATTTTATATTTGCTGTATGAATGAACATATTCATAAGCATTGTGTAGATAAAAATACAAAAGGTTCCGTAGCCCAATAAAAAATATGTAGCCTCTTCAACACCCAGACACTTCTTTTTGAAACTGATAGTAGGTGGGCGAACTGAACTGAAATCGGGCCCTTACCTACATATTATACTGGAACACATAATTATTTCTATTGTCTTTTCTACAAATCGTTTACCCAATTTAAATTAAGATCATCTAAACTAATAAAATCCTCTTTGAGATGTTGAATTTTTTAAAATATAATTATAGTTAAGGTGTTACTATTTTAGAAATTAAATTGCTCTGTTATATATCTTGTCAGTGTCGTAGCATAATAAGTACCTGTATATATTTCGTAGAATCTAAAAAAATGTGATTGAAATATTAAATTCGTAGGAGTATGGAATATGTTCTTTTAGTGTACTATATTGTTTAAACTAACAGAAGAATTCTAGAATCCCTTGATTGGTCTCTATAAGCAGGTCAGTTTTCGTGCGTTACTAGCAGTACTATAGAGGCGTTTTTTGAAACTGCTGAAAGGATACCTGAATTACACTTAAGTTTAGTAGAATATACTACTACTTTTTCGTAGGTGCACATGGAATTAGTATAGAATTCTTTTTAATTATTATCATACTATAGGAGGACCATACGCACTGTTCCATAAGACTTCTATTTTATGAAAAAATTGGGAATGCCAGAGGAACCTTGGAACTATGTGGTTTTGTGGGAAGTATACGGTCAAGGTCACATCTGGCAGATTTAAAAAATCGTGTTTTAATTAGTATTCATTGAATAAGCATAACTCTAAATATTCGTTAGAAAGTGTTAATGAATACTGATATTTAAATAATTTATTAAGCAGTTGTTTATATTTCCATAGTCATTTTATAATGCCATTTACTATATAACACAACTACGTACTACATTTACAGAACCGTTGATTTTTCCACCACATTTTCCTTATAAAATCATTATAATTTTAATTAAAGTTGTACAATTGTTGTCGAATTACCTTCCTTTATGATTCGCACCTAATATAGCTTTAAGGACCGCTTCCCCGACGTCTGTCTGCTCTTTTTCTTGTGGCAGTTTAACCGTTCTAAAAAAATAAGCGTGTCAAATTGGCAGTGGAAACGTAAATGTACTGTTTGGTTTTAGATCCATTGAGAGCACAAAATATATCCCACATAACTTAACTTTAAAATTTATAATGTTTAGCATCCTAAACATTCTGTGACTGTAACAACTGATCATATTTAGAGGAAATTATAATAATTACACTAATAACAAATAAGTCCAAGAAACTAAAACTGTCTTTGAGAAATATGTGTGAATATAAAATTTATCAGTAATATAAGGATTTAAATTTAAGAAAAAACGTAATACCATAGAATTATTTTCAGTTGCAATTTTTACTGAAATTGTTAGTTTGTTCATAAAATAATTTTAGTTCAAAGCGTTTATAAGTTTTGTGTAAAACATATTTCATCATCCAGAACGATTTAAGACTTAAGTTTCTGAAGCCACATTTAATAATGTTTCTGTGGGATTTTACTTTTTACTTACAAATTTTTATCGTCAGCAGTTGCATTAACGATGGAAGTGGAGGCTCGAGTCCCGTTAGCATCAGCAATGTAGTAGGTAATATAATAGCTACCATTCTTGTTTGCGGAATAAAACCCGAAAACACTATCCGCATTTGTTGTCAAACCTGTTCTTACTTCTTTTCTTCGTTGATCCTTCAAGATCACGCTAAAACGAAGTGCTAATAGAATTACTTATTTGAAATTAGTACCGGTACTACTTACTTGAGAATATAATCTCCCGTACTATTTTGCTCAAACTGATATTTGCTACTGGGAAAATCGCTAGGGTATTTAATTTGAAAATTTGTTATAATCCTAACCAGCCACAGTATACCAACAACTATTGCTAATGATGCACCGCTCATCATTATGCAACCTTAGGCAGAGACAGACTGGAAATGTGTTATATTTCAAATATCAACCTCTTCGATTATTTGGCATACAGACTTCTTCCTTATTTAGTTTTATTGAAAACTAGTTTCTAAGCTTGCAGCGAGACGAGTTGACCGCGAGGCTTGTCTAATGACGAAAGTATAACCCCCCACCTACTGGCCATGCATGTTTTTAAAATAAAGGATGATATCAAGCTGTGCAGTTTGATACAACTGACAAAATCAGGGGTGTAGTCGAGAGGGAACGCGGGGGAACGGCGCTCCCCCATTGGTTTTTTGTTAAGTTAAAAAAAAATTAAGAACGAATTTATGGCATTTACTTATTAGCACAAACAATTTGATAATTATTCATTCCAGTGTCATTTAAATATAGGCTAGTGGTATATGTTATTATTTAGAAATATCACGTCAAGCATGACTTGCTACTTGCTATGAATATGCAAAATATTAAAAGCAGTTTGAATTAGAAAGTTGTAGGCTTGATATTTATATATTAAGGCTACGAAACTGGCAACATCGTAATACCAAAAAATTGTACCAGAAAACATCAAAATGCATATTTTTGCACCTATACTTTTCAAAATTTCCGGAGGAGGACCCCCGGACCCCCCTTTTCCTGGGGGATATTCCATACCCTCACAAGTCTAGCGTTCCCCCACTGGCAGATTTGCCACTACATCACTGGACAAAATGCACAAATAAGGCTAACAAATTTTCAGTAAAGGTAAATAATATGATAGCCAAATAATGCTGAACATTTTGAGTATCCAGACACCAAATTTGAGGAACTGATCGCTCTACTTCTATTAACCCTTCCGCGTTTAGTTAATTAGAAAAATAAATAATACCTTCAAATGCCATGTTCGCTTCCCGAGGCAAGGTAACAACGTAGGTCAACACTCGCTTTATATCACTTGTATTCTACGAGAAATAATTAAAACGACTTTTACTCACTGTGTATGCAGATTATTATAAATTGCATCTATATTCTTTCATAGGATTGGGTTAAACAACAGCTGCTTAAAGAGGGAATTTGGCTCCTGTAACTTGCAATAATACAGGTTGAGAACAGGACAATGATCTACATTAAGTTGGAAAAGAAACAAATTAACAACTATTAAACATATCTGACACAC
Source organism: Agriotes lineatus (assembly GCA_940337035.1). NCBI lineage: Eukaryota > Metazoa > Arthropoda > Insecta > Coleoptera > Elateridae > Agriotes > Agriotes lineatus. The sequence continues at coordinate 60,682 of CALNHX010000233.1, forward strand.
AGTTGCAGTTCTGCTTAAGAACTTGTTTTTTTTTGTTTTTATCTGAATAGTCTATTTATACAATGTGTTCAAAACAAATTACAAAATGGTTGGCCATGGAAAATATTGTAACGACCTTCGAGCCGGATCGCGTGCAGACAGATTAGTCAGCCTTCTAGGTCATTCCAGAACAACCTCGGTGATTAATGCGCGCGATCAGCTATTAGAAGGCCGTCCGCGACCGAGCGGTGATACGACACGTCAGCATTTCTAGAATATTCGAGTGATATCGCGAAGCCTCCAGAAGGAATCACTCCGCGATATATAAACAAGCGCAGCGGAAGAACGGACAGTCCAGTCCGAATCTAGCTTTGAAGTGCGCGAAACTTGCCATATAAATCATTCGTGTGTAAGTCGTGTGTAAATAAATAAAGTGTATTTGCTGTTAGAAATAGTTCCTGTTAGTGTATAGATAATTTGTGTTCCGTATTAATAGTTCTTGTGTCTTTGTTAAATCGTTAAGTTAAATTGCTGTAAATAAATGCTTAAAACAAGAAGCGGCGAATAATTTTTAATAGCCCAGAAGATAAATCGTAACAATATGATTCCATCAGAAATGTTTTGTGTTCTATTGTAAAAGCCATTATAATTGTAGTTTAATTGAATTTTCAATATAAACTTATGACAACAACAACAGTGATGATAGTTAATAAACTTTAAAGCCTGCTGTTGACGTGGTACTAAGCAGTAGTAAATGAGAAAGAATTTTCTGGTCTGGGGCGCCATAGGACACTGGGAGATGCCTTAGCCCATTCGTTGGAAGTTGAAGCGGCAAGGAGTGCCTCCAGAGGACATGGTCGTGTCCGCGGTGTCGCTACGACAGACATGGCGCCTGAATTAATGGAGGACATGTTGCGATGACTCAGAAAGCAAGAGACGAGGGAAAAAGGACCCCGTTGCTGGAGCTGCGGAGAGATGGGTCATGTTAGGGCTCTCTGTCTGAAGAAAGGAGCCCGAGCGTCTGATGAGCCGTCGGAAAACTAATACGGGTCGACAAGAAGGGGCAAAGGTCGACTCTTGATTGCCATGCCCCGGAGATTTCCATCCATGTGTCTTTCGTGCAGCACCAACCTGATAGCCTCTTCATTGATGGGAGAATAAATGGAAGAGTTCGGTCTCTGCTGTTGGATACTGGAGCGACGAAGTCCATCGCCAGGTCTGACGTAATAAGGGACGAGGGTCAGCTGCTGCCCACCAGCACACGCCTTCGCACTGCCACGGGAGGCGCAGTGACCACACATGGGGAAATTGAATTGACATTGAAGATTGGGAATCAAACCCACAAGCATCGGGTCCTGATTGCTGACATTGCGGACGAGTTCATCCTGGGAATGGATGTTATGAATAAGTGTGGGTTTACTTTAGACCTGGGACGCGGCGTGTTGCACGTAGGTGGGGAGGAGCTTTCCTTACACCCAAGGGAAGATCGTAGTACGGGTGGTGTTGGCGGAAGTTGTTACTCTGCCGGGACGAACCGAGACGGTCGTGGATGCATACCTGGATGGCGATCTCCGGTGCAACGTAGTGCGCATGATTGAACCCGATTATAATAAGGAGCTCACTCATGGTATCCTGGTTGGGAAGACGTTGGTAAAGACTGGGCTTAAGGTCCCAGTAAGGATGATGAACGTCAACAGGGAACCGGCAACCGTCAGGAGAGACACAATCCTGGGAAGGTGCACACCGGTCTCCACCGTTGTCAGAACGATTAATAATGACAGCGGCAGCAAGGCGAAGGGATGTCCAAAAGCATTAATTAACTCCGTGTTGTCTAATTGCAAGGGCATGAGCCCACAAGAACGGAAGAAGATCGAAGATCTGGTGGCCCGGTACCAAAACATCTTCGAGTGCGGAGATCATCCCAGTCGCCGTACCGACGTAGTTAAACACAAAATCAATATTAGGGATGCTCAACCGATACGCCAACATACAAGAAGGTTGCCTCTCGCCAAACGGAAAGAAGCTGAGACGATTGTCCAGGACATGCGAAACCAAGAGATCATCGAACCGTCCAGCAGCCCGTGGGCCTTTCCTGTGGTTCTTGTCAAGAAGAAGGATGGCTCAACGAGGTTCTGTGTTGATTACCGGCAGCTGAATCATGTGACCAAGAAAGACAGCTACCCTCTGCCACGAATCGATGATACCCTGGACACGCTCTCCGGTTCTCAATGGTTCTCGACGCTAGACTTGAAGAGCGGTTATTGGCAAGTCGGAATGAAACCTCCGTCATGCCGTTCGGTCTGTGCATGGCTCCGCGACGTTTGAGAGGCTGATGGATACCGTCCTGAAGGGTCTATCTTGGCAGACCTGCCTGATATACTTGGACGACATCATAGTGGTGGGTAGATCCTTCAACGAGCATCTAAAAACCTGGAGGAAGTGTTCTGTAGACTGCGAGGTGCCAACCTGCGATTAAGGCCAAAAAAGTGCCACATCTTCCAGAAGGAGGTACAGTACTGGGGGCACGTCGTATCCCGCCAGGAAGTAGCAGTAGACCCGAGTAAGGTAAAGGCAGTGCAGGATTGGCCGATCCCGAAAGATAAGCATGACCTGCGAAGCTTCCTGGGCATCTGTACTTACTACCGACGGTTTGTGCTGGGCTTTGCAAACATTGCAAAACCGTTAACCTGTCTAATGGAAGAGGGACGACAGTTCGAATGGAGTGCTGAGTGCGCGGGGGCTTTCGAGACGCTCAAGACTGCCTTAACCAGTTCACCTGTGCTTTGCTATCTACCAGGAAGGCCAGTTTATCTTCGATACTGACGCTAGCAATGTCGGAATAGGCGGTGTTCTGTCCCAGGTCCAAGATGGACAAGAGAAAGTTCTGCCATATTTCAGCAAGGTCCTGCCCAAGCCAGAGCGGAATTATTGCGTAACCAGGAGGGAGCTTCTGGCAGTAGTCAAGTCAGTAGAGCATTTTTATAAATATCTGTATGGCAGAAGATTCTTGCTGAGGACCGACCATGATGCACTAATATGGCTACTGCAGTTCAAGAACTCTGAAGGACAGGTGGCTAGGTAGATCGAGCGCCTACAAGAGTACGACCTTGAAATAAATCATCGACCTGGCACAGCCCACCGCAACGCCGATGCGTTATCCAGGAAGCCCTGCTCTGCGGACTGCGGCCACTACTCGAAGCTGGAGAGTCGTGCGGTGCCCATCAATCGTACTACTGTAGTCGACAACTCGTGGAAGCTAGACGAGTTGCAGAACAGCCAGGAGAACGACCCCGACTTAGGCACGGTTATAGCCTGGAAGCGAGATGGCCGTCGACCTACCTAGCAGGAGGTCTCCGCCACCAACCCAACGGTAAAGACCTATTGGGTGCAATGGGACTCCTTGCAGCTAGACAACAACGTCTTGACCAGAATTTTGGATGATGAAGACGGTAGCGCAACGAGATCACAATTGATGGTTTTAAGGAGTAGAGTGGCCGAGGTTCTGCGCCACCTACATGATGGCTCCTCTGGGGGACACTTTGAATTGAAGAAGACGTTGCAGAAGGTCCGAGAAAGGTTCTACTAGGCGAGCTGCAAAGATGACGTCCGAGAGTGGTGCCGGAGGTGCGAAGCCTGCGCTACAGGAAACGGAACGGTTGGAAGACGTAGAGCTCCGATGCGGCAGTACAACGTCGGTAGTCCGTTCGAGGGGATAGCCACTTACATCGCTGGACCATTCCCCAAAACCGAATTGGGAAATAAATGCATCCTGGTGTGCATGGACTACTTCTCCAAGTGGCCCGAAGCGTACGCCCTTCCGAATCAAGAAGCCGGTACTGTCGCTGATGTTCTGGTGAATGAGTGCTTCAGCTGTTTTAAAGTCCCCCTGGAGTTACATTCCGACCAGGGCCGAAATTTTGAGTCTGGACTGTTCCAGAACGTTTGCAAGCTACTGGGGATACACAAGACCCGGACCACTGCCCTCCATTTTCAATCGGACGGCATGGTGGAAAGGATGAACCGAACCATGGGGAAGCATCTGTCCAAGGTGGTTTCCGAACATCAGCGTGACTGGGACCAGTACATTCACCTGTTCCTAATGGCCTACCGATCGGCAGTACAAGAGACAACCAACCACACCCCAGCCACGGTATTCTTTGGGCGCGAGCTGCGATTGCCATGTGACCTCAACTTTGGAAGAAAGCCTGGTGAAGAAACGGCCGGCGAGGACTACGTGGGGAACCTGAAGAAGAGGATGGAAGAGATCCACGACGCCGTACTCCATCTGCTTATCATTCTAGAGGTCGTGGGTTCGATTCCCATGGTTGCTTGCTCTGATTCAGGTGTTTACGTGATTTTACTGAGTCAACAGGGTACTTTCTATATAAAAAATTCCGGAGCAGTACTTCTCCATATTTTCTGACCTTTCCTCATTTCTTCATCCATACATTCTCTAAAACTTTTACCGAACGTCATATTCTTGGTTAAAGAGGTTGCACCCCCAGTTCAAATAAATATTCTTCAATAGTTCGTGCAATTAAATTTGAAGATATTTAAAACTGCGACGATGTTGACTCAGCTTGTAACGTAGGTCACTTATCAGTTGATAATCCCATATGTATTTAGTTCTTCCCACTATTTGCTCTAGTTTTAGATTAACTACTATTAAGAAATATAAATATGAAGCAGCACATAAATAATTTACAATTTTTTTAAAGATTTTTATCATCGCTAATATTGTTATAGAGTATTTGCCAAATTAATTTGAGTATATGGTTACGAACTATATTACTGCACTCAGTGCGGTAATGGATATTACCGCATTAAGTACGGTTATAGATGATATTACCGCACTCTGCGGTAATAGATACTACCCCACCCCTTTTTACAAGCTCAAGAGTACATTGAACCAGAATTTAATGAAAAAGACTAAGACAAAGTACTAAACAATACACATTTGCTTATGGCACTTAACGAAACCCGTTTGATTGCCGCAGAACTTGGCTCACCGCCTCGTTCTGGCAATCAAATTCGTTTCGTTAAGATGCTCATAGTTAAATTTGTATCGCTAATATCTTTTATCTAGTTACATCATGATTTTTAGCAATGGTTGGGAGCTTGTGCCCGTGTAGCAGTTGCAAGAAAAATCGTACATCAATTTACACTCCAGTCAGTTTATTTGCATTGAATTTTAACAATAGAACAGTGTATAAACATAAACAAATTTGAAACTTACAACTACGACAAAACGAGATATAACTTAGAATAAAATCAACGTCACGATTACCACAGTTGAAACTCAATAAAACCTTTAGTTAAAATGACAACACTACAAATACATTAATAAATATTATACATCAAGTGAATTAAACATATGTTTATTCACGAAAAGATGTTGAGCTCACGAGCACGTAGTGCAACTGTGATCATATCTTTGAGTGAATAAATGTTTACTTCACGTGGCGTATATATTAATACGATTCGGGCTCTTTCTTTTTGTTACCTATTAGTATACGTTTATAAATTGTATTTTAATCAATTTAAATTGCCCTGTTTATAGTATTTGAATATTTATAGTTATTATTTGTGCTAGCTCCTGAAAATCAGGGGTGGGTTCCTTTGATCTAGATTGCTTATTCTGAAATTTGATGTTCTGATTTTAATTTTATTACAAGTCAAAAATAACTTCTGTTAAATGATAAGTCAAACAGATTTGAAAATTCAATGACAAGTACCAGATCGTTACATTCGCCACATAACGATATCAAAAAGTAAGTAATTCCTTAATAATAAATTCACCTTTCTAACTTTTATTTTCTTTCAGTGCTTGTTATGTTATTTCAACCTCGTTCGTTCTATCTAAGGTAATTTTAATTTTATTCCGCTTCAATAATTTTTAGTACGGCCCTGTTGCCCTGGAATTATAATCGAATTTAGTTAAGCAAGTATTGAAATGCTTACGCCTCGCATTTGTTTTCTTTGGTAACCAATTATTTAACGCTGGCGCAAGGCCATCGTAAGATGTCTTTCCCCGAAACTATATTATAAATATCACCGTTTATGTTGCATTTTCCGAATTGTGACCGTGAATTCATTCTTTGGTTCCGTATTGCCGATAATGCGGGTTAACGCTTCAAGTTCTGCGTATTGCTCCTTGTTGTCCTTGTAATCTGATATTTAAGCCTTATGGAATTTTTGGCACGTAGTAGCTTTCGTTTATTTTGGGAACTTTCCTATCTGCTTTATCGTCTGAGCCGGGCTTCCCCTAAATTTTTGCTGACGCAGACATTGCATCAGCCGTCCGAGTTTTGCGCCAAGGTTTGGGCCAGGGAAAAGAAAGTTTCGATAAACCCTTAGTTGACCTTACATATAGAATTACTAGTTTTGGAATTCAAAACTTTCTTCTAATGGGCCGCGTTTTTAACCCGCGGGCTTCTGAATCAATTAGTAACCAGTACTTGATCGAGCAAGACCTTGTAAATATTCGTGCTCCCCTCCCGATTGCGGCAATGTTCGCTGCAGTCGGGGGAGCTTTTGCTAAAACTTTGTGATGAACTTTGGGAATCCTTTGCTAAACCTTTTGTGAGGACTTGGTGCGAATTTTTGAGTGCCCTGTGGCGCGTTAATTGTAAGTGCAGATCGAGCCCTAAGGAGAGCAATCTCGTGTAAGTTAGAAGCCCGGACAGCGGGCGTTGTGGGGAATTCGGGCCGGCGTCGATAAATAGGCAATATGTCTTCTTTAGTTTACTTCCCGGGGAAAGTCATTTGCATCATTTGCACATTCGTTTAGAGACGTCATCAAGAAGCCTTAGTTAATTTTTTCCACGTTGAGTGTGGGAAATCCTTGCTTTATGCAAATTATGTGTCAACGCCGCGCCTGAATTAAGTTTTGTGCCCGCTGCGGGATACCCGCTTTGTCATTTTGTTGACTGCTGCTGGCTGCCGTTCTTCTTCAACCACTCGAGTTTCTGCACAACCTGTCTGCCTCACCTGGGGAAGTCGCAACAGCTCCGCCACGTTTCACCAAAGCTTCGCCGAGGCTGAATTCATTGAAGATCCCTAACAACGTGCTCCCAGCTCAAAGGTAAAATGTTTTGTATTTTGTTGCGCCTATTTGAGTGACCCCGTGGAGTGCCGTTAAAGCTACGCGGTTTGCGCTATTTTAGTTAATGAACACTGCGTCTGCCCATTTTATTTGATTGTTGTACACAGGGGCTTCACTCCTGTCTTGGTGCGTTATTGCTTGTAACTTAAATTTAACGTAGATGCTAAGGTAATTTTTGCGTGGGACCCCCTTTCATATTCAGTCAGGGTGTACCGTTTGTATTAAATGTAAATTCACCTCCGGGTGATCATCCTCCATGTGAACTAATTTTGTAAACTCAATTCTTTAAATAATAAACTTGTTAAGGTCAGCTTATTCATTTAGTGAATTTTGGAACCTCTCTTTGGGTCTTCAACCAGTTTAATATGGCAAAGGACAGGTGTAACTACATTGGAAAGCTGAAAGCATGTCTTTTTGAGTAAGTAAGCCCCAAGAAAGTCGGGCTAGTGTCAGTGTTCTTTTGTTGCTCTAGGGGGTGGCCAATTAAGGTAAGCTAATTGTTTCAGGCTACCCTGTGTGCTTGGACCTGAAGACTCGGAGGAGGCTTGGTGAACAACGCTGAGGGGGATAGCGACGAACCTGGGGGACCGCCTCATAGGCTGCGTGACTCTTCTTTCTTTAGCCACGCTAGCGATCCCTTTTAAAAGTAAGTGGCGCCCATGGGTTATACCTTTTTAAGCAAAGTATAGGGTAAGTGCCGTCGGTTTTTAACTAAGCTTTCGAATCACGCCTTCTCGACTAAGCTAGACCGTGGGTAACAGGAGAGTAGAAGTGCAGGCTGTAATCCCCCACCACTTTTTATATCAAATTGATATCAAAATTAATTGATCGATTAAAAATCAAATTAAACCGCGGATTAAATGGCCTAATTAATTTCGCGGTTTGCTCTAATTAATCTTCATATGTACTACTGAGTAATCACATATGTAGTTTGATATTTAATTTTCATATGTACTACTGATTAAATTACGCGGCGGCCATTTTTAATTTGCTTCCGGAATTACGCGGCGGCCATTTTCAATTTTTGCGCGAATATTTGAATTTGAAATTTTTCAGATCAAACCCAGTTTAGAAATTTGTACATGACTTAATTTAAATGAAATATTGTATGAAATTGCAAATAGAAGGCTTTTAAACTAGATGTTTTCTTAATTATGCAGAGAGTGCTCGTTTATACAGGGAGGTAGGTTGGCCGAATGGTTAAGGCGTCAGATTTAAGCTCTGATCTCGAGAGAGAATGCGGGTTCGATTCCCGCACCTGCCATATTTTTTTATATATTTATTATGAAAGTCTTGATTTTAAGTTAGTTTATTCACGACGGCTCTACCAGAACAAACGGCTGAGCTCCTTTTTCGACTAAAGTGGACCAACCGCAGAAGATGCTGGTTGTATCGCCGGAATTTGTCCAACGCCTTAAGTCTGGCGAGAATACGGAGAAAAATATATTATCACAGCTTGATGACGAAATGCAAAAATTTTTAAAGTCCAAATTAACTGATCACGATAAATTGGGGCATTACAACCAAGTACTACAAAGATACCTTCATTTCACAAACTAGACACGGCAGCCAACCAAAATACCTATTGAAACAAGCAGTAACAGCCTATCAAATGCCCTTATTTTATCTACACTTCCCAAAACTTTTAAGAAAAAAGCTGAAGATTTCCTACGCATTTTGAGTGCCTCCAACGATGTGAGCTGGGATCACAAGGGTACCGTTACTATAAAGGGTGAAATTTTACCGGTGTCTAACATAGTCGATTTAGTTCACGACACTCTGAGGCCTCGAAAAACTATTAATCCAGCCGGACGTCTACAGTTTGCTGATTACATAAAAGGCCTTAACGTTGCTCATGTGCTGCTAGCTAAATCTAAGCAGCAAAAAGTGCCAGCCCCGACTGGTACTACAGGAAAAACCGAAATGGAAACTGATAACTGCGAGTCCGATTTAGAATATAAATTAAAAATAGCAGCTACTCATTCAAGTACACATCAAAAAGGTGCAGTCAGAAAAACGTCGATTAGGAAGCACTTCCAAAAAAGGGCCGTTAGAAAAACACCTTTAATGCAGAGGTCCTCAACATCAAATACGAACGGAATTCTGGAATGGGAGCGTCTTAAACTTTAAAATGTCACAATTAAATTTGTTCTACGGGCCCATGTAAACGAATTCTCATTTTATTACTTGCAGCTTTTTTAATTTGAAATGTTGTACACCTCAAACTACAGTTTTGTAAATTGCTAGCGGATTTTTAGAAAATAAGACATTCAGTTGTAAATTTATTTTTTATTATTAGGTATTGTACAAAATAAAAACAATATATTTGTTTATTACAAAGTGTTTGTTTTTTATTTCTACTCTGCTTTTGTTTTTCACGAATCTGCAATAATTACAAAGTCTAAAAGCTAAAATATCAGTATTTGAAGTTATTTTACAGATAAAAAGTGTAAAATAAAAAAAATCAATTTACGATTTCATAATGGCGTGATATAATTTAAAAATTTGTGACTTCTTTTAATTTTGAGAGATGCATTTTATAAAAAGTGTAAAAACATTTGCAAAATTATGCTTAGAAATAACTCTAAAACTGTTGTTACATCATTTTCGTTATTATAAGTCGTTTTGTAAAACGAATTGTGATCATTTTTAAAGTGAGATGATGTGTAATTGCATATTTTTTATTAAGTTTTCATCGTGTGTTGAATTAAAATGTAATTTTTTGTATAATTTATGTGACATGATGTCGATTTTTGTAAAAATTTATGTGAGATGATGTGTAATTGCGTGATTTTTATTCAATTTTATGTTAATTTGGGGGGTCAACATACATTTTTGAGCGATGCAATTTATAAAAAGTGTAAAACATTTCTAAAATTATGCTTAGAAATAACTCTAAAACTGTTTTTACATCATTTTCGTTATTGTAAATCGTTTTGTAAAACGAATTGTGATAATTTTTTAAGTGAAATGATGTGGGATGGCGTATTTTTTATCTCTTATTGAATAAAAATGTCGTTTTTTGTATAATTTCAAGTGACATAATGTCAGTTTTTGTAAAATTTTAAGTGAAATTATGGTGTCAGAACATTGTTTTCGACGAAATTGCGTGTTTTTATTTAAAATTATGTTAATTTGTGGTCAACATACATATATTTCCATCAAAAATTCAAAAATTTTTGAATTTTGTTTATCGAAATAATGGAAGCAGAAGATTTTTTCGATGAGAGTTGAATAAAAACACTGTTTTTGTAGAATTTTATGTAAATTCTAACGATACGTTCAACTTGTGGATTCCGGCAGTTGCCCCTACAACAAATATGAATACCGCCGACCAATTTTATTTAACATGCAAATAAAACTAACATGCCATTAAATCTAATACGCAGTTAAAGTTAACGCAAATTTAATCAAAATATCGGAAAATTACTGAAAAACGTATGATTTTCTAATCGTGAATAACATGCACAGAACATGTGTTGTTTTATGAAAAGACAAAAAGAAAATATCGAAAATCCGTTAGAAAAAGACAGTTTACGAACTAATAAAATAACATTAGAAAAATACAGTTTACGAACTAATAAAATAACATTAGAAGAATACAGTTTACAAGCTCATAAAATAAAAGCCAAACATGACAATAACGATACGTTCAACGTGTGGATTTAGGCAGTTGCCCCTACAACAGATATGAATACCGACGACGAATTTTATTTAACTTTGGTTAGTAATAGCTTCATGAACCAGTTTTGATCGATATAATGACACAATTTCAAACGCTTTACTTATAAAATAAAAACCAAACATAACAATCTCGTGACAACTAGGGTTCAAACCTGACTTGGGGCCGGCACAAAAAGCATTTTTTTAAATTAAATAAATGCGAGCGAGAGAGAACAGCTGTGATGAGTGATACGGAAGACTTCGGCGTGACGTAATCAAATCCAAAAATGGCACAGCGTAATTATAAAACTTAAGTACGATATAAAATAATGTCTATTTATTTTAAAAGTGACAAAAATCATATGAACCAAATCGTTAGAAAATCGCATACCGCTTATGCATATATTTTTTAAAACACGTCTAATATATATTTTTAAATACTTGGAAGGAATGACGAAATACCTTCAATCATATTAAAACTACAGACATTTTGAACGAGTGCTAGAGATAAAGTTACAGCAGTCAATAAGTACGAGTGAGATAGAACAACGACGACGAGACTGCCAAAACCCAATGAGTACAAGAGAGATAGACAGATTCATCAATTTGAAATTCAAAACGGGCGCTAAATTAAAGGAAGGAATGACAAAATACCTTCAATCATATTAAAATTGCAGACATTTTAAACGAGTGCAAGAGATAAAGTTACAGCAGTCAATAAGTGCGAGTGAGATAGGACGACATGTGACGTAACTAAAGTTCACAGAGGATGACAATTAGAAAGTCAACCCTCGGGGCTATAACGTCTTTTGTAATCACGCCTAGCAACATAAATTTAAGCATGTTCTAGCATTTCAAATATGAAAAATAGATAATAACCGCGGTTTTTATAAATAATTTAATAAAATTATATGAGACCTTTTCATACTTAGTATTTCAGGAATATATTAAACTCAAATTTGTAACTCGTTTTATATTTACGATCTGACTTTACCTCTTATCGTCGACAAGCAACGACCTGTTTAGCCAATTGATAAAAATAAAAAAAATTTATTCTAGCAAAACCACTTATGGAATCAGTTTTTTAAAATTCGTTTCAACCTTGTAATACCCCACACAATGTAATTCCATTGGTATAATTTAAAATTTTCAAGAAATATTTAGTTTAAAATATGGAAGTATGACATCAGAGCAGTGAAATGGGTTTCCGATAACCACATTAAAATTTGCAGCGCCGCCGTGGTGTCAAGACATTCACGGTTGCAGCTAATTTGTGAACACGAACGTAGAGCGTTCAAATCCAGGTCGGCCTGACATTTTTTAAATATAAACATCCAATCTGTGAATGCAAGAGAGAGACAAGGAGTACAAGAGAGGGGATTTACCAGTTTAAAATTAAAATATTTGCGCGGAAATTGAAATTAAAACGACAGCCGCGAGAAGTGCGCACGCAGAAAACCAAGATGGCCGACACCCGGGAAGTTTAAATTCAAAAAAGGGAACTGAATCTGAAAAATTTCAAATTCAAATATTCGCGCGAAAATTGAAAATGGCCGCCGCGTAATTCCGGAAGCAAATTAAAAATGGCCGCCGAGCAATTTAATCAGTAGCACATATGAAAATTAAATATCAAACTTCATATCTGATTAATCAGTAGTACATATGAAGATTAATTAGAGCAAACCGCGAAATTAATTAGGCCATTTAATCCGCGGTTTAATTTGATTTTTAATCGATCAATTAATTTTGATATCAATTTGATATAAAAAGTGGTGCGGGATTACAGCCTGCACTTCTACTCAGGAGCGCCGTCATCTGCTCCGACACATTTAAGATCTGTGTTATTGTAAAAGCCGGCGAACCCTTTACTTTTTCCCCGATTTTGACAGTGCTTGTGATAGATGTTGATTCGAGCAATTCATTCTGTAACAGCTTATCTAAATACCTAAACTCGCCCACCTTTCACTCGAACTTATCAATGCCCCTGATGTAAACCAACTTGTTCCACTCCGCCAACAACCACAACTGCTTCAGTCTACAAACACAGCGAAAGCCTCCAATGACAACCAGTATGTCAAAACTGCCTATAATCAAGAACATAAGCTCCCTCACAGCATGGAACCAAACAGAACCCAGTTGCAGGCACTCAACTCCAACACCGCATACAACAACATTTCTCCAATTTACTCCTCTGACCAGTACCAAGAACCTCGGTACAAGTACAGAACACCAAGACTAAACCGCCAAATCCCTCAAACGTGCGTGCTCTACCAACGGTCCTCCCTTGGAACTCTCCCCTAGAATCAACAACTCGACGCAATCCAAATCAATTGATATACAATGTCAAATGTAGTTCTTCAATAAACTTAACTTAGTATTTTTCTCTATTTATTCTCCTTTGTAGATTAGTCTTGCTTTTAATTTAGTTTTTTACCATATACTTGCTATCTTCCTTCGTTTTGTAGCTCGTATTCTTACATTAAATTCCATTTCCATTTCACCACCCAAATTTGGCTTAATATCAACCCTTCTTTAATTTTTTAAAATAGGGTTAATTTCATACTTTTAAATTACACCAAATTAATTACAGTTTTACATTTTTCAAAATTTGTTATCTTAATAATAAAAGCAAAGTCCTTAACGATATCATATTTTTTCCTACCAACACACTATATCTTTATTTTTGATTTCTACCTACTATGTGCAATAATCTATTTCGATTAAGTATTTGTCATTGCCTCATTACCTTCAAATTTCATATTTAGATATTACATTATATTCGAATCCATCTGTTTCTCAATTAGCCATATTTTATTCAATTATAAATTCTATTTCCTCTTCTAATTACATATCATTCATATTCCCAATTCATATTTAAACTGATCCCGATAATATTCAACTATTGTAATCCCTTAATCCTATTTTAAAATTGTTTTTTATACCCCTGTTTATATCACTACAATATGTTTCTATTCAATTTTGAATAAAAAATATTCAAATCAAAATATAAATTTGCCCATTCATCGTCGATTTGATCTAAATTTTAGTAATTATATTACACACAACAAAGAGAAAGAATAATTGAATGCAATGAATGTATTTGTAGAAATAATAAGAATATGGTGTTCTTCATTGAAACTTTTTTAATTCAGTAGTGAATTAGAACACTTTTATTTAACTTGTGAATAATAGACTGTTTATGAAGTATGTTATAGGTGGATAATCTCAACAGACTTTACCGTAATAAGAGCAGCTGAGTTAGAGCTGGTACGTACTAAGTCGTTAATCAGAGTCCTGTTTAATAGAGCTTTCTATCATTTAGCCGTTGGTCGTGGTTGGGATCATTAACCTTGATTGGAGCTGTTGGAATTGCTGGGGAATATCTCTTAATTGTAATCCAGTATCGATGTAATTTGGACGAGGATGCAGTTCATTCTAGGGAGGCATACAGCAGGATGACAGGACGAGTTGAGTGTTGATATACACTTCTTAAGCAGAACCTCTACTAACAGTGAAAGTTCCAACTAAAGCAAAAGTGCTAGGAATCAGTGAGGTAGGTGTAATGACAATATTAACGATTTAAAATTATAGCAACCTTTCCTTCTGAAAGTGAATATATATGGTCATAATAAGACTAAGTATAGACTCTTGAGTATACTCAACCATAATAAAATAGTTAAAGTCAATAGAATTCTTAAAGTCAAGACATATAATCCATAATTTAGTTGAACATTTATAGCATTACTTCAATTTGACATTTGTTAGCTGAACTGTCATTAAACAGAATAAAGTACGTTTGTTTTTTTATAATAACTGTCAAAGTGTTACAATGTTGGTAGATATGTGATTAAAATGCTAGGAAATTTTAATACCTCGTGTTGGTAGAACTTTTTCAAAATTATGGTTGTATCAATTTTGAATGTCAAAGTTTCTTAACTTGAACTCTTGACAAATTTCTTTTTTTAACATGGAATCATCATCATCATTAATAAAATCGGATAAAAAAGGAAACCAAGAAATATTTTAAATGCAAAAATAAAGCAAGCGATATTAAATTATGACATATCTGTCAAAATGACAATCATTTTGTTAGTGGAAGAAAAGAACTAAAAATCTATGTACCAACATTATTAAAACTAGGGACCCTGCAGGAATGCAACTTATCCCCTAGAAAGTTGACCTTGAAAATAATTATAGAAAAAAAATGTACTTATTTCTACAGGGCTTAACCAGTGTAAATACATCAAACAAGTAGAGACACTCATTCCAAATGTTGAAACCTGTCTCGAGTGCCTGGGACAGTAACTGGGGGGTATTTCTAAGCTTGACTATCAGATGGCAGCACAAATTTCTACCAATTAGAGTCCCTATATATAAAGAGTTGGGACATGTAGGCGACTCATTTTGGATCCACAAATCATGGAGTACCTGATTTTTGTTGAATTTAAATTTTATGCAGATCATGCATATCTATGGACAACAGTTTGGCAACCATTACAAATTAGAATCACATTTTGTGACAGTTGTGACAAATACTTAACAAATATTTTTAATTTGAAAACTATTGTGCAATGACTGGTGGTTCAGCGATTAATTGTAAAAATCGAACAGATCTGAGATATTATTTGCATCTTTTTCTAAGGAATGAGAAAATAAAGCGTATCTGGGTAAATAACAGCAAAATTAAGGATTTTAAGTCAACAAGCCGTTTATTCTCTGAATGTCATTTTTTGGCAGTGGTCTATTATGATATGTTTTATCGGACTTTTTCCACTGCCGCCGTTTATGTAATAAACATTTTGCTGATGATCAGTGGTTGATTAAACGTGGAAAAACTAGACTGCAATACAGTGCTAACATTATTCAATTTTTGGTAACCAGATTTAAATAAATGTGAAAATCCTGAAATAGAAGAAAACGAACTAATAATCAATGTTGAAAGCATCAAAGGGCAGATTAATCAGGCCAGTGTTAATCAGTACAAAAAGACAATTTTCCTCTGGAGAAGTTGAATTACGTCGCCTCAAACTCTCTAACGTTAGTTGTTGAGCATTACATTCGTATTCATACCAGATTTACAGCTGCCACTAAACATCCTACCCCACACCTAAGATTATAAGCAGAGGTTTTTCATAACACAAGATTTCAATACCTGTTTATTTCTAACCGGAGTTCACTTAAGTCATCAGAAATACTTTTTACCATAACCTGAAAACACACTAGGACTAAAAAAGTAACTAAATTTAGCCGGCAAATTTTTAAAGTTTTAATAATTCCACATAATAGTAATTTACGTAACAAGTATATAAAGTGGAGCTTTTCAGTACGAGTGAGATGTTTCCGGAAGAGGCCGTTAGGCCGAGTCCGGAATTTCGAGACGAGTATGGAAAAACCACTTTCATACGAGTTTCGTACAATATTTTTTCGTACACTAGCATACAAAACGGAATACTAAATTTATCCTCGTATATAGCAAATAAGTAGAGTAATATTAATGTAATGTAATATTATATGTGTTGTAACTAAGGAAACGTACGGCAAAGTGCTACTTTGCCGTACGAATACCGCAAAATACTACTTTGCCGTACGAATACCGCAAAGTGCAACTTATATACAACAAATAATATTTTTCGTACACTAGCATTGAAAGAGCTACTTTGCCGTACAATTTATTAATCAGAAAGTTGCACTTTGCGGTATTCGTACGGCAAAGTAGCAGTTTGCCGTACGTTTCCTTAGTTACAACACATATAAAACGTTACGTTACGTTACATTACTCTACTTATTTGCTATATACGAGGATACATTTAGTATTCCGTTTTGTATGCTAGTGTACGAAAAAATATTGTACGAAACTCGTATGAAAGTGGCTTTTCCATACTCGTCTTGAAATTCCGGACTCGGCCTAACGGCCTCTTCCGGAAACATCTCACTCGTACTGAAAAGC
Source organism: Agriotes lineatus (assembly GCA_940337035.1). Taxonomy (NCBI): domain Eukaryota; kingdom Metazoa; phylum Arthropoda; class Insecta; order Coleoptera; family Elateridae; genus Agriotes; species Agriotes lineatus. Next base: position 77,376 of record CALNHX010000233.1, read on the forward strand.
TCCACTTTCTATACTTGTAACGTAAATTACTATTTCTTGCACGTTGCCTCACATTTCTAAATGAATGAATTCTGTGATTTGACATGTCAATTAATGTCATTTTGTTTGTCTTACATATTTCAAATATAAAAAAATGAAATATATTATTGCTGAATCATGTGATCCTTGATTTGTGGATCCAATGTCCCAACTCTTTATATATAGGGACTCTACTACCAATCAGAGCCAGTTACTGGCTCTGCTACCAATCATATGTGATAAAGCAGTGACGCCATCTGTTAGTACTATCGGAAAGTACCCCCAAGGAGCCTTTCAAGGTCATCCAAATCGGTATTTTGACATCAAAGGAACCGACAGTGAGTGTTTCTACTTGTTTGATTTATGTACCCTGGCTTAACCATTATAGAATAATTTATATAAAACGTAATGAAAATTGAAAGAACATAAAAGTTGAATAATTAGAGAAAGGATGCAGAAGTTATTTTAGGAAAGGTAATTATATTGAATCAACACGTCAATACATAAATTAACGTTCTATTAGCAACTGTGGTAGACAATAAATTATGGAGCTCCAAAATTACAACCTTCAACCTAAATATAAATAAACGATTGTATTGTATCTTTAGTACTGGTTACTTAACAGATATAGAGTAGAATACTATAACGGCAATTGACTTCAAAGGATTATATTTTGATAATCGCAAGGATAAGACTATAACCCAAAAAAAGAAAGGGAACAAATGTTGCAGGACTACTATAACAGAGGAGCATTATGTTTTGTTACAGCAACCAGGATCGAAATTCGTGGATCATGTTACCAAACTCTGGTACTGGTGTTGAAATAATGCAAAGTATAACAAAGTACTTAACGAATAACAACGTCAATATTAAAAGTCTTGTGGTTGTTAGGTGTGATAGTACAGCTACCAATACTGGATCTAAAGGAGGTGTTGTGAGATTGTTAGAAGAACATCTTAATAAACCATTGCAGTGGATGATTTCTTTGTTTCATGAGAACGAACTGCCATTACGCCATTTGTTTTATCACCTAGATGGCAGAACAACAGGGCCAAATGAATTTTCGGGCATAATTGACAAGAATCTACCGATCGTGAAATTCAAGCCTATTAAAGATAACTTGCCTATATTACATGTTTACAAAGACTTGAGTTCCGATCAGAAATTCCTTCTAGAAATGTGCCAAGCTATCTCGGGCGGATCGCTGCCTTTAGATTTGTCTAAAAGAAGTTAGGGCAATCTTTTACATTCAATATGGCTGACATGTGCGAACCGAATATTACGTTTATATGTCTCAACAGAAGATCCTTCACACCATTGGTTTTGCATAAAATTAAACGCGTCCCTGAAAGGTGACTCAATAAATTTATGGAGGCTTGTAAACTTTTCTAGGTATCTTTCAGCTAATTTGAAGCAAGTGGTAAACCCAGTGATTTAAAGAAACGGTTATTTTGCCTTTCCAGAAAACGTCATTTTAAGCATGATAAGTGATGAAAGAAAACATATACGTAAATTAGGATGTCTTCTAATTTTGAAGATCAGAGCACAAAATGCAGCAGGAATTCGAAGGTTTTATACTCCTAAAATTAACTTTGAAGCTGAAGAATATATTGATATTATAAGACGGTGGGATTGCAAGGTGTCAGAAACTTCCATTACAATGCCCTTAGAAGATGAAGATCTCAGAAATTTGACTGATAACGACGGTGATTGTAATGTTCCAGCGACTATTGAAGAATTTTTGCAGTTTACTTGCCATACCCAAGATGTGGAAAGACATAGTAAACTAACGACCGAATCTGCATCGAATGTCTGCCGAGCAACTGTAAGAGATGGGTTTGTCAGAGCAAGAATTCAATCTTGTGATAAGATGCCACGTTTTGACACCAACAGAGACTTTAAACTTTGAAGGTTATATGTATCTACTTTTTGTTGGGTTACATTGTTGTATTTCAAGTTTGTTTCATTTTAAGAAATACATTAGCATAAATAATGTAGCGTGTACTTGTATTAGATTTTGCAAAACAGAAACTGCTTTTTATTCGGCCACTTTTTCATACATAATTATATAATTCAATTTAAATATTCTAAAACGCTGCAGACACGTCGCATTATACTTACTTCTATGCAAGCAAAATGGAATCTTGAATAGAAACTATTTTACATAACTTAAAAATAGTCCGCTTTATAGGCCGAAGTTAAATATGAGAATTAAAAAAATTGCTGAAATTCAAAGCAGTTGTGGCACCACAAAAACTTTTTGTACAAAATTGGATTTTTTCTGCTTGATAAGTATATGAAAATAGAACTATTTTTTGCTATTAGAACTATTTTTTGGAATATAAATGTTTTTCTTTTTTTATAGTAACTGCGTCACCTCAAAATATTTTCGCACAGAATCGAAATTTTGCATGGTCAATAACCCACCTTTAAAAGCAAATTTTTATTGGTATTAGAAAATACAAATAAAAAAAAAATAATTCTCTATTTTTCGTTCCACCCTAAATTATAAGGTACTCTGAAAGGTGCGGAAAAAAAATTACCAAATATGTTACAGCTTAAAATAAGCCGATTTAACCCAATTTACCTATATATAAAGTCCACCCCTAAGGAGTTACAGCCATATACTGATGATAAAGATGCTTTGCCGTGTTCATTATCTCACCGATAATAAACACTTTACATTTTCCGTTGTATTATAAAAAAAATAATAATAATGATGGACTTTTGTATATTGGTTTGTTTTTGGGTTTAATCGGCGTATTTTGAGCTTTAGTGTAGTAGTTAATTTTTTTCAGTACCTTTCAAAGATACCTTGTATAATGCTCGAAGAAACATTGCATTTGATATTTTTCCTGATTGGAATTGGCAAACAATCTACTTGACAAGAATTAAAAGTAAGCCGTTTTTCCTATCGAAATGCTTGCCTGTAGAAAGCTCCAAGTTTTATCAACAATTTTGAGTTTTAACAAACATCTAATAATCGTAACAAAAACAGAAATAATTATTACCCATTACAATGCACCATGTCCATAATCGAGAGATATTAGTAACAACGTATTCACCTAAGCAAAAATAGATGGTCAATGGTTGTATTTGTATAATTTGTTGAATACTGCTGGCTATAACACTGATTATCGACATCTTTATCGTATCGTGGGAAGCTTGGTGGCAAAATTTTCAGATTACGCCAGCATCTCTTGAGGTAGTCCAATGACCCAACCGGGATTGACGACTTTGCTGCTTATGAAATAGCATTTTACAACTTATTACTGGATTTCGTAAATTTTGGAATTGAAATTTATGTCTGTATAATCCAAGATTAAACAAAACCCAAGCTGAATTTATATCTTCAATTTAAATTGCAGATTTTCAGTATACTATTAAGATTAATTTTAAAACTAGAGGGAATTAGTAGTAATTATTCAAAAAGTTTTTAAAATATAAAACAACTCGAGGAAGACATACAAAGATATACATAAAATTTTTCAAGATGCTGATGATGGAGATGAAAAAGCTGAATTTTTTGTAAATCTTGTTCTTAATTATGACAAAAAAGCTCCTCGTTGGTCAGAAGCTTTTGTTCATATGTATACAGTATTGAGATTTCGCTTTTCTAAATGATATGAGCACTGCAGAAACCATTTAACGAGTTTACCATCAAAAACAACATTGTTACGTTATCTTGGTGACTGTAATAGTTCAGATGATTTAATTAAGCAGCGCTTAATGGCTGAAGTAGTTCAATTAACAGTACCTGTAGACAGAATTTGCTCCTTGATTATTGACGATATGTCAATTAAGGAAAAAGTGCAGCATAACAGATATGAAGATCGCATCTATGGTCTGGATAATACGCAATCTACAACCGTTGGCAATAAACCTCAAATAGCAAACAAAATGTGTTGTTACATTATACATGGATTGTCAACAAGATACATCATTCCAGCACGACATTTTTATCACTCTTCGTTGAGAATTAATGACTTTTACTCGTTAACAATGAGAGTACTCAGTCTTCTTACTGATTGTGGCTTCCTTGTTCAAAGAATTGTTACAGATCATTTTTCCTCAAATGTATCTCTATTTAAAAAAATTTGTAGTAAAAAACTCATAGGTACCCTTATTTTTAAGCTTCGATTATTGCCATATAATAAAGAAAACACGAAATTTGTACCTAGATCATGATATGTGCTTTTCTGATAGTGAAATCTCTACTTCATATTTAAAAACTTTATATCAAATATCAAATATATTTATTTCCATAAAAAACAATATAAATTGTGTTGGAAATTGGAATTACATATTATAAAACTTAAGAAATACAATTTTTACATGCACAATTAAAACAATTTTAAAACGATGTTTGAAAAAATTCATCTAAATTGTAGAAGACATAATCTTGAAGAAGTCGTTTCAGTTTTGTTTTAAATTGCTTAAGAGTCTGTGAACTTTTTATACTTGCAGGTAATTTATTATAAATAGATAATCCAGTGTACATAATAGATTTTTGAAAACGTTCATTAGTAGGTTTATTTACTTCTAAATTTTGTGAATTTCTAGTGTCGTGTTTGTGAATATCATTTCTTTTATTGAATGACGGCAGCTGTTTAAATACAAGTGATGCTGTTTCCAGTATATATAAATTTGTAATAGTAAAGATTTTACTATATTTGAAAAGGGGCCTGCAGCTATCTCTAGGATTCTTATGGTTTAATATTCGTAAAGCCCTTTTTTGAATTTTAAATACTGTGTTTAATATTATTAAATCAGCGACATCCCAAAAAGATATACCGTACCGAAGTACTGATTCAAATAAAGCAAAGTATGCTTTTTGAGCAATCTTTTGGCCGACTTCGTAAAGCAATATTTTAATTTCATAACAAGCAGCAGTAAGCCTAATGCAGAAAGATTCAATGTGTTTATGCCATTTTAAGTTTCTGTAGATGATGATCCCTAAAAACTTTATGTGATCTACATTTTCTATTATATAATTATCGATATTAAGAGCAAATTTGTTTAAAGATGAATGTATTATGCTAAATGACATTATTTTAGTTTTGGTTAGATTAAGTGATAGCTTGTTATTTGCAAACCAATCATTTATTTTTAAAATATCAGGATAAACAACTGAATTTAAAGATTGAACATTGCTATTGGCCCAAGATACACTTGTATCATCAGCAAATAGTGTCATGTTTCCTGTAGAATTGGACGAAATGTCCTTAATGTATATTAGAAATAGCAGAGGTCCCAATACACTACCTTGTGGGACCCCGCATAGTACATCTATTTGATGAGATCTGAACGTATTACACACATCTCCGCTATATTGTTTAATTTCAACTAATTGTTTACGATTATTTAAATATGATAGAAACCAATCCAAGGAAATTCCTCTAAATCCGTAATTTTCTAATTTTTTTAACAGTATATCAAAGTCTACACAGTCAAAAGCTTTTGATAAATCACAAATAAACTTACATTAGCTTTGCTGTTATTTAGGTAATCATATATAACCGAAAGAAAGTTAAAAATAGCATCATTTGTACTTCGATCTGCTCTGAAACCGAACTGTTGAGATAATTAGATTTGATTTGAGTTTAAGAAAGCGATCATTCGTTTGTGGACTAGACATTCTATAATTTTTTAAAACGAAGATTGCAGTGCAATGGGTCTGTAATTGGACGTTTCATTTTCGCTGCCGCTTTTAAAAAGAGGTTTAATTAGTGATATTTTAAGACAATCTGGAAATTGTCCATTTTGAAAAGACATGTTAATTAGTTCAGGGAGAACATGTAAGGCCGGTTCAGTAAAGTTTTGAATAACGCGTAGAAGTATTTCATCTAAACCAGCACTATGTTTGTTCTTTGAATTGTTAATTGTTTGTTTGATTTCATGTACATCCGTTGGCAAAGCAAAGAACGTTTTCGTATTTACAGGGCCAATTGTTGATAAGTGGTAAGTTCCTTGTGTTATATTACCTGTTAGGGTTGCGGCAATATACTGGAAATATGAGTTAAACGATTCGGCTACCGAGAATGGATCGTCAATGAGAGAATTATTATTTGATCTTACTTTAATGGTAGTAGATTGTTCTTTTCTTTGCTTACCTTTAAGTGAATTAACTATATTCCAAATTTTTTTGGACTTATTAGACGATGTAGAAATTTCTTTTGCATAGTACACATTTTTGGATAATTTTATTGTACTTCGCAGAACTCGATTATATATAGATACTAGTTTTTACCCGCGACTTCGTTCGCGCGAGGTTCGTTATTTGTGTATTAAATATTGACTAATTATTTTCTGTCATCCCATCCCAGCCTATCCCCGTCCCCGTCCCTTTCTCCGTCCCCGTCTCCGTACCGTTTCATTCCGTCCCGTCCCGTCCCGTCCCGTCCCGTCCTCTCCCCTTCCATCCTATTCCTTCCATCCCATTCCTTCCATCCCATTCCTTCCCTTCCCTTCCCTTTCCGTCCCGTCCCGTCCCGCCTCGTTCCTTTTCGTCCCGTCCCTTCCTTTTCCGTCCAGTCCCTTCCTGTTCAGTCCCTTCCCGTCCCGTCCCGTTTCTTCCCCTTCCATCCCATTCCTTCCCTTTCCTTTTCGTATCATCCCGTTCCGCCCCGCCCCGCCCCGTCTCGACCCTTCCCGTCCCGTCCAGTCCAGTCCCTTCCCGTCCCGTCCCGTCCCGCCCCTTTCCCTCCCGTCCAGTCCCGTCCCTTCCCGTCCCGTCCCGTCCCGCCCCTTTCCCTCCCGTCCAGTCCCGTCCCTTCCCTTCCCGTCCAGTCCCGTCCCGTTCAGTCCCGTCCCGTCCAGTCCGTTCCGTTCCTTCCAGTCTAGTCCCGTCCCGTCCCGTTTCTTCCCTTATGTCATGTTCACCGTCTTGGACTTAAAAATAAATGTAATTTTCGCAATCAACGTCCCAAAAAACCTCAATAACGACACCCATATCGATTTTAGGCTTACTTACCCCATTTCACCCCCTAAGGGGTTGATTTTCGGAAAATCACGAAATACGTGTTTGATTATTTGTTTTTAGGAGTACTCCTACAAAGTTTCAAGTCGAAATGTCTATTTAATATTATTTCTCCATACAAAATTGGAACCCCTATTTTACCCCTTTAGGGGTTGAATTTCGAAATATCCTTATTCCTTGTATACATCATAAAGGGAACCTCTGTGCAAAATTTCAGCTTTCTAGGTCCAAGGGTTTGGGCTGGGCGTTGATGAGTGTGAGTGAGTCAGTCAGGACTTTTAGAAATACGTATCATAACTCTATAATAAAGCAGAACACTTCCCAAGGTCAAACATGCATGCGCCTGGTCTATGTGTAGTTCGATTGTGGGCGTGGTCTTGATATTAGCAGCGTTGCCAGATCTGGTACAATTCTACGAATCTGGTACATTCTGAAACCGTTTCCTACAAAAGTACATTTTTAAAACGGGCATGCGCTCAGTCTGGCAACCCTGCATATTCTGACCCGAGTCGTTTCGACCTGCCGATAGTGCCGATGCCATCGGTGACGTAACCGATCCTTGCCGTTTATGTTTGTAAGTGTGGTTAAAGTTTACATTTATTATTTTCACTGAAAGACCAAATTGAAGGACGCACTTTTTCATCGTATGTACTTCACACTTCCTCTAAATTGCTAGCATATGGCAGTAAGAAACAATATTACAACTGTCATCGCTCTGTAAACTTTTTGTGTGTTCTAGGCAAAGTAATTTGGAGATCAGCAAAGGTATTTAATCTAATGTTGGAGTCAGTAATAAGAAAAATAGATGTTAAAGGAAATATCAGAACCAAAATGATCCATATCAACGCATACGCAGATGACCTCGTCTTAACAAGTAGAAGCATGAACAAGCTCAAAATAGTGTTCAGAAAACTGGAGATGGAAGCAAAAGAGGTTGGCCTGATCGTAAACGAGAAAAAAACGAAATACTTGCGAATTAACAAAGGTGAAAACCAGCTGCAGAATCTAAAAATAGGAAATTATAATTTTGAAGGGGTAGGCGAGTTCGTATACTTAGGTTCACAACTAAACACCACAAATAACACTAGCGAGGAAATAACAAGACGCATTCAGAATGGAAACAAAATTTATTTTATGTACAAGAATCTGATGAAATCGAAAATACTGCAACGTGCATCCAAATGGAAGGTGTATAAGTTAATGATAAGGCCAGTGATGATCTACGGGTGCGAGACGTGGTCGTTAACAATGAGAGACCAAAACGCACTACGAACTGCAGAAAGAGCAATAATGAGGAAGATATGGGGCCCAGTGCAATTTATGAATGGCCCACGGGGTAGAACGAACGTGGAATTAGACGTGCTAATAAGTGGTGCAGATATAGTGCGTCTTGTGAAAGCACAAAGACTCAGGTGGTTGGGGCATGTCGAGCGGATGGCGAGTGACAGGGCAGTAAAAAGCGTTTTCGAATGGAGGCCGGACTACGGAAGGACCAGGGGAAGACCCAAGGAAAGATGGCTAGACGGTGTTCAGCGGGACTTGAGAACCTTAAGGGTGCTCAACTGGAGACGAGTCGCACAGGACAGAGCCCGGTGGAACAACGTTGTAAAGGAGGCTAAAATCCACAAAGGATTGTAACGCCGGTTAAGTAAAGTAAGTAAATTGTAGCAACTGTTGAATTTGAAAAGACGTCATTATTATCAAAGCAAAATCGTTGATATCAAGAAGCCCTAAATCACTTTCAACACCTTGTTCTTTATACCGGGTGGCCATAAGTACCTGATATCACATTACCTTTGGAATCAACACCGCTTTATTAAAGCGATGAATACAACTAAACTAATAAATGTCATTAATGTCATCACAACTAAAATTCCTGTCTGTCAAAAATTATTACTGATTGCAATAAGTAATGGAGTTAGAACAGGAGATTTTTATAATCGAGTCGTAGGCTAAACTGCAGAATCCGGGGCACATTCTCCTCCTCTTATTGCATTTTATTACATTACATAGGTACCAATACTTATTGTAATTGAAATATAGTACTAACCCAGCTACAGTAGAATCGGCCTGCCGAAAAAATCCAAGTGAGCTGAGATTTTGCATACACCTTTGACATTAGAAATAATGTCTCAAAAGTCCCCATCGATATGGTGCTTGCGATTTGAATTATTCAACGTCAAAGGTTACAGAAATAAGTTTTTCACAAATATCTCGCTTTCTATGGGTCGTATGACTTTTTTAGTTATTACAAAAAATGAAGGCTAGGAAATTCTCTACAAAAAAGATTATACAGGTGCTTTACGTACAACTAACCATTCAGTAAATAACACACTGTTGAGTTTTGCAGACGGGTTTTACTTCCTTTTACGATAAAGGAAGTATTGCATTCACCCCAAAAATTCTAAATTGAGTTTTCAACAGATCTTCACGTTTTAGAGTCCCCTGAACCCAAAAACGCGTGTTTTTGTTCATTGGTTGGGCTGTCTGTCTGTCTGCGAACAGAATATCTCATAAACGGAAAGAGGTATGGCGTTGAAACTTCATATATAAGTTTTGTGTACTTTCTAAACGCGACAGCTATCTTTTAAAGAAAATCGCATAACCGGAAGTATGATGTTTACTCTTGTGTTTCAAAAACGGCTCCAACGAGTTTTTTCAAACTTTACATTTTATATGTGGATTGATTGAGATGAGTGATTTTCAAGTTGAATTTTAGAGGTATTCAACTGAAAAATCACTTATCTCACATCAATACACACCGGTTATGCGATTTTCTTCAGAAGCTTGCTGTCGCATTTAGATAGTACAAAAAACTTATATATGAAGTTTCAACGCCATACCTCTTTTCGTTAATGAGTTATTCTGTTGGCAGACTGACCGACGGACGGACACACAGACCAATGAGCAAAAACATGTTTTTTGGGTTCAGGGGACTCTACAACGTGAAGATCTGTTGAAAACCCAGTTTCCGAATTTTTGGGGTGAATCCAATACTTTATCGTAAAAAGAAGTAAAACCCGTCTGCAAAACTTAATAGTGTGTTATTTACTGAACGGTTAGTTGTATGTAAAAAAGCTATATAGTCTTTTTTGTAGAGAATTTCCTAGCCTTCATTTTTTGTAATAACTAAAAAAGTCATACGACCCATAGAAAGCGAGATATTTGCCCAAAACTTATTTCTGTGACCTTTGACCTTGAATAACTCAAAACGCAAGCGCCATATCGATGGGGACTTTTGAGACATTATTTGTAATTTCAAAATAAAGGTGTATGCAAAATTTCAGCTCACTTGGATTTTTTCGGCAGATGCTGCGGTTGTCCGTCTAATGTAACTGGACTATCTTGCGATATTGTGCAAGTCAAAGTGTGAAAATTGCTGTTGATTTTGTTAATTCTGTTATTTTGTTATTGCTATTGTCGCTATTTTTGTGTGTGTTGTTAATTCTGTTTTGAAATGCGCCATACCACAATGATGAGTACGCCTCCGATTTATTGAGTCGTTTAGCTTAAATAAGGTTAACAATTTAATGTCAATATGATAGATGTCAAAAGTGTTACCAATACAAAACTTGGAAATTACTAGATTCTAACATTAGTTCTGCCATCTATGACCACTGGTTTGGATTCAAGTTGTAGTGACATCGCCATGGATATGCCATCTATGAGTGCTGGTCCAAGTTCAGACGACATCCCCATGGACATGCGAGCTATAGGTGTTTGTTCAATTTCCAGTGACATCGTAATAGGCACATATGATGAAAAGGTTTGTATTTTTGTGAATTATATGTTACAATGTACCTATTTTAATTATGGATTGCAGCTATGGTGTCAATGTAGGAAACCAGACGACGGCGAACAAATGGTAAAATGTTCTGACAGAAAATGTAGAATAAAATGGTACCATTCAGTATGCATACAATTACACAAAATTTTTTCGTTGACCGCAAAATTTTTTTTTGTGGTGAAAAATTTGATTGATACAACTAACCTCCATGCAAAATATCAAAACCTCAAAATCACAAAAACAGTTAATTAATGAAAAAGGGTGGATTAATCAAAAACAGTGTATTAATGACTTCTATTAATCCATCCTTTTTTAGGAAAAATTATTTTTCATGTTTAATTATTCTTTTATGTTGTGTAGACAGCATGTGTAATTTTATTGATTGTTAATGTAGCTTACATAGTTTAGAAATATCCTTATGCTTCTTATCGTATAGGTACTATTTAATCATTTTTGCTATGTGATATTGTAATTTTGCTTTTTATTAATTGGCCACATGCAGAAAAAGGTAATCAAATAATTTTACATTATACAGTGTGTCCCCGGATTGAGTTCACTATAGGTATAATTGACAAAAAAAATTTACAATTTTATTTTAATGTTTTGGGATCCCGCCCTGCTTGGTCTGAAATGGTTATTTAACCAACAAGTGTGTTAATAAAGGTGATTAATAATCGAGAGATTTTAACGCGTGAGCGAGTGGAGCGAGCGAACGCGTTAATGAGCGAGATTATTAATCACCGATTAACATAAGAGTTGGTTACAAGACTTTTCCGTCAATCGTACGTTTATTAAAATCCATCAAAAATATTTATTAGTTTTGACATTTCAGATACATTTGACGTTTAGTACGTATGGTTGCCGATGCCGCAGCAATTTTGCGGCAATTAAAATACTTGGCGATTGGAAATCCACCTCTGTTGCCGAAGGATACATCAAGAACTCGATAGGTATAAAATACAAACTGCCACAAAGATATTGAGCGAAGCGTTTTCTAATGTAAATATTTATATTAATAAATCCACGGAATAATTTAACCTTTAGTTTTGACATTTCAGATACATTTGACGTTTAGTACGTATGGTTGCCTATATAAAATCATTGCGAAAACGGGTCTATTAATGCATGATTTTTTAGACAAAATCATCCATTAATGAGTCGATATATAAACGATTGACGGAAAACAATTTTAAGCAGAGTTTTAATTTTTCGAAATTAAGTCGGCCATGAGAAATGTGAAAAAACTATTTTCTATTTAGGTAAACTACCCTTTTTGTTCATGATACGTCAAAATTTTGTTAAGAAAAGTTGTTTAGAATGATAGTTTATGGCCCTATACAAAATTTTAGAAAGATCTGTCGACTTAGAAAAAACCGTTATATTTTAGATAATTGTATTTAATTTTCAGGTAAACTATCCTTTTTGTTTATGATACGGCAAAATGTTATTAAGAAAAGTTGTTCAGAATGAAAAATTATGGCCCTGTACCAAATTTCAAAAAGATCTGTGGACTTAGATTAAACCGTTATTTTTTAGATTAAACAAATTGCATTTATTAACCCGGGATCAGTCGCGCTCTTTTTTTAACGTTATCGGTCGCGTGTTAGATTTTATCTAACATTTGAAATTTGTTGGAGTACACAACATTTGTGGTTATTAAACTTTAATTTTAGCAACTTTTGTGTAAAATAAGGTTTACTTAAAGATACATAAGTGCGAACATAAATATAAACTTATAAATTTAAGTAGTGTGTATTCAATTTTGAGTCACGTAAACAGTCGCGCCGTTAGATTTTTTCTAACAATTCTCCAATTTTTAGTCACGTAAACAGTCGCGCCGTTAGATTTTTTCTAACAATCCGAGTAACGTTATCGGTCGCGTGTTAGAAATCAACTAACAAATGGCCGCTACAAGTTGGTCAGTTATCCTCTCTACGTATTTTGTCGCCTACGCAGGGCCGAGCAAAGGGTATTTGCCGCCCGGGTGCAAGATATAGTTTGCCGCCCCTATAGCGTATAGCTCCTTAGACGTAAATAGTGTTAATTTTAAAATTCTGCGTTGCCTTGATAACTGTAACTTGTTTTAAAAAATTAAAAAATATAAAGGTTATTATAAACTTTATTATTTGTATAAATTAAAAAATTAAATATTTAAAACAACTAACATAATGCTTTAATAGTTATAAAACAAAGTATTGCTTAAATTATTTATTATTAGTAACTTAGAAGTTATAAACATGAACTAAAAACTACATAAATTCTAAATTTAAATATCAAAAGCGACTTTTCTTGCTTTTTTAATTGCAAATTCTCGTATTAAATCCGTCATATCTAACGCCTGGCAGATCTCTTCCTCGATGCTTATTACAGCCAAATTTGTAAGTCTGTTCTGGCTCATAGTAGATCTCAAATAGTTTTTAATTATTTTTAATTTTGAAAACGATCTCTCACCATGAGCCACAGTGACAGGCATCGTTAAAAAAATTCGTAGGGCTACAGATAAATTCGGGAAAGTGCTAATTAAATCATTAGCCACAAGGTATTCTAAAGTTTCCTTGGCCGAAGTCGTATTGCTTTTATTATAAATGGACAATATTTCAATTTCATTGCACAAATCAATTGCATTAACATCCATTTGTTTTGTAGATGAATCGGTTAATTTAATTTGTAAATCCATACAACATTTCATTAATTCTTCTTTATCTATAGATAAAGAGCCTAAATTATTTAAAAAGCCAAAATAGGAGTTGCACTCGTTTAACTGTTCAAATCTGTCATTTAATTTTGATATTACTATATCAAGAATATAAAAATAAAAATTGACTTTGAAATTCAACTCTGGTGATTCGATTGATTCATCTCTATGTTCATAATCAAAAAAAACCTTTGCTTTTCTCGGTCTAACCAAGCCTACAGCTGGAAAAACACTTTCGCAGTCTATATCTTCAGCAATTTTTTTTGCCTCATTAAGCATAGCTGTAAAACTACCTTCAGATCGTATTTCAATGAAAAAAATTTGAATTTCTGTCAACATTTTTACAGTTTCTGGTAAAATAATATTAGATTTTTGCATGATTTTGCTTACAGTGTTTATTTTTGATAAAATATTGTACCAAATTACTAGAGAACACACAAATTTATATGATTTTATTTTATTAATTAGTGACTTTGCAAGGTTTTTTGTGTCATTGTCTCTTGATGTATCATTATAAAGGGAAAAGAGAGCATCATAAATTTTTTCTAAATTAAATCTAAGGGTTTTAATGGCATCGATTCTACTCTCCCACCGTGTATCAGATAAAGGTTTTACAGTTATGGTAGGAAGTTCTTTCATGAGAATATGCCAACGGTAGGTGAAGGCTGAAAAAAAAAACATATATTTCTTGAATAATAGCAAAGAAATTTGTTACTTCAAGCGAACTTTTCGCAGCATCATTGACAACTAAATTAAGACTATGAGCTGCACAAGGGACAAAAAAGGCTCTAGGATTTATATCAAGGATTCTTTTTTGCAGCCCATTATGTTTGCCTTTCATGTTGGCACCGTTGTCATATCCCTGCCCTCGCATATCCTTAATATCAATATTTAATTCTTTTAAATAATTCAATAAAAAGGCCGTTAGTCCTTCACCAGTTGTATCTGTAACTGGGCAGAACCCTAAAAAATGCTCTCTAATTTCTATACCCTTTGAAATATCATTAATGAAAACGAACCTGACAACTACAGTTATTTGTTCTTCTTGACTCACATCAGGTGTACAATCTAATATAATTGAATAATATTTACACAATTTTAAAGTTTCGATTATATTTTGCGTGACTTTTTCACCTATTAGACAAATTAATTCATTTTGGATTTTATCACCTAAATAATGTGGCATATTATTGGTATCTTTTTGAATTCTGCCAATATGTTCCGCCATTATATTATCGAATTTTGCAATTGATTCAATTAGCTTCAAAAAATTACCATTGCCTTTTTCGAAAAGTTTTTGATTACTTCCTCTAAAAGCTGCATTTTGTCCAGCTAAATACTGTATGACACAAATGATTCTTTCAATAATTGACGTCCATCGTTTTTTTTCCAACTTAATTAAATTTTGGTTGACTGAGTCAACAGTTGTCCCTTTTTCAATCGATTTTTTTAGCTCGACCCATTTCTTAACACTCTCAAAATGCCCCTTACTTTTTTCGTGCCTGTCTAAATTTTGAGATAAGTGTCGCCAGTCAGTATAACCTTTATCATCGTTAAAAACATTATCAGTAACTTTAAATAATTTGCAACAAAAACAAAATACAGAATTATTTGACTTAGAATAAACTAACCATGTTCTAGGAACTTTTTCATTATTGCTTAATTTTTTGTCATAATAAGTAGTTGAAAAAGATCTGTTTGAATCGTCTAATGGAAATGCAATATTTTTCAATTGTAATGGCCCCAATTCAAGAATAGACATTTTAATGTTATCTGTTAAAACTTGCGGCCAAAGAGCAGGATCTTTCAATATTTCCATCCCAGCGTCCTCAGCAGCAACCTCGGTTGGTGGTGGTGAATCCGGTGTGTCCTGTGCATCCGCCTCGGATTTATTATTTTCTTGCCCTATTTCTGGATTTTCCATATGCGTGTCCTTGTTCGAATCAAGCTGTTCCTCCACTTGCAGGCTTGTTGATGGTTGTTCGGCTGCAGCCGCCGTGGAAACAAAACATTTTTTTAAGGAGCCAGCCAGTCCTTTTTTAATTTCGTCTTTTTCGGACTTTCTTTTTCGATACTGAAAGCCGGAAAGTCTCTTTCTGCCATCGGCCATCTGAATTAAGCACAAATAAATTCTAAGGATAGCGAAACAGAAAAATAAGCAGAAAAGTTCAAATGTTTAAAATAATGAAAAATACTTACGTTTTAAAACTTTCAACTTTAAAAAGCACTATATTATTTAGCTCTTGCTTGAAACGTTTAGCCTTTTTATTTCTGCTTAGTTCAGTACAATCTTACTAGCATTCAATCGCAAACTAAACTAACCCCCAATTGCCCTTTTTAAGTTTGTTATCGTATATGCCGGCGGCATGCATGAGCATGAAGCATGTTGCAACAAAGCACAAATACACAATTTACTCATTATTTTTGTGTCTAAAGAGGGCCGCTTAGTCTAGCTGATTTCGCTGATCTATATAGTTTCGTGTTTCATGACGCTGCACCATAGCGACAGAGCGATAACTCGTGTGTCGGTATAATCACCGTGTACAATAGCAAACGGCACCGACGCGACGTGTTTATAATAAAAATAAATTATAAGTAATAAATTATTATTGTATGCTTGCCGCCTTAAAAATGCAACCGTTTCTCTGTATCAAGTTACCTTTATACGAAAAAAAGCCAGACACAAGACTATAACTTGATAAAAAATGTTGCATTTTCTAATGCCGCAAGGCACAAGCATACCTATCTTAAATTTCTTTCATTTTTCATTTTGCCGCCCCAAATAGTTTGCCGCCCGGGTGCTGTGCACGCTTTGCACCCCAGGCACGGCTCGGCTCTGGATATTGGGATGTTGGAAAAGGAAACAACAGGTCTGATAGGGATGTTGGGTTTATGGATTTTAGGTAGGCCATGTAACTTAGGGATGGGAGGATTCCTAATAAGTAAGGAAAGGGGATTAATATTTAGTATTTAATAATATCAAAATGGTCTCTAATCCTCTGTCTGACTGCTGTAATAAAACTGGGAAGAGAGTCTTTATTAAGAATTTCAAAATCAGGAGATTTAAGAAAATCACAGACTCTGTTAATATAATCGCACTTGTCTAAAATGACAAAGCGGTAACTTTTGTCAGCTTTAGTACACAATAAATTGGATTCTTTAATTTTCTTAGAAAGAGTATAAGTTGTTTTGTCTAATAAAGGGTTTTCCAATACGGACGGATCGATGTTGGCAAGCTGTGGCGGTCACATTGTTTTGGCGACGCCTGTCAAATATACTGTTTATTATTCAGTCACTGATGCCAAATCACCATGGCAAGTTACACGATTGAGCAGCACGTCCAAATGATAAAACTTTATTATCAAAATGAGTGTTCGTTTGTGCAAACTTTGCGTGCGTTGCGCCCATTTTACGGCAGACGCGGTGGCCCTTCAAAGTCGACTCTCCAACGTTTGGTGGCCAAATTCGAGACGACCGGTTCGGTAAACGATCAGCCAACACCTATACGTCAAAGAAACGCTAGATCGGCTGAGAACATCGACGCTGTCCGTGAAAGTGTGCAGGAGAACCCGAGGTAGTCAATTCCTCGCCGTGCACAAGAACTCGGCCTTTCGCAGAGTTCAACTTGGCGAATTTTGCGTCGGGACTTGGGCCTTCACCCGTACAAGATCCAACTGACCCAGGAGCTCAAAGTTAATGACCATAGACAACGCCGTTTGTTCGCTGACTGGGCTTCGGAGCGTTTGGAAGAGGACCCCAATTTTGGCCGAAAAATCATCTTTAGCGACGAGGCGCATTTTTGGATGAATGGATATGTTAACAAGCAAAATTGCCGTATATGGGACGACGTCAACCCACACGAGGTTCACCAGGTGGAAATGCATCCACAAAAAGTTACTGTTTGGTGCGGATTTTGGGTCGGCGGCGTCATTGGTCCGTACTTTTTCGAAAACAACGTTGGTGAGGCCATCATAATCAATGATAACCAATTTCTTTTGGAACGAATTGAACGATATAGACGTGCACGACATGTGGTTCCAGCAGGACGGCGCTACGTGCCATACAGCGAACGCCACGATGGACATTCTGCATGAACGATTTGAGGGTATGGTTATCTCTCGCAGAGGTGACGTGAATTGGCCACCAAGATCGTGCGATTTGACCCCGCTAGACTTTTTCTTGTGGGGTTTTCTGAAGTTGCAGGTCTACGCCAATAAACCGCAATCGACCGATGCCCTCAAAGTCAACATAACCCAGGCCATCGCTCAAATTCAGCCGGATCTATGCGGCAGAGTCATTGAAAATTGGACCTCTCGGATCCGTGCCACCGTGAGAAGCCGCGGCGGACATTTAAACGATGTCATATTCCATACATAATGGCATACATGGGCCTTTCAAATAAAAAAAGAATTTCGTTAATATCTCACACACAGCTTGTTTTATTCCATTTCAACATCGACCCGTCTTTATTGGAAAACCCTTTATATGTGAATTATTGAGATTAGGTAAAGTTATTTTGTAATTAGAAATTTCCTTCATAAATTGGTAGTCTTGTAAAAATATACCACCCCTTTATTAGAAAGATCTGGTGTCTACCATCTTGAATGTTCGTCTTGCAACTGTTTTTACATTGGTCAAACTGGACGTACTTTCAAAAAAAGGATCAAAGAACGTTCCGCTTGCATCAAAAACAACAATTTTAATATTGACCAACCAAATAAATCACCTTTTGCTAATCACATTTTGGAACATAACTACAACTTTGATCCTAATAAAGATTAAAAAATTTTACATATAGCTAAAAAACGTAGGTTGTTGAATTTTCTCGAAATTTTATAAATTATGTCCAATAATAATGAATTCAGACTCAATGAAGTCACAGATTTTGATACCAATTACATTTTCCTGAATATTAAATAGTTGTTTTGTCTTTGACTGATTTCTTGCTTTTATTGTTTTTCACTTTGTTCTTTTACTTCCTTACCCCCTCTGGTAATTCCAGTGTCATTGAATCTAGGGACTTTTTGACCTGTTTTTAGTTACTTCTGTATTGAAAATTCATTCTTAGTGCCAACTCCCTCAGAGTTAGTATCTATTTTACTTGTTTAAATGTTATTTTTTATATTATGATGTATTAACCAGTATAACGATCTTTATAACGTAGTTTGCTGGTTAATTAATTAATTTTTTCTTCTCAAATTTTATTGCTACCTCGCCTTTAGCGTTTCAACCTAACCTCAATTTAATTTTAACCTATAAATGTAACACGTGGTTTTATTACCAGTAAGTTAATTTCTCTAATATGTACACTATTGTTAACCATATGCCTCTGTAGATGATCATTTTGGCCCGAAGATGAAACCAGTCTTGTTTCGAAACATGTCGCCAATTTAATAAATGTACGTGGAGAAGACTCCTGTGTTTTATTGCTCCGTATTTTTTTTCAAAAGCTTGCTGTCGCATCTTGATAATACACAAAACTTATATATGAAGTTTCAACGTCATACCTCTTGAGATATTCTGTTCACAGACAACCAGACAGACAGACAGACAGACAGACAGACCAATGAACAGAAACATGTTTTTTGGGCTTAGGGGACTCTAAAACATGAAGATCTGTTGAAAACGCAATTTCGCATTTTTGGAGTGAATCTAGTACTGTCTTTATCGTAAAAGAAAGTAATATTAGGAAATTTGATTTTTGATTTGATTTTGATTTTAATTTTTAGTAATTTTCTTTTGCCTATTCTCTTCTTATGTTGCACATTTTCAAAAGAAACAGTTTTGGGCTGTTAATTATCGAAATGACCAAATATATTGGACGTATTTCCCGATTTAAGCAATATGTTTCTTTCAATGTTGGGACAGTTATTATTTAAATATGGTGCTAGGCGATGACAAAGTTTAGATTTTTTAATCATTTAAATATTTTCTATCGTAGATAAAATATTGTACGAGACACATGCGTAAAGCATGTTTAGGCACTCGCGGGGCTTAAAACTCTCGCTCACTCGCTTTTTAACTTTGCCCCACTCGTGACTAAATACTAGCTTTACGCACTTGTATCGTAAATTACTATAAAATGGCTCCTATTATTTAAAAAACAATCATTCAAATGCTAACTTACTACAAATAAACCTATCTATAAGTAAATAAGTAGTTAGCAGATTTTAGTAAAATTGAGATATTTTTTGGAACTAGCGCTTCTTCATTTTTATATATCAAATTTAACCTATATTAAATAGCTCTCGATAAAAGTACGAATAATAATAATATAATATATTCCATTAATCCCTTTCGGGATATAAGGTGTTCGTAAATTGTTTCCACTGTTGTCTGTCTTGGGCTATATAACCCGTTCTTGCAAAAGACATATTTGTTTCCTGTTTCACACTTCTCTGCCATGTCTGTTTTGGGCGTTTTCTTCTTTTTCCTCCCTGGAAGTTTCACTGTAGTACTCTCCTTGGAATTTTTTCTTTTTCTTTTCTTAGAGTATGTCCCATCTACCGCAGTTTCTTTCTTTTGATTTGTGTTTCTATGTCTTTTTTTTCCGTTTGCCGCCACAGTTCCTCATTGGTGATAGTCCTGGGCCAGTACTCCCCAGTATGGTTGTTAGGCATCTGTTTATAAATACCTGTAGTTTTCTTCTAATAACCTCCTTTATGGTCCATGTTTCGGATCTGTATAGAAGAACAGGTTTAATCATTGGCATGAATACGTTGGTTTTTGTGCTCGTCATGATTTTTTTTGATCCTCATGTTTTGGTGAGTCTTAGGAATACATTTTGGGCCTTTCCTATTCTAGTTGTTACGTCATTTTATGCGTACGTTATAAGATATTTTACAACTTGATTATTTTTGTTTGATGCGACACCTTAACAGCTAAAACCTGATGACGCGATTATAAGTATGTTTGGAAGAATTAACATTAAATATACTCGTATGTATAGGTACTGTAACGTTAACTCAGAAAATTCGAATCGTTCCTAATATACGGTTCATATCTTACCGAATAATTAATTTTAAAAGAACATATTTTACGTATATACAACAACTGCATTACGTCTTTTTATCTCAAATAATGTAGTTTTGATCCTAACTAACGATTACTTATTAAAAATCATAATTTACATACAAATACAAATAGCAACTACATTGTTTACGTATATCGCTATATCTTTTTAATGCAGTTTTAATTGTAACTATAAATTAATTTAGAAACCTAAGTACACTTACGTCATTCCGTATTTACAATAACTGCATGACGATTATCGTTTTAAACCCAACTAATGTACAGGATTAATTCTAACTAATATTTAATGGAAAAAATAATTAGAGACTATGCAAAAAGTGAAACCAAAAAGTAGGGAAGGAAAAGTAGACTATGAAAAATTAACGATGGAGGACAAGATTTTGGGTCTGGAATGCGGAATAGGTGTGCCACAAAACGGATAGATTTTAAGGTACCGCCCCACAAATTCGAAACCACAATGACAAGACAAGATTAACGAATAACGGGACAAATCTCCTGTACTAATGTATTAAATAAAAGTGCTATACTTATAACAGATTATTAAAGTTTATTGAAAATATATTATATTTTTCACCATTAGTGCGTGCAACTCAATACATCGAGGCCAAGAATATTTATCGAATCAGGTGTATCCAATATGGTTGATAAATGTGGGTCGTGCAATGTGCCAATTGCAAGAACTAGTACAGAAATAAAATGCAATACATGTAATAAAACCTATCATGGAGCTTGCATAGGTTTATCCCAATAGAAGATAACATCTCTAGCTACTGTGGGCTGTTGGTTATGTAAGGCATGTTCTAACAAAGAACCAACTTTGTCTACAATTATGGATAAGTTGAATAGCGTGTTAGATCGCTTAGCAACTGTTACTGAATCTGTAGAAATGTGTCACACCAAGATCGACATAAGCAATGAATTATTAGAGAACCAACAAGCACTTATAACGGAATGTTTCTCAAGGATTGAGAACCTGGAAGCAAAAAACCATGCGTTACAGAGCGAAAATATCCAATTAAAGAACCGTGTCAACGATTTGGAACAATACTCGAGGATTAACTGCCTAGAACTCCATGGTATTCCAGAAGTTAAGGGCGAGAATTTAGTTACGGTGATGAAATCAATGGACAATGCTATTGGGTTTAAGATGGAAAACAATATGATAGATGTAGTGCACCGTTTAGGCAATGACGCTAATCGCCGGGATCACTCGAGAGGAATTATATTAAAATTTGTTCGCAGAACAGACAAAGATGATGAATTCATGCGCTGCAAAAAAGTCAAGAGAAATCTTAAGGTAAGCGATCTATCAATTACTGGAACACCGGTACAAAATAATGCTATTTATGTAAACGAATCACTAACACAGCAGAACAAATTTATTTATTTTAAAGCGCGTGAGTATAAACGGGACAATAACATTAAATATCTTTGGTGTCGCAACGGCAAGATCTACATGCGAGCAAAGAATGAGAGTAAAGTATTTATAATTAAATCCGTTGAAGATTTTAAAGATGTCCACTAGCATTTCCGACTTAAATATTTATTATCAAAATGTACGTGGAATCAAAACAAAAACTAGTACATTTCTAAATAGTGCTCTCTCTGAAAACTTTGATATTGTAATATTAACTGAAACCTGGCTTAACTCGAGTACTTGTGATAGTGAAGTCTTAGACGATAGATATACCGTGTTTCGTCGTGACAGAGACTTGCAACGCACCGGGAAATGTGACGGGGGTGGGGTTATAGTGGCAATTAAAAATAGATATCCAAGTGCCAGGTTAATAGACTTTGAATCCAATCTCGAAGATCTTTGGGTAAAAATTAAATTGGGTACTGATCTTTATTATCTATGTGCTGTGTATTGTCCACCTTCAAGAGCATATGCTGATTACGCTATGTTATATAACACTTTTGAGAGTCACATTGATGTTATTCATCACAAGCTGTTGGTGATTGGTGATTTTAATTTACCTCACTTGAGTCGAGTATTGACCGCGCTAGTGAATGGTTGTGTGTGTGTGCTCCTCCACTCGAGTCCGATAGCACTCCCGCTGCATTCTTGTCAGGTTAAACATTTACTTGCTACACCTAATATTCAAGTAAGACATCAACTATAAGAATAGCTTAAACACGTTTATTACGGCTAGCCTTTGGCTACGCCAGTAGAACAGGGCCACTTTCCCCCTCCACTTTTAATTCGATTCGCGGGTGCGCCACTGGATTCGCGGCTTAATTCGCGGATTTCGCGGAATTTTCGCGGATTGACCCAATTAATTTCGCGGATTGATCTAATTAATTTCGCGGTTTGATCTAATTAATTTCGCGGTTTGATCTAATTAATTTTCACATGTGCTACTGAATAAATTACGCATTAGCTTCCGATTAAATTACGCGTCGGACTTCGGCGGCCATCTTGCATTTATGGCGGGAATATTTGAAATTTCAATTTTTCCGATTTTTTTCTAAGTTCCATTATTTGAATTTTAAACTTCCCGGGTGTCGGCCATCTTGGTGCGCGCGCATTTCTCACGGCTGTCGTTTTTAATTTTGAATTTTCGCGGAAATATTTGAATTTCAAACTGGTAGATCTTCCGTCTCCCACATCGAAGCTGCTGTCTCTCTCTCTTGCATTCACTCGTGAAAATATTTGAATTTCAAACTGGTAGATCTATCTCTGTCTCTCTTCTGCTCTGGTTGTCTCTCTCTTGCAGTCACAGGATGGTTTAATTTAAAAAAATCTCTGGCGGACTTGGATTTGAACCCTCTACGTTTGCATACACATTGGGCTCACATTGATCGATGCCGCTAGACCACGGAGCGCTACGGGATTTAAAGGGTTTGAACAGTATGCCCCTTCGCTGTTCGGTTGTTACATTTCCATATTCAAAACAAATTATTTTTTCGAATATATAAAATATAAGAACGGAATTGTGCCGTCTAGGGCCTTAGAAACTTGTTAATAATTTTTAAAAATTGACTTTGTAACTAGTTTTGCTGTAATTCATTCTTTTAATTTTATAATATGAGTGACGCTATCTCACTCAGCCCCATTGATTTTCTACAGCTTTCTCTTTTCCATCCCGTTTGATACCTATGCGTAATTACAAAAGACGTTATCGCCCCAGGCAGACTTTCTATTTAGCCGGCGATTGTGTGTCATTCTCTGCAATCTGTACTCACGTTGCAGTTTTGTGGGCTCGACTTTAAAGTTTGGTCCTTAACAATTAACTACGTGCATAGAAAACAGGCTGGTTACTTTATTTTATATAGCGAAGTCATTTTTTGTATCATTTATGTGACATGCTGTCGATTTTTGTAAAAATTTAAGGGCGAGGGTATCTGTGTTTTGTTTGGTTTTAAAGGTTTGAATATTATACCACTTAGCTGTTCTGCCATTACACTTCCATATTCATATTATAAATAAATTTTAAATGTTATTTTCGACTGAGTTTTAGCCGCTTATAAATTACAACAGCTAGTTTAAAATTAAATGGGCGATCGGTCACAATTATATATATCAGCAATAACATGAACAAGAAGATATACGTATTGCTTGAGTAAGAAAGAGATAAACATATAATCCGTTCACGACCTTTTTGGGACAGAGTTGGCTATTATTTTTTCTTTTCATGTTGGACTAACTGATTCGGTGATGTAGCGGATGCAACTTTTTTTCTGTCAGTGTCTGTTCGACATTTTCTTGCCACCACATTGCCAAACTTATTAATTTAATATTCGTAAGAAAATAAATGCTTTATCAAGTGTGTAAAAGTAATTTTAATTTCCGTCAAAGGAAAAATCAAAATGCCCAATATAATTTTGTTACAACAAAAAATTTCCATTAAACGATGCTAGTTGCAGTTTAAAAAGGACAGACCAGATCTAAAAGTACACGAGTTGATGTCGAGACTAGAGAGAGATCCGGCAACAATGTACCTATTCAGAAAATATAACCTTAAACTGAAAACAACCTAACCTAACAGAAAAAGTTTCAGTTTGCATTAGGGAGTTTAGTTGCCGCAGAGGTACTGACAACAAAATTACTAGATGGTCATAGCCTCACCTGACCCAAAAAGATCGTGAACGGCTTATATTAGCAAGTATTGGAGAAGGCTTGACTAATTTTAATTATGACATTTGTCAACTAAACATAAAATAAATTTGAATAAAAGCACGCAAAATTACGAAAATACGTAGAAAATGTATAAAAATCGGCATCTTGTCACATTAAATTCTGCAAAAACGACAAAAAACAATATTTTTATACAACTTTCATTGAAAAAATAGTAAATTTACGAAAATACGTCTGTGTTGACGACCAATGAAAATAAATTTGAATAAAAATACGCAAAAATTACTAAAAGACGTATGTGTTGATCCCCAAAGTAACAAAAATTTGAATAAAAACGCACAATTTCGTTGAAAATCTTTACAAAGCGACTTTATAGTACCGAAAAATTGATGTAAAAAAAGTTTTAAGAGTTATTTCTAAGCATAATTTTGCAAACGTTTAACAAATAAACCGTATTTTTTTAAAGTACATCACACAATTATGAAATCGTAGTTTAATTTATATGAATTTCGATACTTTGTATGTGAAAAATAGCTTCAATTACTAATATTTGAATAAAAACATGCAATTCCCAAAGCATTTCGTTTAAAATTTTAGAAAATCGACAGCGACGAAATGCAAAAAGTTTTAAAGTCCAAATTAACTGATCACGATAAATGGATCCAGTACAATCAGGTTTTACAACGATTCCTTCATTTCACAAACCAGGCGCGGCAGCCAATCAAAATACCTATTGAAACAACCAGTGACAGCCTATCAAATGCCGTTATTTTATCTACACTTCCCAAAACTTTTAAGAAAAAAGCTGAAGTTTTCCTACGCATTTTGAGTACCTCAAGCGATGTGAGCTGGGATCACAAGGGTACCGTTACTATAAAGGGTGAAATTTTACCGGCGTCTAACTTAGTCGATTTAATTCACGACACTCTGCGGCCTCGAAAAACTATTAATCCACCCGGACGCCTACAGTTTGCTGATTACATCAAAGACCTTAACGTTGCTAATGTGCTGCTAGCTAAACCTAAACAGCAAAAGAAGCCAACCCCGACTGGTACTACAGGAAAAACCGAAATGGAAACTGATAACTGCGAGTCCGATTTAGAATATAAATTAAAAACACCAGCTACTCATCCAAGTCCACATCAAAAAGGTTCAGTCAGAAGAACGCCGATAAGGAAACGCCTCCAAAAAAGGGCCGTTAGAAAAACGCCTCTAAGGCAGATGTCATCAACACCAAAAACGAAGGGAATTCTAGATTGGGTGCATCTTAAACTTTAAAATTACACAATGAAATTCTGATTTTATTACTTACAGCCTTTTTAATTTGAAATGTCGTGCACCTCAAACTACAGTTTTGTAAATTGCTAGCGAATTTTTAGAAAAATAAGACATTCTGCTGTACATTTATATTTATGTTATTAAATATTATACGAAATAAGAACAATATATTTGTTTATTACAAAAGTGTTTGTGTTTTTTATTTCTACTCTGCTTTTGTTTTTCACGAATCTGCAATAATTACAAAATCTAAAGCTAAAATATTAGTATTTGAAGTTATTTTACAGTTACAAAGTGTAAAATTTAAAAAAATCAATCTACGATTTCATAATGGCGTGATATAATTTAGAAAATTGTGATTTCTTTTAATTTTGTGCGATACATTTTATAAAAAAGTGTAAAACATTTGCAAATTTTTCAGCGAAATTGCTATTTCTTATAATTTTGAGCGATGCATTTTATAAAAAGTGTAAAACATTTGCAAAATTATGCATAGTTTATGTAACATGATGTCGATTTTTGTGAAAATTTATGTGGGATGGCTTGTAATTGCGTGATGTTTGTTCAATTTTCATCGTGTGTTGAATAAAATATCGTTTTTTGTATAATTTCAAGTGATATGATGTCAGTTTTTGTATAATTTATGTGACATGATGTCGATTTCTGTGTAAATTTATGTGATATGATGTGTGATTGCGTGATTTTTGTTCAATTTTCATCGTGTGTTGAATGAAAATGTCGTTTTTTGTATAATTTCAAGTGATATGATGACAGTTTTTGTATAATTTATGTGACATGATGTCGATTTTTGTGAAAATTTATGTGAGATGCTGTATGATTGCGTGATTTTATTAGAATTTTTGTTACTTTGGGGGTCAACACATACGTCTTTTCGTAATTTTTGCGTGTTTCTATTCAAATTTATTTTCATTTGTCGTCAACACAAACGTATTTTCGTAAAATTTTACTATTTTTCAATGAAAGTTGTATAAAAATATTGTTTTTTTGTCGTTTTTGCAGAATTTAATGTGACAAGATGCCGATTTTTATAAATTTTCATGCGAGATGCTGTCGATTTTCTAAAATTTTAAACGAAATGCTTTGGGAATTGCATGTTTTTATTCAAATATTAGTAATTGAAGCTATTTTTCACATACAAAGTATCGAAATTCATATAAATTAAACTACGATTTCATAATTGTGTGATGTACTTTAAAAAAATACGGTTTATTTGTTAAACGTTTGCAAAATTATGCTTAGAAATAACTCTTAAAACTTTTTTTACATCAATTTTTCGGTACTATAAAGTCGCTTTGTAAAGATTTTCAACGAAATTGTGCGTTTTTATTCAAATTTTTGTTACTTTGGGGATGAACACATACGTCTTTTAGTAATTTTTGCGTATTTTTATTCAAATTTATTTTCATTGGTCGTCAACACAGACGTATTTTCGTAAATTTACTATTTTTTCAATGAAAGTTGTATAAAAATAATGTTTTTTGTCGTTTTTGCAGAATTTAATGTGGCAAGATGCCGATTTTTATAAATTTTCTACGTATTTTCGTAATTTTGCATGCTTTTGTTCAAATTTATTTTATGTTTAGTTGACAAATGTCATAATTAAAATTAGTCAAGCCTTCTCCAATACTTGCTAATATAAGCCGTTCACGATCTTTTTGGGTCAGGTGAGGCTATGACCATCTAGTAATTTTGTTGTCAGTACCTCTGCGGCAACTAAACTCCCTAATGCAAACTGAAACTTTTTCTGTTAGGTTAGGTTGTTTTCAGTTTAAGGTTATATTTTCTGAATAGGTACATTGTTGCCGGATCTCTCTCTAGTCTCGACATCAACTCGTGTACTTTTAGATCTGGTCTGTCCTTTTTAAACTGCAACTAGCATCGTTTAATGGAAATTTTTTGTTGTAACAAAATTATATTGGGCATTTTGATTTTTCCTTTGACGGAAATTAAAATTACTTTTACACACTTGATAAAGCATTTATTTTCTTACGAATATTAAATTAATAAGTTTGGCAATGTGGTGGCAAGAAAATGTCGAACAGACACTGACAGAAAAAAAGTTGCATCCGCTACATCACCGAATCAGTTAGTCCAACATGAAAAGAAAAAATAATAGCCAACTCTGTCCCAAAAAGGTCGTGAACGGATTATATGTTTATCTCTTTCTTACTCAAGCAATACGTATATCTTCTTGTTCATGTTATTGCTGATATATATAATTGTGACCGATCGCCCATTTAATTTTAAACTAGCTGTTGTAATTTATAAGCGGCTAAAACTCAGTCGAAAATAACATTTAAAATTTATTTATAATATGAATATGGAAGTGTAATGGCAGAACAGCTAAGTGGTACAATATTCAAACCTTTAAAACCAAACAAAACACAGATACCCTCGCCCTTAAATTTTTACAAAAATCGACAGCATGTCACATAAATGATACAAAAAATGACTTTGCTATATAAAATAAAGTAACCAGCCTGTTTTCTATGCACGTAGTTAATTGTTAAGGACCAAACTTTAAAGTCGAGCCCACAAAACTGCAACGTGAGTACAGATTGCAGAGAATGACACACAATCGCCGGCTAAATAGACAGTCTGCCTGGGGCGATAACGTCTTTTGTAATTACGCATAGGTATCAAACGGGATGGAAAAGAGAAAGCTGTAGAAAATCAATGGGGCTGAGTGAGATAGCGTCACTCATATTATAAAATTAAAAAAATGAATTACAGCAAAACTAGTTACAAAGTCAATTTTTAAAAATTATTAACAAGTTTTTAAGGCCTTAGACGGCACAATTCCGTTCTTATATTTTATATATTCGAAAAAATAATTTGTTTTGAATATGGAAATGTAACAACCGAACAGCGAAGGGGCATACTGTTCAAACCCTTTAAATCCCGTAGCGCTCCGTGGTCTAGCGGCATCGATCAATGTGAGCCCAATGTGTATGCAAACGTAGAGGGTTCAAATCCAAGTCCACCAGAGATTTTTTTAAATTAAACCATCCTGTGACTGCAAGAGAGAGACAACCAGAGCAGAAGAGAGAGAGAGATAGATCTACCAGTTTGAAATTCAAATATTTCCACGAGTGAATGCAAGAGAGAGAGACAGCAGCTTCGATGTGGGAGACGGAAGATCTACCAGTTTGAAATTCAAATATTTCCGCGAAAATTCAAAATTAAAAACGACAGCCGTGAGAAGTGCGCGCGCACCAAGATGGCCGACACCCGGGAAGTTTAAAATACACATAATGGAACTTAGAAAAAAATCGGAAAAATTCAAATTTCAAATATTCCCGCCAGAAATGCAAGATGGCCGCCGAAGTCCGACGCGTAATTTATTCAGTAGCACATGTGAAAATTAATTAGATCAAACCGCGAAATTAATTAGATCAAACCGCGAAATTAATTAGATCAATCCGCGAAATTAATTGGGTCAATCCGCGAAAATTCCGCGAAATCCGCGAATTAAACCGCGAATCCAGTGGCGCACCCGCGAATCGAATTAAAAGTGGA
Organism: Agriotes lineatus; assembly: GCA_940337035.1. NCBI lineage: Eukaryota > Metazoa > Arthropoda > Insecta > Coleoptera > Elateridae > Agriotes > Agriotes lineatus. Next base: position 106,783 of record CALNHX010000233.1, read on the forward strand.
GGGGGAAAGTGGCCCTGTTCTACTTACGCCAGGTGCCAGTTAACCGCGCTATTAAAGCCATATTACCAAATTATGGCTTATCTCAAAAATCCCACCCTTGTATACAAAGGAACCAAAACTCCAAAAGATATCACAATGACTGAAGACATTGCAAACTCACCAGACACATCATTCAAACGTCCTTTAATACCTCCGTCATCAGAAAACAATAACAAAAAATATTCATTTGACAACAGCGAACTTCTAACTAAAAATAAATATTATCTACCAACAGACATTGACCCTGATAATAACAAATCAGAACTAACAAACTCAACAACTACATCCATGAAAATCCCACCAATATTCTTGCAAAATGCAACAAATTTATCAAGCTGTGGTCGCAGATATTAAATCTGTAGTTAAAAAGGATTTCACGACTGCTTACCAAGGATCTCAGTTACGAATTAACATAGCTGACGCTGCCGAACACCGAGCACTCACTAAATACTATGACACCAATACAGATAAAATTTCTTACTACACTTTCCGCAACCCTGACAGTTCAAAATTTTCTGTAGTAATAAGAAATCTCCCAACTTCTATTACAACAACAAAAATCACAGATGAACTGTCTCAATTAAAATTCCCAGTGCTATCAGTCACAAGATTATTGAAGAATAAAAACCCAATTCCTATCTGTGCAATCGAACTAAGTAAAACCGACAAAGCAAAGAAAATATTCAAACTCGATAAACTAATGCACTTTATAATTAAAATTGAACCACGCCGAAGCAGTAAAGACACTCCCCAATGTACAAACTGTCAAAGATTAGGGCTCACCAAAAATTACTGCCACCTTCAGGCTCGTTGCGTTAAATGCACGGGCCTTCATCACTACTCCAAGTGCACTAAAACAAGCACAGAAAAACCTAAGTGCATAAATTGCAGTGAGGACCACCCCGCTAATTTCCGCGGGTGCAGCTACTTCATTAATTCAAACAAAAAATGTGTAATTGGCCAACGTACCACTACACCACAAAAACCTGCAATATACAACTTTGTAACTCCTGGTACCACATACGCTCATGCTACAGCGGCACAGCATCAATCCAGTAGCCCACAGTCAAACAACTCTAACGCATCCCAACCATCTTCTTTCACCGAATTAATCCACGCAATATAGAATATTTTAACACCTTTCCATGAACAAATAAAAGCATTTATCTTTTCAATGATACCACCTCTTTTCAATGGCAAATAATCTGCAGCATATCTTATCAACTCTAAACACTATTAATTATAACGCTGACGGATTAGCAAAGCAAAGAGCTTTAGTTATTGCATTCTTAGCCAGACACAACGTAGATATATTAGTGGTAACCGAGACACATTTAGCTAAAAACGAACAAATTAAAATTCCACAATACAGTATACATAGGAAAGATCGTGACCCAAACTTTCCATCAGGCGGAGTTCCTTAAACGCGTATCCTCTTGAAATAAAAACAGTTAATCTAGAAGTCGTCGCGATCACATTAGAACTAATTAATAGAACAAAAATAAATATCGTTGCAGTATACAAACAACCCAACAGACGCCTATTAGAAGAAGACGTAGCAGCACTTTTCCAAAACGAAGTCTCCACCTTGGCTATCGGAGATTTCAACTCAAAACATACTTTATGGGGTTGCTTAAGTAATAACCCTAGCGGTGCTAAACTACATACGTACATGACAAATCATGCAATACAATTACTCGCTCCCACCGAACCAACGCATTTTCCATATCGAAGAGATCATCGCCCTGATATATTAGACCTGTGTTTAATAAAAAATGTTGCCATCCCAATATCACAAACTGTATTGATGGAATTAGATTCTGATCATATCCCAGTTATGATTAATTTTCAAACTGCCCCTGCGATTAAACACATACTTCCCAAATTAATCAATGGCAGAATCGACTGGTCTTGCTTTCAAAATTCCCTTAATAAAACAACAATATATCCAGTATCGGTAACATCGGAAGAAGAAATAGACCCAGGAATCGATAAATTAAACTCAAAAATAACCAATGCTGTAACTCTCGCTACAATTAAGACTACCCAAGTAAATCATAAAACCGACTACAAAAACCCTCCAGCTCATATCTTAGCTCGAATTAAAAATAAAAATCGACTTAGACGTATTTGGGCAAGAACTAGGGATCCGTTAATAAAAACGCAATTAAATCGCACCAACCGTGAAATCAAACAACTTCTTGATAATTATAGGATTGATTGCTATAAAAAATACATTTCTGAACTCCAACCCAAAGACCCCTCAATGTGGAGGGCGACAAAACGGATACTCAAACGGTCACCTGAGGTACCTACGATTAAAATTAACAACAGCATTTATGCTTCCGATGAAGAAAAGTGTGGTATTTTTGCGGATCACTTGAAAAACATCTTCACTACATCAATCTCAGAAGATAACATAGATTTCGCAGAAAATATTACTGCTGTAATTCGCAACGACTTCCCTACAGTACCTGAGACAATAGACCCAACTTCCCCAGCAGAAATACAAGCACTTGTCAATGCACTTCCTATTAAAAAATCACCGGGTCATGATCTAATTCCTAATGTAATAATACGAAATTTTCCTCTCAAAATTTTCACTCTTCTGGCGATATTATTCAACGCTAGTATGAGACTAGGATATTTCCCAAAGACATGGAAACACTCTCACGTGCTTCTTTTCTCGAAGCCCGGGAAAAATAAAAACGACATAAATAGTTGTCGCCCTATAAGTCTTCTTCCAACAATGGCAAAATTGTTCGATAAAATTATTCAATCGCGTCTGACTACTTTCCTCTCTAAAAACCATACATTACCAGAATTCCAATATGGTTTTCGTAAGAAATACGCAACCACACATCAACTGTCTCGAGTTTCTGAAATAATAGAAACTGCATTTGAAAACAACGTGCACATCGTAGCAGTTTTCTTGGACATTGCCAATGCGTTTGACCGTGTTTGGATCGATGGCCTTCTATATAAACTACATAGTGCCAACATACCTAGCTACTTACTCTGTGTTATAAAATCATTTTTAACTGATAGAACATTCGCAGTAAGAATAAACTCCTCGCTTTCCTCTATCAAACAGTCTCGTGCCGGAGTTCCCCAAGGCTCGATCTTAGGCTCCGGTCTATTTAACATCTTCGTAAATGACTTACCAGAACCTCCTAACTCCGTCATCGCTTGTACGCCGACGATACGGTATTGCTATGCCAACATTCAGACATCCTTGCAGCAACGCAGCAACTTCAAGATAGTATTGAGATCCCTAGCACATGGTTTAATAAATGGAACATTAAACTAAACGCAAGCAAGTGTGAAGCGAAAATTTTTACTTTACGCCGTCCAGCTACCCCTCCTAACATCATAATTGAAAACCAACAAATTGAATGGAATGCAGCTGATAACACCGTAAGATATCTTGATAAAGGTTAACTTGGTCTTTCCACATTAATAAAAAAACTGAACCAGGCCTATGCAAGACTATCGATGTTGTATCCCATAATTATATATTAATATATAAATCAATCTTAAGGCCAATAATTACATATGCTTGCCAAATCTGGGGTGCAACTTCAAATACACACACAAACTACAAACCTTCCAAAATAAAGTTACTAGGATAGTTTTCAACGCTCCTTGATTTGTACGAAATATACAACTTCACCGTGAAGCCAATCTCCCAACAATCTCTGATCACATAAAAACTACAACTAAAAAATATTTCAAAAACATCTACGAGTGCCCAAGTGCAAGAAACTACGGAACCGGATCACGCAATATTCACACTCGACTTAAAAGAAAGCTTCCTCAGGACATATACTTATCATCAGGACGTAACAGTGAGAGTGATTAAAAACAAAAGAAAGTGTAATGGTGTCATAAAACACTTATGTGCAGTGAAGGTTATTAATTACTAATTGTTATTTGCAAAAACACAGGGATATTTAGCTAGGCGTAAGCTATTAATCAACTTTATTACAAGACATTAGTTATAACAAAACCATGTATAGCGAAATAAACAATGATCTGGTTAAATAAAATTTAAAAAAAAATACCTTATTTGTATCCTACTTAGTACTAACATTAGGTATAATTTACTTCAGAACGACTATTTGAGTTTTATTAATTTTTTTAACCTAACGCAACATAATAATGTAAGCAATTCGATGGGTAGAATATTGGATTTTGTATTGTCCAACATACATGTTGATGTTAAATGCAATAGTCCTTTTGTTCAAGAAGATGCACTGCATCCGTCTCTTGAATGTTCTTTACACTGTGCCAGAGTAAAATCTGAAAATACCTTTGCGGGTGAGCAATATATCTATAAAAGAGCAAATTTTCTTGAGCTCTATCATAGGTTACATCAAACAAATTGGCATATTTTAGATAATTTTGCAAATGTTAACTTAGCTTTGAGAAATTCTATGAATTATTTGATTTGGCTCTTAGTGTCTCCGTTCCTAAATCTAGACCATTAACACACAGATATCCTCCATGGTTTACCCCTTCTATTGTTAAAGATATAAAAAGGAAAAGTCGTTTGCACAGAAAATGTAAGAAAAAACCGTATGCTAACGGACTTCGTTGTGTTTACATGGAGGTTAGGAAAAAGGTTAAAAGAGACATAAATACTGCATATAAAAAAATTTGTGCATCTGCCGAAGAGTCCATTCTGACTGCATCTGAAAATTTTTGGTCATTTATTAAAAATAAACAAAAAACAAAATCAGTTCCTGATAATATGCACTTTAATGGTACATACTTTAATAACTATGCAGAGACAATTGAAGCATTTGCAGATAATTTTCACTCTGTGTACACTCAGGAAGATATAGATATGGATTCGGAGGAAATGTACTTTGGCATTGACCATATAACTTTTTTTTTTTTTTATTAACAATGAATATTTACAATCTGTCATATAAAATAACAATAAGTAAATTATGTGAATAGAAAAATAACATGTAAGAGAGTTCTCCAGCAAAAACACTCTATTAATTTACTTAACCTGAGTATTAAACTATAACTCAAAACTAACCTAGAAATTAGAGGACTTAGTTAAACCGGTTTGGTAGATCAAGTGGATCGTGCCGTTTAAGTCTTTTAGCATATGATCGGTTTAGAAGGTCGACTGCAAGTTCGTTAGTATGAGCACTGAGTCTATCACAATATTTAACACTATGAAACTTTATTACTTCTTTAACTGAGGGCACAGGGATGTCTTGTTGTAAGACCCAGTTCGGTACATATCTGGGTGCGTTGACAATGTTCCGAATAACCTTGTTCTGGAATCGCTGTAGTATCTCCAAGTTAGAGTTGCTAGCCGTCCCCCATATCTGAATTCCTTATGTCCATATGGGTTTTAGAATGGTTTTATACAGCAGTAGCTTGTTGTCGATTGAGAGTTTGGAGGTTCTTCCTAAGAGCCAATACATTTGCCTGTATTTTAGACCTAGTTGTGTTCGCTTCTTCCAGATATGTGTTCTCCAGGTTAATCTTCGGTCAAGGTGCATGCCTAAGTATTTAGCGCTGTCTACTTGCGGAAGTTGTTTGTTATTTAAAGTAACTGGAGGGCAGGTCTCCTTGCGCAGTGAGAACGTGACGTGGACTGATTTGCTTTCGTTGGCTTTGATTCGCCAAGTGTTTAACCATGTTTGGATTTTATTTAGGTTGATTTGAAGAAGTCGTGACGCTGTTCTCGGATCTTCGTGTGAAGCTAGCACTGCAGTGTCGTCCGCATAAGTGGCAACCATGGTTTGTCTAGTAGTTGGAATGTCTGACGTATAAATGAGATAGAGTGTGGGGCCCAGTACGCTTCCTTGTGGGGCGCCGGAGTGGATAGGATACAGGGCTGATAATTTGTCTTGAAATTTCACTTGGAAGTACCTGTTGCTTAGATAAGACTTGTTTATATTAAAATAGCCCGGTGGTAAACAGCTTTTGATTTTGAACAGCAGGCCATTTAGCCAGACTTTATCAAATGCCTGGCTAATGTCTAGGAATGCTGCAAACAATATCTTTTGAGGTGTAAGTCATGGTTTATTTTAGTCACTACTCTGTGTATCTGTTCGATGGTACCATGACCTTCACGAAAACCGAACTGATGTTTCGGCATAAGTTTGCGCTCTTCTAGGATTGGTTTCAGTCTGGACAGAATAAGCTTTTCAAACACTTTCGACAATGTGGGGAGCAGACTGATTGGCCTGTATGATGTGAGTTCTGTCGGGTCTTTGCCGGGTTTTGATAGCATGAGAATTTGAGCAACTTTCCATTGCTCTGGGAAGATTTGTAGTCGAAAGAGAGCGTTGCTTAGGTATTGTAAAGCTTTGTAGCCACTTTCGGGTAATTCCTTTAGGGTTTTGGTCGTTATCAGGTCATAACCAGGAGACTTGTTTGGATTTAGGTTGGCAATTATTGCTTTTTATGTCTGCAATTTTAACAGATTTTGGTTTTTCGACAGACTGAATGTAGTTTTCAACTGCTTGTTGGATTAGTCGTTCTTCTCCAGCAGAGGAAGTCGAGGGATAAGGCTGAAAAACTGTTCGCAAGTGGTTGGCGAAAGCATTTACTTTCTCTTCAGGGCTTCTTGCCCAGGAGCCATCGGGTGTCCGTACAGGCGGAATGTACAGTTGGGGTCTTTTAAGCTTTTTCGTAGCTTTCCACAGGGAGTAGTTAGTGTCCTCAGTGGGAGTTAGTTTTGTCAAGAAAGCTTGAATTCCCTGATTATTTAATTCATGCAGTATTTGTTTTAGCTCTCTCGTTTTTGTGTTAAGTGCAGTTTTGTCCCTAGGGTGTCTGGTATTTTGCCAGATTCTTCGAAGTCTTCTTTTTTCTGCTATCTTTTGTTTTACAATTATAGGAATCGATTCGCGAACCTCCAGCTCTGGAGAGTCTGGTGTGGAGTCCCATGCTGATTGTTGGATAACAGAGTTGAAATGTTCTACGGCTTCATGTATATCTCTTGCTGTTTTCAGTGGAATGTTTAAGTTTAATCTCTCATCCACCAGTTCTCTAAAGTAGTCCCAGTTCGTTTTCTTGTTGTGAATTTTAGGAGCCCTGGGGGGTTTCATTATTTGAGTACAATATGTGACTAGGACTGGTGAATGATCAGAGAACAAGTCCAAGCATGTTTCTGCTCTTAAATAATTTGTTGCTATTCCGTTTACCACACAGAAGTCTAATAAGTCAGGGATCTTTAGCGGATCCCATGGCCAGTACGTTGGTTCCCCAGTCGACAAATGCTGTAAGTTATTATTCCTCATTGCTTTAAGTAATTCTCTGCCACGAGTTAGAGTGACTCGCGATCCCCACTCTTGATGTTTTGAGTTGTAATCTCCTCCTGCTATAAATCTAGGCCCCAGAGTGTTGAAAAGTGATTGAAATTGATCACTTTTAATTGTGTGTTTGAGAGGGCAATAGACCGCGAACATAATGACCTCTCTATTGTTTAATACTACCGAGATGCTGGTAGCCTGGAGATGTTCTTGTTGGTATTTTTGTAACTCGTGATGTTTTATTGCTGTTTTGATTATAATTGCAGTTCCTGCGTGAGCTGTGCCGTCTGAATGATTGGTTGTATAGATAGTGTATTTTGGTATTTTCATATAGTTTAGGTTAGTAAATCGTGATTCAGAAATTAACATTATGTCAATTTTATGGTTTATTAAGAATGTTGTAATTTCTTGGCAGTGTTGCGCCAAGCCGTTGGCATTCCAGATTGCTATATTAAGAAAGAGTGACATTATGAAAGTTTGGTTATAACGGTCGTGAGTAGATTTAACATAGTATCCATCCGTTCCATTAGTTTAATCATCATTGCTTCGATCTTGTTGTCTGATTGAGTATTTCCAACATTTTGGTTAGTTTGGTGATTGACGACTTGTTGTTGCTGCATATTTTGTGCTGCGGCTATTTGAGAGTATGTAATACCAGGTTGGACCATCTGTTTGCTTCTTAAAGGAGGAAACATTCGTCTTTGAATTTCTTTAGCTACTTCGCATCCCCTGTAATTTGCTGGGTGGTTCCCTTGACAATTAACGCATTTGACGTCTTTGCTTCTCTGTTTTTTTTCGCAGTCCTTTGTTAGGTGTTCCCCCGCGCATTTCACACATCTTGGCGTTCTGGAGCAGAAGTTTTTGGTATGGCCGTACCTCTGGCATTTGAGGCACTGGAGCACTTCCCGTTTAGCGTGAGGGGGTTCGAACTTGATTTTAAGGTTCATTAGATATTCTATGTTATAGATTTTTTTGTTGTTTTTATTTTGTTTCAGCTGGATGTAAAACATAGGTAGCGGAGTTTTTCGGGTTCTATGTCGAATGTTGTGGATGCTGATTACTGTGTGTCCGTGTTCAGTGATTTCCTTAGCAAGGGTATTGATGTCTATTGTGGGGTGCATGTCGCGTAAGACTACTCGAAATGATCTATTTTGTTTAAGTTGGAAGGAGTGAAATTCGGTGTTTTCTTCTTTTAAAATTTTAATTACAGTACTGTAGTTTTCAGCACTGTTTAGCTGAACCTTGGCTTGAGTATTCCCCACTAGTTTTATGGTATATTTGTCTTTAGCCTGCTCTGTTAGCATGTCTGTGAGGGGTTTGAGATTGTTTACTCCATATATAAATATACGAGGTAGCTTTGTCTCCTCCAATTGTTTATTTTCTTCTTTGTTGGCGTCATCTTCTGCAAGTGCTTGGAATCTATTTGAGGTTCCTGGTGTGTTGAGCCAGTAGTCTTCCAACTTTTTTTGTTTTGTGGCGCGTGGTTGTTCTGAGTTGCGTCTTTGCTTTCTCGAGTTTGATGTCTGCCAGTCTCCCTCGTTAGTAATTTGCATTGGAGTTGAAGATTCTTGGCTTTGAATATGTGTTTGAAACAAATTTTGTTGTTGCGGTGAAGTTTGCATTGGCGAGGGTGTAGAATACATTTGTTGCGGAGGCATATGTTGTTGTGATGAAGTTTGCATTTGTGTATGAGGAAATATTGGTTTAGCTGACATGTGTGTAGGCATCTGTGATTGTATTTGATACGGTGATGGCATGAGTTGGTGATACGTATAGTTGTTTTGTGGTTGTTCGTACAGGGTTTGCCGATTAACATGTTGCACACCTATGTTTGGAGCACCAAACATGGTGGCTTTACGTAGATGGGATTACTGTAAATTTAATTTTATGCAGCTCACCCTTTATCACATACGTTGACCTCAGGTCACTTAATAATCGCCTTTCACTTGATATTTCGAAGCGCGGAGCGCGATAGCACAACCTCGCTGCTCGAAATTCAAATATCGACTGACCATATAACTGTGGAAGAAACGATACTATTTTTGCATTCTCTCAAACCCAAAACAGCTGTTGGTTTTGATGAAATTTCCATTTACATATACAAGGCGTGCGCGGAGTTTCTAGCTTCTCCTATGACAACTTTGTTTAATCTTTCTTTGCAAACTCATACTTATCCTGATAAATGGAAAATTGCGAAAGTGTGTCCGGTTTACAAGATAAAACCAATATACTTAACTACAGACCCATATCTATACTTCAATCAATATCAAAGGTATTTGAAACCATTTTATACAAAAAAGTATTTTCTTATGTAAGATCACAAATATCTAATACGCAGCATGGGTTCATGCCAAATCGCTCGACCATTACGAATTTGTATCCCTTTACACAAAATGTATCTAAAGCCTTAGACGATAACTTACAAGTCGATGTTATATACACCGACTTTGCCAAGGCATTTGACAAAATAAATCACACTATTTTACTAAAAAAATTACACCGCTTAGGATTTTCTAACAATTTTGTAACGTTTCACCCTGAGATTAATTCTTAGGGATGCTCAAAAAGCATTTGAATTAAATTCAGCGCGCTTTTTAAACGTTTCGGATCCAACCGAAGATAAGCCGATCGACATCCGATGCCGCAAGTTACGTTAAGGCGACGCGCAAGCGAATCTCCCCTCCTACTCTAATCGCCACCGGAAGCAGCAGATAAGGGACCCCGATACTATATATACGAAGACCGCCCAACTGCAGCTCTCTCTGACTGATCTTCATCCGATAAGAAGATACCTGACCTGATCCGCTATCTAATCTGGCTACATTTCCTACCGCCATCTTGTCGTACGAACTGTTTGCAAGATTAAGATAGTTCACACCCGTTGTAAATAACCTGTATTGAACGCTATTCTATCATGTCGGTAAATTCTGGTTAGTAGTGTAGCGTTCGAATCCGAAATATTGCAAGCTCCAGCACATGCTGTTGAGATCTTGGAATATTTTACATTCCTCATCTCCAGACGCTCCCGTATTCCTATCGACCGCGAAATCCTATTTATCCGCAGTGCACGAAGGGCCCGCAAATTGTCCGATTTCCGCGGAGACTAATTTTGTGTGATTCACAGCATTTCACTGCACCGGAAGCCACCGTCCGATCCGCAAGACCTGAAGCTAGCATCCCCTGTCCGCAGATCGCAAACGAACGTAAACAAAGTCGAAGCAACGACCTGGAGCGATAACACGCTATCGCGTCAGCCGGACTGTCCGATAAACGCTCCGTTCTACCTGCGAGAGGTCAAGAACTATCTACGCACCTGGGAAGCGCGTGCTACTGATTTGCGCGCTGGATCCACCTAGAGGAGACACTAACTTCCAGGAAGGCCTCGCACAGTAAACTCTAAACACACGAACGATCTCCAGGTAAAATTTGCCATATATTTTAACTCGTAAAACTCGCAGAAGAACGGCGCCTGCAAGCAATATCCTAGGAACTTCGGCATCGGCCGGTTGCGAGCGGAAAATTTCTCGCGGATCGGCGCGGAAGGGAACACTCGCCGCCCGCCCGAGGAAGGACATCTCCAAGCCTCGTGACCTCCTCCGCAGAGGCGCTTTGTGGGCTGCCTACACCGCCAGCCGAATTTCAACGTGCAATTGACAATTTTTATAATTTCCGTATTGTATGATATACAGTTCAGTTCGTATTTTTGTATGATACATTTAGAGACATTATATTGATTTATTACTAACTTATCGTTGTTGTTGTATTTATTTATACTCGAGTGCACCGAACCCTCTTCGACAGTGAGTTCTCCCGCGGCTAAATTTTAATATACCCTTATGAGAAGGGTGGAATATTACATGGCGCCCGAGCAGGGACTTGAACTCGAGTATAGATAATTCAGCAAACGCCCGTCCGCCGACCTGTTTTCACCAGATATTTGGCGCCCGAGCATTCCTGAAAATTATCCGAGTAGTATTTAAGGTTTTATTTAATATTTTGTACAAAACCTGTTCCAGATAAGCCGACCGAACCTAGATGTACCAGAGAGCCTAGTCCAGGTGGATTCTTCCTAATTCCGGCCGAGATGTACCAGAGTCCTGTACCAGAGATGTTACCAGTAGCCCAGATCCAGGTGTCCGAATTCCCTGCCCGTTTCCAGTCCTTCCGAAGGGTCAGAGAGCACCGATCCTTTCTGTAACCTGTAACATGTAACATGTAACCTGTAACCCTCCGGGGCCAGCAGCTTAACTGCTGGCACGGGCTTCGCAACCCCGAGGTGCCCTAGCCTTTTGCCTGAAGATACTACGGACCGCCCGTGTAGTACCGTCTCCTGTAACCCTCAGGGGCCAGCATCTTCTGCTGGTACGGGTTTAGCAGCCCCGAGGTGCCCGAGCGAACACCAGTAAATGCACGTCGAAACCGCGATGGTGCTTCCGACCCGTCAATTTCCAGTATAACCAGGTATGCACGTCGAAACCGCGATGGTGCTTCCGATCCGTCAATTTCCAGTATAACCAGAATGCACGTCGAGACCGCGATGGTGCTTCCGATCCGTTAATTTCCAGTATAACCAGGTATGCACGTCGAAACCGAGATGGTGCTTCCGATCCGTTAATTTCCAGTATAACCAGTAGGCACGTCGAGACCGCGATGGTGCTTCCGACCCGTCAATTTCCAGTATAACCAGAAATGCACGTCGAAACCGCGATGGTGCTCCCGATTCGTCAATTTCCAGTATATTTCCCGTAGGAATACAAGCTGAAAACCGCAGTATTTGTATTCACCAGGAACCCGAGTTTGTGTGCATTCATTAAACAAATCCAGAGCGAGCATTTCGCCTAAGTGCCTACAAGAAAGCTTGTTTCCTCCAGAATGTTTAATGAAGCAAATGCACCACCTGAAGTTATGCCGACGCCGCAACACCTACATTCTTCAGTAGTGTAGTTGTGCATATGTGCATGAACGCTGACAAGATGGCGGACTGAAACCGCAGCTTCGTGTCATCTTGTAACGTAAATTTATCCTAGCCAGTTTAACGAATCCCGAACGCTACATTCGCCTAAGGGCATACAAGAAAGTACGTTCGCTCTAAGGAAGGTAATTCACTTGCCCTAGTCCTGAAGTTCTCAGAATGCAAATTGAAACCGCAACTTCTGCATTCATCTAGTAGGAATCTCAGAGTTTTGTGTGTGTAATAAAACGCACCCTGCAAAATGGCATTCAAGCCATTGCCAGAAATTTTAGAAATTTCCAAAGTTCATGTCCGAACTTAATTTTTTAAACTACCCTTCGCACCTGCCCGAATCTGGACCCTAGAATGTACTTCCCTGGGTCCAGATGCGTAAAAGGTCCGTCAACAACGACCATTTTTACCTGTAATCCCATAGAAGGGGTGATAACAGGGTTGGGCCTATATAAGGGCTTATCTCCAAACCCTGTATCACTATCCGAGTTACTTTCAAACTAATCGAAGATGCCTCCGGTCCGAAATAAAATGGATGTGCGACCGTGGCCCTTCAAAATTAGGAGGCGACGTAAAGGGCAGAAAAGGATCCGTCCGTGGACCCCACATCTCTATAACCGCCCAGCATCCCCGACGACTACCCGCTGGTCACCTTTGCCCCAGTGGAGTCCGGTACCGGCCATGTTCTCTCCGTTACCAGATACACCAGAGAAGATAGGCAACATGCAGCCGAATTCCGCTACCGTGGATGACACCGATCAGGTGAGCCCTAGAGGAAATCTAGGACCCCAAACGTCACCTCTCGACTTATCCCGGAAGATGGAGCGTTTGTTTGGAACATCCCCATCCATGCTGCAAGCAACGCCCGCTCGTCAAACTACCCCGAATATGGAGTTCGACGTCGAGCCCTTGTGGCCCTATACTCCTCCAGGACTCCCAGCGACGCCAGACACTCCCTCTCCCCTCATGAGAGCCATCCTGGCTGAATGCGGCCCTTGGTGGGAGTTACTAGGCATTCCGCCTGAACTTAATCCAGAAGCCCCCACTCAACTACCCGTGAACGAGGATTTGGTTCCCCTCGCTGAAGGCGACGCCCTCGCCTCAGTCCTGGAAGAGTTGCAGCAACTCCAGCTCCCAGAACCAGATTTGTCACCCGAAGTGCTTCCCGAGATTCTTTTCCGACCACCGATCGAAACGGAAGCCCGACAACCGACCTCACGCAAAACCAGACGGAGGGAGAAGAAACGCCGTTTCCGCGTGAAATTGCCTTCCGGAGAATTTTTGCGAGTTTCCCGAGACACAGCCCGTCAAATGGGATTGTTGCCGCCGCAGAAGTAAAATTAAACAGCAAGTATAAAAAAATTTTTTATTATCTTGCCTTGCCCCCTTTTCCTCCTACGCCACTGCAATACTTGATGACCAGGGATGCTGATACCGCAGTTTCCAAAACGTCGATCCGCCGACGCATCAAGGATTTGTGGACGTGCAGATGGAGAACCCATGGAGAAGAGCCCCATGAAACTCCCGTTTCCTCCGAAGGGACCGGCATGTGTAACGTTTCACCCTGAGATTAATTCTTAGGGATGCTCAAAAAGCATTTGAATTAAATTCAGCGCGCTTTTTAAACGTTTCGGATCCAACCGAAGATAAGCCGATCGACATCCGATGCCGCAAGTTACGTTAAGGCGACGCGCAAGCGAATCTCCCCTCCTACTCTAATCGCCACCGGAAGCAGCAGATAAGGGACCCCGATACTATATATACGAAGACCGCCCAACTGCAGCTCTCTCTGACTGATCTTCATCCGATAAGAAGATACCTGACCTGATCCGCTATCTAATCTGGCTACATTTCCTACCGCCATCTTGTCGTACGAACTGTTTGCAAGATTAAGATAGTTCACACCCGTTGTAAATAACCTGTATTGAACGCTATTCTATCATGTCGGTAAATTCTGGTTAGTAGTGTAGCGTTCGAATCCGAAATATTGCAAGCTCCAGCACATGCTGTTGAGATCTTGGAATATTTTACATTCCTCATCTCCAGACGCTCCCGTATTCCTATCGACCGCGAAATCCTATTTATCCGCAGTGCACGAAGGGCCCGCAAATTGTCCGATTTCCGCGGAGACTAATTTTGTGTGATTCACAGCATTTCACTGCACCGGAAGCCACCGTCCGATCCGCAAGACCTGAAGCTAGCATCCCCTGTCCGCAGATCGCAAACGAACGTAAACAAAGTCGAAGCAACGACCTGGAGCGATAACACGCTATCGCGTCAGCCGGACTGTCCGATAAACGCTCCGTTCTACCTGCGAGAGGTCAAGAACTATCTACGCACCTGGGAAGCGCGTGCTACTGATTTGCGCGCTGGATCCACCTAGAGGAGACACTAACTTCCAGGAAGGCCTCGCACAGTAAACTCTAAACACACGAACGATCTCCAGGTAAAATTTGCCATATATTTTAACTCGTAAAACTCGCAGAAGAACGGCGCCTGCAAGCAATATCCTAGGAACTTCGGCATCGGCCGGTTGCGAGCGGAAAATTTCTCGCGGATCGGCGCGGAAGGGAACACTCGCCGCCCGCCCGAGGAAGGACATCTCCAAGCCTCGTGACCTCCTCCGCAGAGGCGCTTTGTGGGCTGCCTACACCGCCAGCCGAATTTCAACGTGCAATTGACAATTTTTATAATTTCCGTATTGTATGATATACAGTTCAGTTCGTATTTTTGTATGATACATTTAGAGACATTATATTGATTTATTACTAACTTATCGTTGTTGTTGTATTTATTTATACTCGAGTGCACCGAACCCTCTTCGACAGTGAGTTCTCCCGCGGCTAAATTTTAATATACCCTTATGAGAAGGGTGGAATATTACAATTTAATTTAATTTTTTAGTTCTTATCTTAGAAACAGGAGACAATGTGTGGTCTATAAAAGTTATGTTTCGAAGGAATACAATGCAGCATCCGGTGTACCTCAAGGTGCCAATTTAGGACCGTTGTTATTTCTCTTATTCATTAACGGCTTGCCCATTATCATTGAAAACTCGGAGTGCGCATTGTTCGCGGACGATCTTAAATTGTGGAAGGTGGTTGAATCTACCAATGATTGTCAGGCATTACAAAATGATGTTGACAAAATTTATAAATGGAGTTATGAAAATAAATTATACTTTAATATCAATAAATGCTCCACACTAACATATACTAGAAAGAAAAACATCATTAGATTTACGTATAACATGAATACTACTGCACTTTCAGTTAAAAATGAAGTAGTGGATTTAGGCGTTACGTTTGATAGCTCACTCACATTTTCCAATTATATAAACAACGCAGTAAATAAATCTTTTAAAATGTTAGGATTCCTGATACGCAACCGTTTTAACTTTAAAAATAATTCAACCTTAGTAAAACTTTATAACTCATATGTTCGCTCGGGATTAGAATACTCTGTAATTATATGATCGCCAACGTATACTGTCTACAAAGTTCAAGTAGAAAGAATCCAGAAACCTTTCATACGGTTTTTGCACTACAAATCAACGGGTATATACCCTTTAATAATACCTTCATATGCTCAGTTGCTTGACGAATATAAACTGCAGTCTTTAGAAACGCGTCGTTGTATTTCATCTTTAATATTTTTACATCGAGTAGTACATTCCAAAATTGATTGTTGCTCCACAATTCTAATGCAACTAAATTTTCTTGTACCTAGAATAACTTCACGCTTTCGAGCTTATTTTTACTTGGATAAACCAAGAACCAATATCCTACGCCACTCACGTTTATATGTAACTTGCAGTGTAGCTAACTTACTGTCCCAAGATATTGACATCCTCAATGGAAACATAAAAACAATTAAGCATGATTGTATTTCCGCGCTCCACCGGCACAGCAGTGTAGGGTTACCCCACTAATTAGAAATAGAAATTGTTTTAATTTTTCATTTTTAAGTTTTTATTTAGTTTTTTTAGAAATAGAAATTGTTTTAATATATTGTCTTTAAGTTTTTATTTACTTTTTAAGTTTTTGTCAATTCGGTATGGTACATTATTTTTTACATTTCTACAAATATTTACATTTACCTTCTTAAATTGTTCAAATGCAGGAGTATATTAGGTACGAATATATTTAAATCAAAATTTAATTTATGCAATTATATGACGTCATATTGTTTTTTGTTATGCTTGTAGTAATTACACTGTAGCCTAATTTTAGTGCTTTAGCACTGTTGGCAGCAGTTTAAACAAATGAATAAATAAATACATAAATAAAATCTAAAAATAACTAAGAAACACACTACACTAGGAAATACTATAAAAGTTGCTACCTGGAATGTTGAAAGTATTTACGAAGGAGGACAAAAATTTTACCACGATTATGAAGTATAGAATAAGTATTCTCGCTCTACAACAGACAAAATTGAAAGGGGATGGTATCACAATAGTAGAAGAATAATTACTATTTCAAAGTCGAGGAAATAACAGGTTACTCGAAACAGAATTCCTATTCAGCAAATAATTTAGGAAAGCAGTGGTTGAAATCAAACCTGTTTCGGAAATAATCTGTTGGTTACGTTTACGCGGAAAATACCCCAACATAACTATAATAAACATACAATGAAGGACATAGAAATAAAAAGTGACATACCAACAGATAGAAAATATCTTAAACACGTTATCCAAATATGATGTAAAGTACTAATTAAAAAAGTTCCAGGAGCAAAAAGTAAACACGAGAAGTCAAATGAAAATGTGAACAATTTCCGATAGAACACAAGATGAAAATTATGATTATACATTTTGATCGAAAGGACATTTACAGAATTACCTGGATCTCGACTTCTCGCCAGATGGCAGGACCCTTAACCCAATAGATCACCCATTAATAGAGAAGAAATATTCAAGATCAGTGGAAAATGTTAGAAGTTGCCGAGGTGCCGACTCCGACTCGGAACATACCATGTTGATAATGAACTTCAAGCAGGAGATACCGAAGAAACCAAAATAAAGAACAAATGTTGTCAAAAGATACAATATGGAATGATTACAATACGAGGAGATCAAAAACTAATCGGAAAGACAATTCGCGGAAAACCTAGGAAATGAAATGTAAACTACTAACGTCGACCTAGAATGGATGACGATACAAACAGCTGTGAACGAGGTAGCAGAGAATGGGCTGAAAAATTCGAAGGGAGATAAAAATAACGATTAGTTTGATGAACAATGTAAGGATGAACTGGTACATAAAAACAAAGCCAGAATAGAAATGAACAAAAGAAGATAAAGCTATCATAGATATGTAGAAAAAAGAAGGAAAGAAACATTAACAAGGCATCTATCAGAAAAGTTAAAAAAATAAGACAAATAATTTAATGAACTTCTAAACCTGGAAAAAAGCGCTAATGGGAGCGATACAAATCAACGAGAAGTAGAAGATATGACAAATGACCAAGATTGAAAAATTGAAGACCCCACAGGCCGAGAAATAGACAAAGTAATAGAGAACCTTCAAAACAATAGAGTTCGTGAGAAAATTATACCGGACATATTCTAAAAGAAGCAGGGCAAATATTATAAAGAAGAATAAAGAACCTAATAAAACATACTTGGAGGGAAGAGAGAGTACCTGAAACATAAAAAACTGCTATAATACACCCCATTTACAAGAAAGACGGCAAAAGCGTATGCGAAAACTATAGAGGAGTAGTAACATAGAAAGTACCAGCACTAATAATAAGAGACAGGTTAAATACGTACACAAATGAAATAGTAGGAGAGTACCAAAGCAGATTCAAGAAGGGCAGGTCAACAATTGACCAGATTTTTACAATAAAAAAAATACAACATAATTGTTACGAAGAAAATCTAGGTCTACATATACTATTCATTGACTATAAGCAAGCGTATGGCCCTATTGACAGAAAGAGGATATGCACTGCAATGAGAAAACTGGGGGTGCCTGCAAAGTTAATTAATCTGGTGAAAATAACACTGTAAGAAAGCGTAAACAAAGTCGTAGTCGACAAGGCGACCCATTATTCACAACGCTGTTCAATGTTGTCATCTTACGACAAGGTAGTATTGAAACGAAGAGAATAGTATACTATAGCAATCATCAAATAATCGCATATGTAGACGATATAGCAGTAATAACAAGATAAAAAAAACTAGAAAGAGCTTCACAAACAACACTAAGTTAAGGGAACCGACATTGAAGAAAGTTAAGGATATTATCATTAAGATGAAAAACAACAGAAGCCCAGGAGTAGACGAGCTGCCTATATAACTGTTCAAATACGGGAGAGATCAGATCTTTAAGGCGAAGCATGATTTAATAATGCAGATATGGCAGGAAAAGCAGATGCCAGACGAATGGCCAACGGCAATTATAACCCCTATTTATAAAAAGGTTAATAAACAGCTAGCAGAGAATTATAGAGCGATCTCCTTACTCAGTGTTATATACAAGGTGTTGGCCCCTACGATAAAAGTGAGGCTGGACGAACAAGCCGAAGAGATAATAGGACAGTACCAAGCGGGTTTCAGAAAAGGCAAATCGATCAACGACCAAGTATACATAATGAAACAGATCCAAAAAAGGCGGAAAAGAAAAACAAACGCAGTTATACTCTTTTGATTGATTTTAAAAAGCCTACGATACAGTGCTAAGAGCGGAGGTATACAAAGTTTGGGTAGCCGAGAATTTCCAAATGAATTAATATCACTTATCAGGATGACCCTACAGAAGACGACCAATAAGGTGAGATGCAAGGAACAACTGTCAAACGGTTTTATAAGTGAGAGAGGCCTAAAGCAGGGCGACCCTTTGTCGACTAGTCTGTTCAATATAGTCCTGGAGCCCATTGTAAGGAAAAGCAGAATCAAAATTGGATATAAAGTGCTAGTAAACTCGCATCAGTGTATTGCGTACGCGGATGACTTAGTTCTGCTAGCCAAAACAAGGGAGAAGCTGCAAAAACTATTCATAAGCTTAGAAAGTAGTGCAAGAGAGTTAGGCCTAAAGATGAACGATGTAAAATCCGAGTTTAAAATATTGGGTAGCAGAAGTGTTAAAAATGGAAAGTGCAAGATCGGAGAAGAGATGGGAATTCAAAAAGAAAAAAAGTGTAGTGTGCCTTGGAGTGGAAGTACCAAATGACGGTAACTATGACGAGGTGATAGAAAGGCGCATAGTAGCCGAATCTCCACTTGTGGGGAGCTATAAGAAATTACTCAGGTTAAAAAATGTGTGGCGTACGGTAAAACTAAGGCTATACCATAAAACGGTGATAAGGCCAGTAGTACTGTTCGGTAGCAAGTTGTGGGGAAGAGAACACTCAGAGTTTCCTATAGATTTTAAATAGATGGCGCATCTATCGATAACCTTTAAAATGTTTGTGATTAGGCCACCAACCGAACAGCAATTATCGAGTGAGATTACGCAAAACTAATTTTACTGATAAGAACTTAAGTGCCCTAATGTTAAGAAGGATTAAGTTGTCAAGGTAGACACTAATTGTTTCCTAGCACTTTCTCTAAAATGAGATGGTGATTTGTATTTGTGTTGTTAAGAAAGCACCGCTTTGAGGAGAAACTATCACTTGTTTGTAATCAAGTGAGACAATTATTATTATCATTATTAAATATAATTCTACAATAGTTCGCACAATCGGTCAAAAGGAAAATATAAATTGGCATCAAGCTAAACGAAGTCGTCTAACGGCTTCACGTTTCGGAAGAATTTGTACACGTAAAGACACTACTCATCCACATAATTTACTAAAAGAATTATTTTATAAAAATGGCGATTTGAAAAGAAAAGCTATGCAATATGGCATTGAAAATGAAGCCCAAGCAATTAAAGAGTTTGAACTAAAATTTAAAAGGACAGTTAAAGAATCTAAATTATTTATTCATAAAGATTTCTCATTTCTAGGAGCGAGTCCTGACGGAGTAATTGAAAATAACGGACTTGTGGAAGTTAAATGTCTGTATCCTCTTAGAAACAATCAAATTAAAGAAGCTGTTGCAGAAAATAAAAACTTTTGGATTAAGTTAAACGCAGATGGTAAACTCTATATCAAAGAAAACCAACAGTATTATTATCAAATGCAAAGTCAGCTAAATATATGCAATGCTGACTATTGTTATTTAGTGTTATATACAGATATTGACATTGAGTTTATAATAATTGAAAAAAATCAAATCTTTTGGCAGAACAAAATGTTATCCAAGTTAATAAGTTTTTGGGATGAATACGTTTTTCCATAATTAGCCGATCCAAGAATACCCAGAGAACTGAAGATTAGATGTAGTAATAGTGCTAACAAACCAAAATTAAGCAATTTACAATGTTTATTAATAAGCAATTAACAATATAGCGTAACGGTATATTGTTAATATTATTATTATGATTTAAATAAATAAATACCCTACACATGTTTTTATTTCTGTTTAAAATCAAATTTTAACTGATTAAAATTAAATGAATATCCGTATCAATGGGTTCATTTAATTTGTGTTTTGCCCTTTTTTAGTATTGCACACATCTGCAAATAAAATAAATTATGGCTAGCTCAATTTCGATAGACATGGACTCAAAATCTGGTTGGGTTCCTCTATTTGTTCAAAATAAAAATCCCCGTGTTACGCCACTGGGCTATGAAATTTAGAAGTAGCAATTGCGCAGACGCGCAGCGCTGTCAATAAGCGCAGTTCATTTCTGGATAATTATAGTGAATTTAAAAGCAAATTCATGAACAAATTAACAGGTAAATCAAATTTCACGCTTTATTAAGCGACCTTAATTGTGTTTTGTTTTAGATCGTTAGCTGCGTCATTCGCTTGTCAATTGTCTCATTGAGGCGACCCTACATAACCTCAACTTATTTTTACAATTTCTGGAACTGCAGCTCAATTTGGACGTATTGTAATACTGGGATCGGCTTCCTTTCATCAAGCCAGTTTGTCGTGATAAATTTCGTAGCTCTAGCACGCTTATTTGCTTGACCCCACTAAACTTAACCTTACTTAGTTTGCGCTTAGTCTCGAACAGCTTCTCCTGAGGCTTGTGGCTGGATGCTGGACCCCGGGATACTGCAACTGCTGCGCTGGCCTCATACACACCGGCCGGAACTGCTGACACCCCCTCTCAGGCCCTGGACCTTGGCTGAAGCCCGTAACTGATGATCGGAAACTGGATCTGGACTGCCGATCTTCTCGGAAGGTGATCACCGGAGAAAATTATTTTATGTGATGTATTTTATTGCCCACATTCTCACATGTACTCTGTTAACTGCTGATCACGCCGGTATAATTTTTATTAATTAATTTTTATGTTAAGTAATATAAAATGCAAATAAACTCTAGACACAAATTTGGCTTGTCAGGAATTAATTTATTTTCAATTGTTTCTCCGGTTCGTTATCAACAATTGCCTATCTGGCTACATAAAAAACGGATGTTAACTGAATACAATGTAATGTCTTATAATCTAGATTTACAACTTAATTCATAAAACTGTACATATTCTTATTTTTAAATTATTTTTTGTTCATATTTGCAATTTATTTAAGTTCTAGCGCCACTCACAAAGTTTTATTTTAATTGTCTGTTCACTGTGTCATTACAGACTTATTTTTAAACACAAATCTTGTCCATTTCCTTTGGTGTGCTTTTCTTGCATTATATAAAACCTGTCTGATTATCATCATTTCTTCAGATATTACTGCACCATTTTCTTATAGCCTTATTCGATCTATTATAATGCTCTTTTTGCAAGTTATTGGGAATTCTGTCCTTTTTACCTTTATTTAAAAAGTTCATAGAACTGTACTTATTTAATTATACTGACATGTAAATTTATTTAACCTGCATGTAATAAATTTCTTTGGTGATAGATTTCTTGAATTATTTATTGGCTTTACTTTGCACCAACCTCTTAATTTACGTTAATTGATAAAACTGTAAATCCAACTTACGATTTGAGCTTTGCCTTATTGCCATTCATTCTAAAGTAGTTTCAATTAATATCGACAATGTTTAACCGATGTAATCATAAATTAAAATTTCTAATATGGTTTCTTGCAGTTGCCTGCTTACCCCAGCTCTGTGCTTTATTGACTTGCTTTAAATTATTGGTTCTGCAAGCCGAGTTGTGTAACGGGCTAAAAACTATTTCAATAGTTAATCACTAATGTAAATACATTATATTAAATTAAATGTTTTGGTGTAAAGAGCGTTTCATTTTAAAATAGGTACATATTTGCGCGTGTACGTGTGGTTTCAGTAATATTATATAAAATAGTGAAACCAGGTTTTTAAAAAAGAAACTGCCAGAGGTAGAGTATCCATTTGTAGTCATATTTTTTCTATTCCTGATTTATCATGACGTTTTTAAAGTACTTAATAGAAAATTTAAATAATTTGTGTAAAACTGTATTCAAACTAATTTTTATGACTTTCACAGCAGTAGCCAGTCGTCAAAAATAATTACCTATTTTAATGAAAGAGAAGAAACGAAAACATTAATTATTTATTAATAGACAAATCTCAAGATGATTTGTCTAGCTAACAGACATTTCAGTTACTAAATACGTATACATAGTGGACAAAAAGAGGTACAAAATGTATATGATTGTATTTCGGATTATAATCAGCCAATTCAACTAATTCTTTTAAAAACGAAATGCTTACACTTTAAAGATTGAAATAATCTTATTTGCAATAATACAACGTTTTAAATCAATCACCTTATAATTGAAGTCTTATCCACACTTATGAACCGTCTAAAGTACCACTTTATCCACTAGTGGAATAATGAAATAACTTTATTCCACTAGTGGATAAAACCATGTCACTACTGCATTGTTGGTAACACTGTCAAGATATGCCAAATTCGAAATTTGTAGGTTAAGTTTTGCGTCAATCTGTGTCAAATAACAAACAAAACTTAACCTATTAACCTCTCGAATTTGACATAGAGTGACAATACACTTCAGTACTGCCAAACGTATAACATTTGATCTTTCGGTACTTTCCAAATTGTCACTATGACTTTTCATGGCTGTCAATACAAAACGTATGTTTTTTAGATATTTATTGAGTTGTTGGATAAAACGTTGTATTGCATTCGTGTTTTAGTTACGTTTTATCCACTTAAGAAAATTAAACGCTCGAACTGCGTTCTCGCGTTTAAACATTCTTGCGTGGATAAAACACCATCTAAAACACTTATACAATAAATAACTATTATTTCACTTTAATGAAAGCCATGCGAAAACGGGAGTTTTTAAAGAACGTCTCATCGCGCCGCTTTAATGTGAAATTAAATCTGTAACAAAATTTGGAGGCAATGACTTTTGTTTCATTTGTTTGGTCACCTTGTATCTATCATTTTAGTTTTTGTTGTTCATTAATCGAGGTCTTGAAGAAAATAATAATTGAGTTTTGGAATCAGCTGCCTTACAGTCGAATATCTTATGCGATTGCGCAATGGGTAAGACGATTAACTCATATTTTTAAATAGCATATTTAATAATTATTTAGATAATTTTTGTTGTTATTGTTGTATTTTTTGAAGTTGCAAATACTTTTTTTTCAAAAACAACACTTTTTGTATGCCTTCATTTAACCACACACAACTACATCTTCGGAAGTAAAAGTGCTTCATTTCCATCTATGAAGACTGAGATTTTCTATGGTATAATCATAATTTAAAAATATTCATGACTTACTAATATAAGAGGTTACAAAATCTGTACAGTCTCTATGGCCCACTGTGTATATTAATCTCCCGACCGCTGTTTTAATTGCTGCATTCTTTTTTATGCCGTAGCCTCAGCAGTAGACCAATCTGCAACCTCAAAATTTACACTTGTTGAATTCTCAACAGGAGTAATAACGCCGCAGGGCAAATGCGTTTACCTGCGCCTTTATCCACTACCATTTGCGTTGCTTTATCTCGTGCATCTAAAGCCGGTCATTAGTAGTTGCCGTGGGTCTGCAGCCATCTTGTGAATTATTAAAAATGGCAATACATTTTTGAGATTTTAACATATTGTGTAATTATTTTATTGAGGCGGATTGAACCAAATGACGCAATGTCACGCAAAGAAGGGTATGACAAAATTTCAAATCGTTTGAACGGTGCAATCTCATTTTAATTTCTTTTATTGCATAAAATTTTATCAGATAGGTCGATTTTTTGCTTATAACCACATTTAAATTGATTATACAAACACCATTCTGTTTCATACCGCGTATGGAAGTTCATAACATCAGCCTTTACAATTTCAAATCAAATCAGTTATTATTTATGCAGATAATCACAAAACATCTATTTTTATTCCTATCAGTTAAAGAAAACTTTTTCTTTGCAAATTTGTTAAAAAACTTAATTTCAATCATAACTACCAAAGGAAATCAGAAAATAAATTAAATTATAAGATATAGAGCAATTTTTTAGATATCTGTTTATAGGGTATAACCTGTCCTTAGAAAACCAAAGAAAACCAGAAGTTTGGGAAGCAGAATATTAAGATGTACGAGTATATTTGGAGGTATCAAACAGGGAAGCATATGGAAGCGAAGACTTAATGTAGAGCTGAGGAAAATATACAGGAAACCAAGTATAGTAAACCATGCCAAACGTAGCAGATTGATGTGGCTGGGACACATATCAAGGCTAAATGAAATGAGGACCAGATGTCACGGCGTATGTTTGATCAACAGTTAAGAGGTAATAACAGGAGGGAAAGAGCCAGGAGAACGTGGTGGGAAGACGTACAGGAGGACCTACGAGAACTAAACGTCAGAAACTGGAAAGCATATCCAAAAACAGAAAAAAGTGGAAGGAAATAATTCAAGTCACAGGCCTTCAGACCTGAAGTGCTGGACATACACATACAATTATCAAATAATCGCATATGTAGACGATATAGCAGTAATAACAAGGTCAAAAAAGAACTAGAAAGTGTATCAAAAAACTAGAAACAGCATCAAAGGAACTGTGGTTAAATAAAGACAAAACAAAATCTCTGAAGATGAGAGTAACTGAAAGAGAAAACAATAGTATAAAATTCAAATTCGATCACGACAAGGAATATTGTTTTCAAAGAGTGAAACGGTTTGAATATCTTGAAGTTGCGACACCGATTAAGAGTGAGAACAACACAGAAATAGAGAAAAGATTGGCAAAAGGAAGTAAAGCTATGGGAGCACTGTAAACAATTATGAGATCCCAGGTAATATCAGAAAGAACTAAGATGACAGATTATAGAATGACAATCCACACGACAGTTCCCGGGACCCTCAATAAGAATAACATGGAAAAAATAAAGAGGGAGGAAAGGAAAATGAGACAGAAAATATATGGGGGAATGAGAGATAATGGCGGCCAGTGGAAACAAAGAACAAACAGGTAAGTAACGGATATCTCGTACAAGCACCCAAGTATTACACATATAGTAAGATCACAAAGACCACGGTGGTTGAGTCATTTTTACAGAATTCCGAGAGAGGGGCATGCAAAAAGAATTCTCTTAGGAGAAGGTAGAAAAAGAAGAAAATAAAAACCAAAAGGAACTGATTGGAAGCAGCGAAGGATGATATCAGACAACTAAAAATACAAGATTGGGAGAAAAACAGAGATAGGGAGAAATGGAGACTGGTGGAAAATTGAAGCCATGGACATTTGAGGGCTAAATAGCTGATATACTATATGAAACCGTCAAACTAAAGTTATCCAACGTCCTTCCTTTAACACTCTGCACGCTATAACTAGGCTGCGTATGATCTTCCAAATCATGTGCTTCCAATGACCCGAAAATTGTATTTCCCTGCAATAAAATGCACCATTGTTAACAACCGGACTAAGAAAATAGTAACAGAACGATCTTCCACGGCCGCAACTAATTCTTCTTCTTCTCCCAGCTCGTCTCCCCACGGAGGTTGGATATCATCATCCCTACACGGATCGATCGTATTCGCACTCGCTCGGAATAATTCGATACTACTGCAGCCGAATCAGTCTCCCAGATTCTTCAACCAGGACATTTTGCGCCGAGTAACACTTCACTTTCCTTTTATTTTGCCCTGTATTATCAGCTGAAGCAGAGAATATTTGGCTCCTCGCATTACATGGTCTAAGTATTCTAATTTTTTCTTTTTTAGGGTGTACACAACTTCACATTATTTATTCAGTTTTTCTAGTACTTCTCTATTGGTGATTTTATCAGTCCAGGGTATGTGCCGCATTCTTGGATAGCACCACATTTCAAATGCTTGTATTTAGTTTAATTGGTTTTTCTTTAGGGTCCATGCCTCTACTCCATACAACAACACAGAGAAAACACAACAATTTAGCAATCGCATCCTCAGTTCGATATTAACATCTCGACTACATAATACTTTCTTTAGTGCCACAAAGGACGATATTGCAGCTTCAATTCTTGCTCTAACTCCGAATAGTTGTTCTCCTTTTTGTTTTATCCAGGTTTTATATTGTTTTACTCTTTCTGTGATGGTATTTGCAACACTCAAATTTTTATTGTTTTGTGAGAATTTTGTGATCATCATCCACTTTGTTTTGTTTTATGCAGGTTGATTTTCAATCCATAGATTAGTGCATTATTAATGCTGAGTTTCTTCTTTTTCAAATTAATTTATTATTCCATATAATACCAGAGATGCATAATTGGCTCTAGCTGCAGTAGCAAAGTTTTTCTTTATCTATTAGTTTTCTCCAAAATTTGCTATCGTGTACTGTGTTCTCCTTGCTTCTTGCAAGCATGTTTCTTTTTCGAGGAGAGCTTTTGTTACTGTCTAGTTGTATGGTAGTTTTGGTTACGGCTGTCCCTATTACATTTCCTTGCCAGATCTACTTCAAATTATGTACAAGTGTGTTATCTATTATAACATCCAATATAATTTTTTTCTTATAAGTACTACATTTTGTATAGTGATTCTTCTGAATAATTTTGCAAAGGAAAAGAATTTGTTGCTAAACCTGTACAGAAATTTTTCAAACAACATGCAATTAACTCTTTTGTAACGCAGAACTCTGACGTGAAGGCCGCGGTTGTCAAACGTTACTTTACATACGCTAATTCATACAGATACTTAACCGTCTTCCAAGATTTGGTGAATTCGTATAACAACCGCTATCATTCAAGCATTAAGATGGCTCCGTCTGCTGTAAATGATCTCAATATACATGAAATATGAAACAACCTGTACAAAAATGGGGTGGAGCTTGGCCGAAAACTAAAATATAAAGTAAATCAACATGTGAGAATTAGCAGAACTAAACACGCAGTATTAGCGAGAATTGAATTCTTTCTTTTCTGTCGACCTTTCCGCCCACTTGTTAATGTTTTTGCTTTGGGAAACCCTTTTAATTTTTCTGCAGAAATAAATTTCTTAATATTTGAGTTCGCTGCATCTGTAACTAGTAGTGTTATTATTTTTATTCGCAATCACATTGTAATGTGTCAAGTTCATGACATGACAACAGCTGGGAACTATAGATGATTACTGAAACTAGCCGGGAAATTATTACATACCTACCCCGAAAAATATTACATACCTGAGAGTGGGTTGTTTTCATGGTAACAAAAATATTTGCTACATCAAGATATCTATTATTCAGAATTCAGTTGTAGTAATTTTTAAAATTAGATGATTGCGAATAAAGTAGTATACATACCTCGGTGAAAGGTTCATTCCTGTCTCGAGATAAAGTTAACCTCGACGCTACGCGTTTCGGTAAACTACGTAATCTCTCGACAGTAATGAAACACTTCCCACCTCGGTATGTAATATACTATTATTCGCGATCACATTGTAATGTGTCAATTTCATGACATTACAACAGCTGGGAACTACATACCCCGAAAAATATTACATATAAACCGTTCAATAGTTATTTGCCAAATAGGTAGACATGGAATTTTGTTTTTATGTTTAATAAAATTAAAACTCCCTAGAATATCTTTCTGACACTTTGTCAGAATCAGCTGTTATCTACAGGGGGCTCACGAAAGTGTCTAATTTGACATTTTGAGGTTAAACGTACAATGTTGCCAGTGCTTTCATACTTTGTTTGCCACTAGGCATAATATGTACGGACATCGGCGTCATGGATATCTATCTGTCAACAAATTGTAGTACTAAAGTAAATATGCCAAAAGTCATTAAAGGTGACACAAAACTACAAATTACAAAGGCCTACAGGCATTAGAAAGCCGACAGGCCAGACCTCAGTGAAACTGAAATCTTTGCCCGGCTTAGTGACATTTGGGACATAAGTATTTATGCATAAAATTTAACTGTTGCTTTAATTTTCGGCTTTGTACTGTTTTAGGTATCTGAAAGAACTATTAGAAATATTATGGATCGGAACAATTTTGAAATTAAACCTTTTGGCTCACGACCTAAAAATGATACATACTATTTGCAACTTACGCACTGAAAAAGTAGAACAATGCGAGACAAATTGTGCAAGAACAACCACACGTATCTGTTCGCCATTTAGGACAGCAATTAAATGTTTCATATTCAACATCTCATAGGATATTAAGAAGCAATTTGCATTATTTTCCTTACCGGTTGCAAGTGTATCAGGAACTGCTGCCAAACGATTCTCCGGTTAGATTGGAATTCGGTAACTGGTTTATCAATAATTTAGGAAATAACGATAATGCGTTTGAGAAAACTTTCTTTACTGACGAGGCATACTTCTATTTATCTGGCTATATTAATTCACAAAATATGATGTGGAGCGCTGAGAATCCCAATTTTTATGTTGAAGAACCTCTTCACCCACAAAAAATCGGGGTTTGGGCTGCAATTAGTAAAAGAAGAGTGATAGGTCCTATATTTTTTAAGGTAATTACGTGCAGCAAAACGATTAAATTTTATTTTAATAATTCAAATTTTAGGTTTGCTAAATGCACAACCATATCGTACTGAAATTTTGTCGCCGTTTTTTGAAGAGTTACGTGACAATGAATTACGAAAGGGTTACTTTCAATAAGATGGGGCAAGACTTCACACAACACAAGAAAATTTAAATTTACTTGGAGAGTTTTACAAAAACAGAGGTATTAGTCAAAACATGTCTACAGTGTGGCCCCCGAGGTCTTGTGACTTAACTCCCTTCTGTGGCCATATTTAAAAAAAATCCATTCTTCAACTTCCACTGGGCTATATTCAGCAACTTTAACAAAGAAGTAGTGGAAAAAATAAAGAAATCAATAATAATGGCGTAATATTAAGATTTGAGAATAGGACGAGTTAAGGAGTTTACTTTCTTAAGAACATTAATCTCTGAAAACGTAAATTACACACAAGAAATTAAATCAAGGTTAATAAAAGCATGGAGATGTGTGGGCGCGTTAAATAGTATAATGTCGCGAAATACAAAACTACGACTTATAAGACTGTAATTCGACCCACAGCTACGTATGCATGTGAAACATGGACGATGAATGTGGCAGACCAAGACATGATAAGTACGTGGGAGAGAAAAATGCTGAGAAAAATATTTGGAGGGACTCGGACGGATGATGGTTGGAGAAGACTTACAAACGAAGAGGTACAAAAGAAGTATGGAGAGCCAAGTATAGTAGACTTCACTAAAGCTCAAAGGTTAAAATGGTTTGGGCATATTTTGGAGAATGCCAGATAAAAGAGCTACTAAGATAGTATTGGAAGGCAGAGCCCAAGAAACTAGAAGAGGGCGACCAAGGAATAGGTGGAAGGAGGCAGTAATGGAAGACATAGCAAGGAAAGAAATAGAAGACTGGAGAAATAAAATCATGAATAAGGGACAATGCAGACAGATTGTTATGCAATGGGCCTAAAGTGGCTTGTAAAAGCTTTATTCGTTTATACTGAAAAAAACATAAATTGTAATATTTACATATTTTTGTATACAATTTATAATTACAATAAAAAAACGACTTTCATTATACCATTATGCCTACTCAACAAATTATGAAACGTATTCAGAATCAGCAACTTGTCTTTCATGAAATTTATCTTAACCAATAATAAAAGTGGCACAAAATCCAAAACCAAATCTGGCAACCACGTTTTGTACATTAACATAAAATTATCATTTTGTATAAAATGGGCATAACCTAAATTTTCTTAATGACTGACAGCATATTTACAGGGTGAAATTCATCACCCTAACATGGCCTCCTATCTGGCAAATAACTATTGAACGGTTTATATCTACCTGAAGAGTGGGTTGTTTTCATGGTAACAAAAATATTGAGTGGATTGTTTTCATAGTAACAAAAATATTTGCTACATCAAGATATCTATTATTCCGAATTAGAATTAGATGATTGCGAATAAAATAGTATACCTACCTCGGTGGAAAGTTTAATTCCTGTCTCGAAGTAGGAAGTGGAAGGTTTTTCTTTGGTGTGCTGCTAAGGTGATCAGTTCCCCTAGTTTATCTTGTTGAAACTTTCGAGTACTACTGTCCGATCAAAGTCTTTTGAAGCTCTCTGATTCCCTGTTTGAAGTTAATTTTCTTTTTCATGTGCTGCAAGTAGTTTTGGCCCGTCTGGTTTGTGCTTGTTGGAAGAAAACCATTTATAATGCTTTCTAGCCGCACCACAGTTTTTCTTGTTGTTGAACCTTTCCAAGAGCTTCTGCCAGATGTTTACTGGTTTCAGTATCGTAATCCACCTCTTCACCACTACGTAAGTTGGGGTCTCGCGGTAAGCTTGAAACTAATCTGATGGTTGTGGCAATACAGAAGCTGTCGGAGGCAAGTACTTAATCTGTCCTCATCCAGTTGTTCGGACTGCCTAGAGCCTTTTAAGTGAATATTTATTTGGCTTATCATTACTCATATTTGTTCCACGAATAGCTAGGCTAAAGAAATAAACTATCAACTAGAGCAGAGCCCCGCGTTGCTGTGGCAGGACAGTTAATTGACAGTTATTTGCCATTTTTTCTGGAGTTCCCTATTCGCGATTAAGCAGCCATGCAGCCCTCTGCCCATTTAAATACCTAATATACTTGCAGCAGTGAACAAATAGAATAGAATCCAAATGACATATTATAAAGCTGGCTAAATCAGTATTTTAACAATAATCTCTAAAGAAACATTGATAGCGGTTAATATTATTAGACACCATTTCAACTGGCATTAAAAGTTGTTAAGAAACTTCGACCAACTCAAAAAGGGCAGCTACTTAACAACTTTTGGTTTGGATGCTTTTCTTCTGAGTTTATTGAGAGGTGTTAGATAAAATGTTGTGCTGCTCGCATAATGTTAGGAGATATTGCGCACACAAGATAATTAGCACACTCGGCCTACGCTCTTGTGGGTCCACTCTTTTCTATAGTAGGTAATACTAATGTAACACTGCTTGTATATTAATTATTATTATAGACCCTAACCTAAACACTATTTTCCAAAGTGCCAAAAGTGAGTGTTTAGTGGACGAGACATGAACATTATCAAATGAAGCCGCCAGCCGAGTTCCATAACACTTTTAGCACGAGTTTGCATACAATATATTTTCTACGGCCTTAAATTGACTGGTATTAATCCATAACAAAGGCTTACATTTTCAACAGTTATAATGATTTATGTCATAATAAATAAATAGAAGTGGATAAGTAGTCGGCACCGGTAGCTATTTCTGCAGCCGGTAGTTGTCATAAATAATTATTTATAGTAATAATTTTACTTTTTTCTTTATATAATGCTTTAATTGGTTAAAACACTGTACCTGTAATGAACGAAGGGACTCGACTAACTTTATTAGCTCACTTTTAGTTTAAAAAGCTCAAAATCAGCTGTTTACCTTTAGTACATCTGCAAAAACAAACAGCTGATTTTACTTTTAGCACGCTGTTCTATACCATTTCATGTTTTGTTCGACAGTTCGACAAGCTATTGGGAAAAGGCTTAGTTTTAGTAGTGGTTGTAGAAAATAGTTATTTCGTTTTCGCTGCCGGTGCTACTTGGCGGCCGTTGTTATTAGTAGAAAACGAAATTTTCGGGCGCAAATCTATCGGAACATTTGCACAACAAATTGATAATGTCTGTTTGATTATAATATACATTGTTATTGCACAAAAAATTTTGTGTATGCCATGTTCGTTGAAATTTTGGCTTCCTCGGAATAATTTGGCGGACTCGACTTCTTCTCGCCGGCCAAACATTCCTCGGTACGCTAAACAGTAATTTCGCGGCCTAGATATACAAATAACTATTATCCACTTTGACGTTTTAGTGTGGCTATTAAAACACTGAAAAGAGTGCTTTATTGGGGCCTATTAAAGCACTGTTTTTACATTGTTCTTTTCATACGGAAAACGTCAAAACAGTCTCCTTATTTCAGACACTGACGGATTGTCACATTCGATAAAATAATGCTTGATACAGGTGTGTTATATTATAAATAAGTCACGCGAGAAAACTTGCGCCCTTGAGGCGACCAGGTTAGGTTTCCGTTGTTATATGACACTAACTTTGAATTTGACATAGACTAACAGTGCTACGAACCGTGAGTTATAAATCATAACTCACATGCGACTTATGACCTATATAGTTCAACTCGAATTGGCATAATTATAGCATCAAAAGTCCCGGGTGGTGTAGCTTGAACAAGCGTCCACGTTCGATCAGTAGAGTTAAGCAGTGCTATTTCTGGACAGAACTTGTATGGGAGTTCCACGGCTGCTTCTCTCGGCGCCGCGTGGTACGGCTGCCACGGAAATAGTTGGTTCCGGATGTCATAATAACATCATGACAGTCGTTAGTAGGGTTGGAAGTCCCCATAAAATGTACAGCGACGCCTATAATTGGCCTAACGGCTGTTGTCTGAGTACCAAAATAAATAAAAGAAATAAATAAATAAATAATAAGGAGATGTTGGACAAAGTAACAAATCACAAACTGACAAGCACAAGTAATCTGGAAACTGCCAAACTTAAAAGAAAATAATTTTTGTCAAAATAACTGGTAAAGATATCTGATTCTATGTTAATTACTATTAAAATGCTAATCCAGACAACATTTTAATTGAGTAACAAACAACTTGCGGGATTGGACCGTATTATTATTGAAGTTGAAGAACTCAACGTTTCGCCCACTTTCGTAAAAGGTTTCATCAGGAAGAAATTCGCTTGTACACCGGGTTGTTCCCTTTTCCAAACCCAATAATGTCCACGCTAAATTAAATCACATTCGGAAAGCTCTTAGGAGTAACGGTTACCGTGCTAGGGTTATACAGTCTGCCATCAATCGCCATCTTGATCCACGGCTACACAAACCTCCAAGAACCAATCCTCCGGCAGCAATAGTCTTTTTTCCCTATATCCACTAAGTCACCAGTCGCGTTTCTTTGAAAACAAAACATTAAAACAGTATTGACACCCCTCCGCAAAATCTCACAGGTTCTTCCTTTACCTAAAGATAAATTAAACACTATGTCTTCTAAAGGTGTGTATAGAGTCCCTTGCTCTTGTAATGCTGTATACATTGATGAAACAGGACGTTCAGTAAAAACTCGCATCACTGAACACCAGCGCTGTCTCCTGTCGGGTCTCATTTCATCATTAGCCATCGTCGAACACCAACGTGACACCGGCCATAAGATCTTTTTTGATGAAACTTCCATTATCTGCAAGTCCCCAATCTTCTTTAGCAAAAAGATTCACAAAACTGTTGAGATTTACAAACACTCTAATAATCTCAAATGGGATGAAGACTTCCTCTTCCTTCTATGTGTAAAGTGTCAATTTCTACGCCCCATCCATCCGCGACGGCACTTGCCTATATATTCTCGTCTTTATCCTTCAGATCGTTAGAAGAGTCGCCTCTGGCGTGGTTCACACGTTGAATTACTGTGCTCTTTTGATTTTCCTCCTGATGAAGCCCCTTACGAAAGTAGACAAAACGTTGAGTTCTTCGACCTCAATAATGACATGGTCCAAACCCAGAAGTCGTTTGTTACTTGATGACAATGGCCGTGAAAGCCTCCGAAATCAACATTGTAATTGGTAATTTGGGTTGGATAGTTGCCACGGCAAGTATAGTCTTAAAGAAATGTCCCAATTTCAGAAAAACATCGTTGTCGTACATTATTAAAAAGAATAAATTATATTTTTGTAATTATTATACCTAGTTGACGCAATCTGGTTCATAATATAAACCTATATAAAAAAATATTCTAAAAGCATTTAGTTTGACAAGATTTCTTGAAAAATTATAGATTGAACTGGTTAGTATATAGCTACGGAAAGCATTTTTTATTTGCTATTTTGAATCATTAGTACATAAATCAACACATTTATTAAAAAATCACAAGTACTGGCAAGACAATACTGATAATTTAAGTTGTTTCAGTAATTGTTCGCAGTATCCAACTTGTATATGCAGAAATGCGAACACCTATACTGTAGGTATCGGTGCATAACCCAAGGTCACGGAAATTGATGCCTTCCAAAAATAAATTTTGGCCAAGTTGATCTTTATAGGACCTCACTATGGACCCTCCCTCTACTGTTTCACAAGAACCTCTGGTTTCATTCGTAGTAATGCAAAGTTCTTGGGTGTGAATTGTTCTGAAATCGGGGTTTTCAATGCAACTTTGAGCATTGAGCAAGATAACTTTCCTGCTTACATCTACAATTCTCCTCCAATCAGCTAAAAGAAAAATCGGTTTATATCTGAAAATACAAACTCTAAAACCGCTTGATTCAGGTGATAGTAAAGAAGAACATTTTTAAGGTACTCACTTTCCCATGCGACCATGGTAACTTCACTTCCTCTTCTCAGAGGCTGCAAGTTCGGTGGAGGCAAACAAATGGGACTAACATAATCTGAAAAATATTTAGTTTGTATTCCATGGCCAAGATCAAGAAAGTAAAAATATATCGACACTACATACCATTAAATACAACGTCGCTTCCTAAACGAACAAGTGCGATATTATTTACGGAATACGACGAGTGGTAGAATGGATGCAGAATTACTTGCTCTACTGTCAAGTTCTGCATGCTGCTAGGGCAATCAGACGATTTGTCACATTTTGCATTTCCTGTTCCTAGTAATACTCTTAATAAGCTAAAAGCATATTTTTGTTTTATTATGTTTATAATGCAACAGCGATATTACTTTAAGTCAAGTTCCATGTTAAACATGAAGGCTATAGTCAAAACAAATCTTCTATTTATTAATGATCCGGCATAAATTACTACATATCCGTCGCTTGGGAATCTCGGATTAAAGTGCATTACAGCAGCCAACCATGGATATTGACTTTTTGTGTTATCGCTCCTTATTTGACCACAAATAGTTCGGTTTGGAATGTTTGTACTGGAAAACTCTTCCAAATATTTCGGTTCGGAAGCTACTACTATGTCCTGCGTTTTGCAACAGACCAGTAATTCGTCATGAAATCCACACTGATACTTTTCGATATCTTCTCTTGCAGCTTTAGAAGCATTTTTAAGTGCTGGACAATTTCTCATACGCACACATCTCCCATCTTTTGATTCCGGTTTTGGTGTTTTGCATGATGAGCCTTCTATTGCGTTCTCTAAAGGAATTAAATGTCTGCAGACCGATAATATTTTCAATGATTTGGAAAAAATGTGATTTGAACTAGATGACAATAAACATCTTTAAAAAATTACTTTTTGTGTGGATGTATT
Organism: Agriotes lineatus; assembly: GCA_940337035.1. Classification (NCBI taxonomy): domain Eukaryota; kingdom Metazoa; phylum Arthropoda; class Insecta; order Coleoptera; family Elateridae; genus Agriotes; species Agriotes lineatus. The sequence continues at coordinate 142,784 of CALNHX010000233.1, forward strand.
ATTGAAAAACGTCCACAGTTCTCTATGCGAAGAATGGAAAAGAACGATAATGGATTATTTAATTGTTTAAGTAGATGCAGAATTATGGCCCTTCTAGCCTGTAGAACTATTTACTTTGGGCTTTTTGAGCTGCGAGTTCTTTCACCGAGCCCAGTGAGTAGTTTGGTTGATAAAGAGCAGAATAGTTCTCAGGAATTGTGTTTGGGTAGCAAAGCTGGGCAGTAATTAATTACTTTTTAATTAAATTACTAATTAAATTCCTTTTTGTGTATTTGCCTTGAAATTGAATTACTTTTCAAAATGCGGTAATTGTAATTGGGAATTGCCATTTTTAAAAAGTACTTGAAAATTACTTTTTGAAAGTAATTAATTACTACATTCAATTACTTTTGTGTAATTAAATTACTCTAAAGTATTTAAATTACTTTATAAGTATTTGAATTACCTGTGATAATTGAAAATACTCGAGGTAATTAAATTACTTTGTGGAATTTCAATTACTGACCTCGATTGGGTGCCAAATCACCAGAACGCAAAAAAATTAGAGAAGTTACATATTAAGCAAACCGCAATAGGGTTTCCCCGACAATAGAAGCCTAATTTATCTGGCGAGTCGAAAACCGCAACTATCGCATTTTCTACGACGCGTCACAAGCAGCGTTGCCAGATTTGAGGACAAGTTCCTAATTCTAGGGGATCTGAAGAGGCTGTTAACGACAAACTTTAGTAAAATGTGATTAGCTACTTTTCTAGGGTTTTTACGTACAATTTGGAGGGAATATTATTGAATAAATTTAATTCTGTTGAAGGTATCCAACTTTAATAGTAGTTTATTGTTTGTTTTTAACTCGGTAATCTAATCGCGGATACTATGCGTCAGATTTGCGCCTGAAAATTCCCTTATTATCGCTTCAGAAGGAATGATGTTTAGGTCACGTATTTGCCATTATTAATCGCTGCGAATCCAAACCGCAGTCTTTGCAATACTTCGCAAAGTCGACAAATAAAGTCCAGTTGACCGCCGATTAGGTTTGAATTTTGGACGTTTAATTTACTTTTTTATGGTGTGAAGTACCGGCTCGTTTGAAAATTTTGTTCGTGTTTGGTTATTTTTTTATGTGAAATTATAAAACAGACGTTCGCTGGATCGGAAATAAGACTACCCAAAAGGGTTCTACTTTCCTCACAAAAAACATCTATTTTACAGATTTAGAGATAAAATCAGCCAATTTAATTTTTTTTAACAACGCAAGTAAAAAATTTTGTCGTTTTTGTCATTTCACATAATTAAAATTATCTTTATTTAAAAATATCTTTTACGATTTGCTAATTCATTGTTAGCTTCATCAGAAACATTGGTTTAAAATATAGGACAAAGGGACATTTACTATAACAATCTGTAAAATATAGGTACATGTTAGTGTTTGGAATTGTGAAAGAGTAAGTATCCTCAATTATGTCAATTTACCTGTCTTTTGTTTTCAAAAAGTTGTAGTAGTTGGATTGGTAACATCTTTTATTGTTGATACGATCTCGTTAGATAAAACATTCTTAGTTTTCATAGTTTGTAGCTGTTTTTGTATCTGCTGTACAAATTTTTATTTCAATCAGCGGTTTTCAACTAGGTTTATCAGTCACCTCTCAACTTTCAACAGTCTCTGATCAACACCAAATTGATATTTTGTTTTAAAATTTCAAGTTACCTAATACATTTTTTATAGCTATTTGTATTACTAGGAAGTAAAATGTATCATTCCCTCCCGCGGATGTAGTTTAATTCTTCAACGTTAGCGAGAACAGTACCTAATCAATTGTAATCATGCAAGGGAGGAAATTACGTTTTAGTCCACAGTTATACATTCAACACTTTTAAATTTTTTGATGTGGCAATCTCTTGTATTCAGCTGCATTCAAAAATATTTAAATATGAAAACCAGGAGGTTAGTTGATTTATTATTAATCACATTGCCTCCCGTCTCTAATGGCAACGGTAGTAAATGTATTATATTCCCTCCCACTGCCATTGGAAACCGACCAGGGAACCAAACGTATATTTTCGGGAAACCCCTAACAGGCGACAAAAAATGTTACTTTCGTATATAGGGGTAAAAAAATATTTTATCTATTAGCAACATGATATTGTACATTTTCGTCATAGAAACAAAATATGAAAAGCTACTCATAACTCCCAAGGAACTTGTCAAATTATTTCTCCCTCAAACTCATGGTAACAATGCAACTACAATTAACGTCTTAGCAACCATACAATGAGGCAGTCCTTGATGTTACCAGCGTACATAAATCAACCAAGTAGAGACACTCACAGTCGGTTCCTCTGATGTCAAAATTCCGATTTGGATGGCCTTTAACTGCTCCTAGGGGGTACTTTCCGATAGTACTAACAGATGGCGCCACTACTTTATCACATATGATTGGTAGCAGAGCCAGTAACTGTCTCTGATTGGTAGAACTTTGTGCTGCCATCTGATAGACAAACTTAGAAATACCCCCGAGTTACTGTCCCTGGCACTCTAGACAGGTTTCAACTTTTGGCATGAGTGTCTCTACTTGTTTGATATATGTACGCTGATGTTACCTACATATTCTAGTTTTAAATGTCATTATGACATTTTGAAATTTCATACTATTTTTAGGAATATGCTAGTAGAAAAAATATTGTATGCATCACGGAAGATATTCATGTTCTTTACCTTCGGTTGACTAGGGCCAGAGCCCTCGGTCTGTAACACATGTCAACCTCAGGGAAAAAACATATTCATATCTCCCTTAATGCATAAATATCTATTCTAACTGAGCCAACAAAAAATACTCAAGTTGCGCCAATTGAATCACCACGTAGTGTTCTACAAAATCTAAATAGAAATTTGCTGTCAAACAATTAAAAAATCCAATGCTCCACCCTGTATACTTAGGTAAGTTACATATTTTCGTCATGCAGCCTCATGTTAGGCGTATTTAATAGTACATTGTTCTACATGTTGAGAAAAGTGAGCGATGCAAAACGAGTGGATTAATTTATTACGAACATGGAAAAATTACTTTTATAACATATTCAGCGTGCTATTTTTTCTAATATAATTACAAAATGTAGCCAAAATGAAATTCGACATTTCTTCATATTCAAAAATTTTTTTTTATCGGCCGTAACGAACGTCGAAATCGGCAGTGAAGAACGTCGAAATCGTCAAATAAAATACGAGAAATAGGCAGTGAAGTAATCCATTGTTTTACGACCTTTTGGAGCCGGCTGGACGATAGGTAAACGTCAACCGACGTCAACATAACCTACAAAAGTTGGTTAAAATGTTGTAATTTCGCGATTTAAAAAAACAATGTACCCCACACCACTGGAAGTTCCTTTTTATCCCTCATGTGGCTTATTTGCTTTGGCCCTACGGGCCTCGGCAACTAAATCCGCAATCGTTATAAAAAGCTCAACTTCAGTGATAACCTATGTGGAAACTAATATAAAAAAACATATACATTTGAACCTTCAAGTCCCTATACCTTCTTACTGAAGGGCTTTGTACTAAGGTATATTAGGTTTAATCGGTTTATTATAACCTAAGGAATCTATGCCAAATCGGTGTCGCATTTTTTTTGGGACACCCTGTATAATTGTTATCCTTGAATTTATTTATTTACTTACATCTTACTTCAAAACAAACTAAAAACTTTTGGTTTTGGTGAACGGTGCATGTAACTACAAGATTTAATTATCAAAAAGCCTTCAAAAGTGAAAGAGTATATAGGTTACTATAGCTAACAAAACATAAAATTAAGCATTTTTAGATTACGATTACGAATCGACACTACACTAATCATAGTTTCAACTTGCAAGAAGGTTCTACTAAATAAAACTACGTATATGACAATAGTTTTTATTGAAAGTAATTGAAAAAGTAATTGATGTTGTACAATTACAATTACAAAGTAATTGGTAATTGAATTACTATTTCCTGTGGGTAATTGAATCTCTGGTAATTAAATTACTGCATTGGGCGGTAATTGGTAATTAGTAATTAATTACTTTTTAAAAGTAATTTGCCCAGCTCTGTTGGGTAGCCCTTGTAGCAGTTACAGGCAGACCCGCTTGAAATGTAATACAATGATGGTTATCTTAATAGAAGTTTTTGAAATGTATTATCGCCAAGACGTCTTCTGTAATGGGACATCAAGTTCGTCACAGACATTTCAACGCCGCAGTGGCGCCCTGAACAATAACAAATTTTTCCCTGCAACGACTGATTTACTTTTCGCTTCCCAACGCTTGTTTTTTCCAGTTTAAGACCTCACCGATCCCATTCGCTAGCCGTTAGAATCTTGTTGCAGATAATAAAAACGGTGGGAAGGTTAATCTGTAACACTTCCTATCGTTCCTCTATCTGTTATAATTTCTGAAATTGCCGACTAATTAAGGCACTCAGCTGTGATACTAGCAGCAGCCTTGGTTTCTAAAGTAAAAATATTATCTGGAAGAGGCCTATCCACTAGCTTAAAAAAATTTACAGGCGTTGCAATTTACCAACCTTCTTTAATGCATTGAAAATTAATTTTGTTAATTTCCAAGTTTGGCAAAAAATTTTCAAAATCTGAAAAATTTACAAGGGATAGAAATACAAGTTTTAAAATTATTCACATCTGTGTTATTATTGTTTATTATACGCCACGCGCAACGTTACTGCGAAGTTCTACTGCATAGCAGATCATTAATAAATAGTACGCACTACAGTTTAAAACCTTTTCAGCATCTTGTATACTTGAATGTTAATTTGCAATTAGATAAATATAAGTAATTATAATTTTTACATTTATTAGCTGTTTTAAAGGAGTTCTGAGAATGGCAGGCCATCCGATCGGCGGCTCCACATATTATTGTTCATAGTTTATTTTGTTTACCCATGAAACGTGCTTTAATAGCAAATATAAGACCTGAAGCGAATATACTTTTATTAGGAGGCACGGGGTAGTGTGTGGGATTAGATGTGAATACCCTTTGAGTTGTTTAGTCGATATGTATCTTTAGCCTTTAGTTTTATGTAAAGTTACTCTTAGTCACGAGTGCGGTAGACTTAAAACGCGAGTGAGCGATTGTATTTATATTTTTAAAGTCCCCATCAATTTTTTCTATTACAACCCCGCATTAAGTTTTAGTACAAACAGCTGACACTAACTTCCCAACCCAGCCACTGACAATTCTGCGAACAAGTGCAGTGCGACAATTACCTTAACCGACGATATATTACTCATGTTAGAGCAAAACATAATCCGGCACGCTATTTACTATTTACTTGCAAATTAATAATTTCACAAAGGGACAGAATAAAAAAAGCACATTTTCCTTATTTTAAAATTAAGAAAATAAGGTAATCGCCCACATCACAACCGCTTCCCGAACTCACTTAAAAAAATACAATCAACCAGTAGGAAGTTTCCATACGGTTTCTGCTATAATTATAACGTTTTCCCCATTTTTCATCCCCCAAATCCAACTGGGTCGCAAAACTCCCACATCCCGAATATCGACCCGTAGAAGGTCTCCAAACGGCGAACTTAACACAAATATTGATTTTAAGGTTTTTCTGATAATTTTATCGTTTTCTCCATTTTGCAACTCTCAAATCCACCTGGGCGGCAAAATATCCACATCCAGTAGTCTCTTAAAAAATGCATTCGACCAGCAGAAAGCCTTCAAACAGCAAATTTCACACAAATACCTATTTTAGGTTTTTTTTTAAATTATAACGTTTTCCAAATTTTGCATCCTCCAAATCCACATGGGTCGCAAAATTCCCACATCCCGAATTCCCTTAACAAATAAAATTGACCCGTATAGAGTCACCAAACAGTGAATTTCATACAAATATTGATTTTAAGTTTTTTTTCTCAATTATAACATTTTCAACATTTTGCAACCTCTAAATGCACCTGGGCCACAAAGTTCCCATGCACATCCCAAATTCTCTTAAAGAATACAATCGACCCATTAAAGTCACCAAAACAGCGAATTTCATACAAGTATTTATTTTGAGGTTTTTCTGATAGTTATAACGTTTTCCACATTTAGCAACCCCTAAATCCACGTGGGCCACAAAGTTGCCGCATGCCGAATTCTCTTAAAAAATGTAATCGACCCGTATAAGGTCACCAAAACAGCGAATATCACACAAATGTTTATTTCAAGGTTTTTCTGATAGTTATAACGTTTTCCACATTTAGCAACCCCCAAATCCACTTGGGCCACACGATTACTACATCCCGAATTCTCTTAAAAATACAATCCACCCGTATAAGGTCACCAAACAGCAAATTTCACACAAATATTAATTTTAAGGTTTTTCTGATAATTATAACGTTTTCCCCATTTTGCAACCCCTAAATCCACCTGGGCCACAAAGTTCCCACATCCCGAATTCTCTTAAAAAATGCAATCGACCGTATAAAGTCACCAAAACAGCGAATTTCACCCAAACATTGATTTTAAGGTTTTTCTGATAATTATAACGTTTTCCAAATTTTCCATCCCCCAAATCCACACGGGCCACAAAGCTCTCACATTACAAATTCTCTTAAAAAATACAATCGACTCGTAAAAAGTCTCCAAACAACGAATTTAACACAAATATTGATTTATAGGTTTTTCTGATAATTATAACATTTTCTCCATTTTGCAACCCCTATATCCACCTGGGCCGCAAAATTTCTGCATTACTAATTTTCTTAAAAAATACAATCGACCCGTATAAAGTCTCCAAACTGCGAATTTCACGCAAACATTAATTTTAAAATTTTTCTGATAATTATAACGGTTTCCCCATCTTGCAACCCCTATATCCACCTAAGCCGCAGAATTCTTTAAAACCCACACATTCGTCCACATACTTCCAAACACAAAAGTCGACATCTTTTTCTTTCATCCTGTTTATGCGAACATCCAGTTTGCTACAAATGCACCTCAGCTTTCTACCCCTGTAACTTCGCCAAAAAATGATTTTAACCCCCGTATTTTCTCCCCATCGAATTTTACATTTTCACAACCTCTCCGAAAGTTTCGCCCTTGACGAGGTCTTCAAAATGCCACCAACAACATTCACCTGCGATACGTACAACTTAAAAAAATTTGCAAACACTGCGCATTTTCCAAGAGTCACACAATTCGCTAAAAGAGCACGTTACTAGCGTCACCTCTCCAATTCGCTAAACATTTTCAATGTTAAAACTTGGTACAGAATCATGTGTACAAGTAGAAAAGTAGCGTAGTTAGGATAACACTAATAAATACGCCGAATACTGTCACACGCCAAACCAGTTGGATGCCAATTTCGTTACACTAATTATTAGGAAAACTAACATTAATAAAAATGTCATGTAACAACGTCGTAATCTTTAATATTTTAAGCAACTCTCTCAAACGGAATGCCGATAAGAGATGGTGGGCAGAAAGAGTTAACTGATAAGTGTATCAGGATCACTCACCGTAATTTACTCCACCAAACCACTTGGAATAAATTAATTGCGACGAAACCAGGCTGTAAGAGACAACGAACATCCAAAATAAAGAAACAACATTGCCTAATATTAAACATCAGTAACTCGTATATTCCACTGAAGACCATAAAACACAAAAAACATTGAAAGACTCTGACTAGATTGGTGAACGCAAAGCGAACCCTGAAAACAAATTATTAACATGTTAAATTTGGAATTTGGAAGAACTCATGCGGAATCAATCAACGAAAGATTAGAGGTCTTGAATGACAAATTACAATTAACGTTCAAGCAAAGCTACAAATTAATTTCGGTTGCAAATACTGTCGTCGAAAAGGCCTTCACGAACGCAACGCTTCTATGCAAATAATTAATAACATTATCGCATATTTCTAACACACAGTCGTAGCTCTAATCGGCCAATTACGCATTTTATTAAATATGACTAAGTTAGCCGTTTCCTATTCTTACAAAAATTTAATATGTAATACAAAGTCTAAAGTGAACTTTAGATAAAAATAAAATTCAATCAGGAAACGGCATCAAAAAATTTTCGCTGACTCGCGCAATTTGGCAAACTCCGGGATTTCACTTGGAAGTGCTTTTCTAGGCACTCGATATTGAAAAAGTTAACCTTGACGGCTTCGGTTGCAAGTGGACAATTCTTCGCTAATCGGCACGTGCTGCTATTTCGAACGCCCACAACGTGAAGTAAAATGAAAGAAAAGCTTGACTTCGGCAAACAGAAAATAAAAATACGTAGAACAATGAAAAGAGTCAAGCGAAAAAAGGAAAACCTGATGCAATTTTGACTGAGCATTAGCCCACGTAGAACTAATCACGAGTAGTATGTTAGATGACTCGACGTCACTAAGCGATTCACGCGATTAATCCAATTATGGGTTGTCATCAAAAATTAGTCAAACCTGTTTTACATAAAATTCAATTTCAATCTAAAAATCCCGAGAGCCGGCCCTGTATTTCTAAAAGCTGCTACCGATTTATTTAGGTCACATTTTAAGATACAAACCATTGACGGAAATTCCCCGTAAGCACTTCTGTGCCACGTTCAAATTGTTTGGTTCGTTTTGTAACCTTGGGGCTTCCAGTTATATCCAAAGTCCGGTTGAACTCAAATCAAAAATAATCACACCCCAATGGAATATTTCTTTATAAACATTTTCGCTTCGCACGCTAATGTTGTTTATTTCGGCACCCAGGCGCCTTCAATACAAAATTCTCGGAACTTCTGTGCAGCCAGCGCATTTTAAACTTAAGCTCCCTTTGTCTTACGCGATAAAGAAAGGAGATTTCAAATGTTATTTCGGTCTATATCAATCCGGGGACTTTTCGTAGTAACCCGATACTTTGGAACTCGCTATACCACAAAATTCTTTGTTCAGGATTCAAGGCCCCTTTCTGCCCAATTAAGCTTACGTAGTAAAATTTCCTTATATTTCACAACGCGGTAAGGAATGGTGCAATAATGAGAGGGAGAATTTCCATCAGCGGTTGCAAAAGTGAGATGGACTCTTCTTTGCCGCGGGGGCAAATCTTTAAGCCCGCGCGTTCGAAATTTTAATTAGTAGCAAGCTTCCGACTAAGAACGTTGTCAACGAACGCTAGCCCCGGTGCCTCGGCCGGGGGCTGCGCTATTTTTGTGAGTGCCCTGTGGCCAGTTTCGTTGCCTTTGTATTAAATCGACGTGTTGATTTCTTCTGAACTTAAGTGAGTCAAGCTCGAACCTTTTGAAGCAATTTATTGTTGGTGTGCGGGCAGATGAAGTGAAGTGAACTCGGCGTTGTTACGAATGGCCGATTCGTCTCCTATAGCTTACTCCCCAGGGGGAGATATTTGCATTAATTGCACATTCGACTAGAGACGACATCCTTAAGCCGTAACTAACTTTTCTCTGTTAAGTGGGGAAAACCATTGCTGTTTGCAAATTTTGTGTATCAACGCCGTGCTGTTTGTAATTTTTGGAAGCCCGCCGCGCAATAGTGTAGTTTTTGCTGTCATTTTTCCCACAACCATTGAGGGATTTTTCGTAACACCTCGTTACGCTGCACCTGAGCTTCATCGAAGGCCGTCATCTCTTGTTCCTGATTACCGGGGAGTCCCTAAACTCTCGTCCCAACAACTCCGTCTGCACTGCAGCTCTCCTTGCCAAGTGACTTCACCAGGACCTCGTTCACCGCTCCCGCCAAAGAAACACGCTTTGGGGCTAAGGTAAAATTGTTTACAGTAAATATGTGTTTTCGCTTTGTTTAATCATGTGCCGTGTGAAGTGATATCGACCATCTGTCGTGCGCTATTGAAGTTTATATTGGACATTGATTGAATTATTCAAATAATTATTATACGCAGGGGCGTCACTCCTGTGATTTTGTTCTGCTTATTTGTTATTGATACTTAGATTAAGTTAACTTTTGCTAGGGGACCCCGAAATTCCAGTTAGGATGTACCCTTTGTAATATATTTAAACTCACCGCTAGGTGGGATATTAAACATAAACCTTTGCTAATTTCAGTCTAGTTATTTGTTGTTGCTGAATCCTTTAGTCATTATTTAATTACGGCAAAAGCCTGATGTAATTAAATGTGAACCCAAAGCCTGCTCTTCAAGTAAGAACGCCCTAGATTTGGGCTTGTCAGTGTTTTCTTTTATTGCTCTAGAGGGTGTGGTCATCAAGGTAAGTCATTTGTTGCAAGGCCACACCGGGTATACACCAACAGGCCCGAAGGAGCTTGGTGGAGGGGACGCTGTAGTGGAGTGCAGTTACGTGGAGGACTTCCCCATAGGCTACGTGTATTGTTCTTGGTTCTAGACACGTCAGCCACCCCTAACTAGAACCAAGTGGCGCTCAGGCATTTCTTTTTCTTTTAAGCAAGCTTTAGGGTAAGTGCCGCCGGTTTTTCTTTGAACTCTCGAACCACGCCTTCCCGTCTAAGCTAAGTGCAGGTAACCGGAGAAACAAAATCTACTCCAGCACATTAAGATCTGTGTCCTTTATAGTAAAGCCGGCGAACCCTGTAGTTTGTACTCGATTTTTGACAGTGCTCTTGATCAATGTCGATCTGAGGAATTAAAACTGTAACAAGTATCGATCCTATCTCGAAATACACAGCTGCTGCGGCAACCCAACAACAGTACCAAAGTTGCCCCCGTGGTGGCAATTCCAGCGAGAGAAATCCGCACATGGTGGGACACTTAAAGAAAGTCCCGTGTTTATATATAGTGTCAGGGAAGATAGAGGGTCGGCCTTACCTTTTGGCGAAAGTTATATTGGTTATTTTGCCGGCTGGTAATTATCGGCCTAGTTGGGCTAGCTCGCCGCGAGGGTCGCAGGGTTCCAGCTATTCTGAAAAAAAAAAATAGGAGAGGGCGCCAGGTCCTCGACTCAGATCCAATCCTTATGCCGGACCGTACATAAGGTAAAGACAATTTCCAGCAGATCAAAAAAAATAAGCAAACCAACAACCAATGAATAGATCACAGCTTTATTTTAAATATTGGTGGGTACTATAGTGCATAGCTAACATATAAATAAATCACAGCAGGCAGTAAGCAAAAATAGATACAAATACTAACATAGGCGATACTTGGTAATAGATATGAACCTTTGTATATTTCTAACAACAACAAAAGAAATAACCACACAAGATGCGTCATGCAGCAATAAATATAAATATAAATGTATATATCAAACAAACAGTAGCCCACGAGCAGTAATAACTATGATCGGTGGATGGGCTAACACATTAAAATTTTGCGAGCACGGCATAAATCGATCGAACTCCCTACTCAAGTGCCGACATTCCGCGGAGCTTGAAATAACGCGAGGTTTAAAAGTGCGTAGCGAGTATTGAATTACAAAAAAAAAAATAGATTAGTCCCTGTGAGGCAGGATATAGCAGGGCCAGGTTATGCAAGCGCTCAGCTGATGCAAAACCCCGAATATCAGCTCAGAAAGATTCTAAAGTAATTATTCCAAAATTTCTAATGTCAAAACTACCAGGGTATATGCCATATAGTGACAGAGAGTTTTCTCAGTGGAAATACATCAGGTACATAAATGAACGCTAAAGCAATCGCTTGAATAAACCTTCGGCAAACTTGTACCTACGTAGAGGCTCGCAAATAAATTACAATAACGCGGAAAAATCGCGAACGCCGCAAACAGAGTTCCGACAAAATAATTAACGGGTTCACGCGACACCAAATTAAGACAATCGGCTACCGAAATCGGTTCTCTAGCCACTATACGCTAAATATGACGTCAGACCTCAGCGACCGACATGCAAATGGCGTCGAAATAAACCCGAGGATATCGAGCAAACCGTAGGCAACATGCGGTAAGTACTGCCTTAAAACTGAAATACTAGCGTGGATGACCTAACATACAATTTGCAGGGGAGCTCAATGGGGCGCGGCGGCCGACAAACCCCCAGTCCTCAGCAGCAGAACCACCTAAACAGGACTCCAGTAAGTGTTCTGACGTTACTTCGCCAGGCTGCCCATAAATGCAAATAAGGCAGCAGCATGAGGGCTAATTTAAACTGTAAATTCGTAGGTTCCACGGAGACGCCGTGGTTCGGGGCCAATTCAAAACCGAAGGTTCCTACAGGGTTGAGCCGCTGAGCTGTCTTTACCAATTCGGGTAAGCTCGATTAAAGATTCAATAAAGATCAGTAGCCTGCACAAAATGGGCGCTCGAAATTTGCAATAGCCCTATCATAATAACTCATTAAAATTATACAAAAGCATGCACTAACATCTAACTAGACGAAGCATTGCTATGCCAAAAATATCATACATGCCCTATCTGTTAACGAGACGAGATTCTAATAACTAACTATAAGATTACACCAAGCACAAGGAGTGATAACTAAATCAGTTTCTTGCCTGTAGAAAAAAACATGTCGGCTCCTAACCTTTGGCTTGCGGGGGCCGAAGACGGCAGAAGCAACGGGGGTTCCGGCAGACACAGCGGGAGGCCCAGCGGACCGAGGAAGCGGTGATTGTGTCGCAGGTGAGTGCAGTGCTACACCCTCTAGCGTAGCTCCCAGGGAATTGCAGAATTCCTTGACTACTCGCTAATTTCAGGAGCCCGAATCGACTGTTTGGGTGCCCGCGGAGAGCAGCCGAACGAGGAATGCTAAGCCTCTTCAGATAGGAGTCCAACCTCTCGCAGGAAGCGTCCAAACTCTCCCAAGATCGTAGCCGACAGGATATGGCATCCCACAGTAAATGGCTATAACGCACAACGCCCAAATAAGTCCCAAATAAGAAGAAACTGGCCTTATCTTACCTCACGCTGGAATTGAGCCAGACGAAAGGGCAGAAACAATGCTGGCCTCAAACGAATCCGCAAAAGCGAAGGACGTAAGTACAACCAAATCAAATACGAACGTTTTAAGGGCACATGTGCTTTGTAGGTCCTCCGAAAAATCAAAACGGAGCTGAGCTATACTAATTAGCTCACAAATTTAAGCACACGGGCGAGGCACTAGCAGCCTGCACCAAGTTTAAAATGGGAAAGAAAGTCAAAAATCCACCAGTTACCAGTTATCAAAACTTTCCAAAATTTTTGGGCCAGAAGATGCGAAAAAAAAACAGCCTGAAAAATGTGACTGCAAGAAGTGATATCCTTTATCTAGCAACAAATAGAATAGTGCAGAACGATTGCAATAAGGGTTGCCTAAGCGCCACATACGAGTTTCTGTAGAAATGTAGCCAGAATAAATTTAATTAGTAAAATATGGGTAATTATTCGAAGAGTTGCTTACCAAACTGCTTGATAATTATAGGAAAATAATTAAAAATAAGATACAGCTAATTATACCTAGTTTAAAGCATGCAAAAATTGACAAAAGCCAACCATAAATATTCAAGTTCAAAAATTCAGCTAGCAAAAGTTCAACACTACGGGGGACGCTCCAAAAGTATCGTAACAAATTCTCCCCCCACAAAAGGGAGGGTAAATCACCCCAGATTTACCTGACCATACAAATGCCAACAAAAGAAATCGCCCTAAGAGACAAAAAAACGATGCCTGCCGGAAGGAAACACGAAGAGAAGGAACAAAGGACTTAAAGAAGTAGACAAGAAGAGAGCATGTAAGAGTCCAAGCGCATCATCGAAGACAACTAGACACAAACCACTTCCGTCGCTGCAAGATGACGTGAGCTGCGCCGGTGGAAGGGAAGGTTACGTCAGGTTGCAACAAAGATGCACCCGAAACGCAAACACCTCGGAAAAATGCGGAGTGGGAGACAGGAAAGCGAACGACACAGAAGAAGGAAGGAAAAGGAAAACCAACCTCAACCAGGGGTTAAGTACTTAGGCCCAGGAACGACCTACAGCACTGAAGCTATCTCCAAATGACGGAAGATAGAACGGATATCCAAAATAACACGAAGTATAAAGAGAACGAGCACAGCAAAAAGAGGGAACATCCCTTGCAAACAAAAAAAAATGAGACAGAGAAAGATGCGAGAAATGAAGGGACCAGATGTTCGGGACTCCAATTCAGGAAAAGGGAAAGGTGAATTGGGTCCTAAAGGTTCCGTCCGACGTCCCCAAACCAACCTCCCAAAAAGACGTAGACTAAACCAAATCATCATTATCGTCGACAGCGTTATTGAGCTTCAAGTCTTTGGCATGCCAATTCCCGCGTAGACGTCCGTCTGGATCCTTAAGTTGATATATGAAGCGAGACAATTTCTTATGAATTATAAAGGGTCCAATGAACTTAGGTGCCAATTTAGCAGTATAGTGGTTAGCAGCATCTGATTGTGTGAAGTTTCTTCTCCAAACGGAGTTGCCTACCTGATATTCATCAGGTCGTCTTCGCAGGTTGTAGTAGACCTTCGAACGATCGTAGGCCCTAGCAAGGCGAACTTTACTTCTTTGTACAATCGTTGCAGCGCTTGGGCTCTTATGTTGGGGTTTTCATGCCTTATGGCACGAAGTTCGGGACCTTCATCTTCAGGTCTTTCTTCAGGATTCCCGTCAAGTGTAATTTCTCGGCCAAAATTCAAAAAGTAGGGGCTGTGACCAGTGACATCATGCTTGGAGGTTCTTATGGCACAAGCGACTTGTTGTAAGTATTTATCCCACTCACGTTGTTTGTCGGACACGTACGCTGTAAGCATTGTTTTCAGAACACGATTGATGCGTTCCGTTGGATTTGCCTGAGGGTGATACAACGCTGTAAACGCTATTCTGCAGCCATAGTTCCTAGCCAAGGCAGTAAATTCGCGACTCTTGAACTGGACACCATTGTCGCAGATAATTCTTTTCGGAGCGCCAAACAATAAAAATACGTTCTCTTCAACGTGACGTACGACTGCAGCGGCCGTAGCCTTACGAAGGGGAAACACAAGAGGGAGTTTAGAGAAACAATCAGCCACTACGAGTATATACTGATATCCCCGAGAAGAACGAGGTAGAGGTCCTATGAGGTCCATACAGATGACCTCCCAGGGCTTCGAGATGTTTGTGCGACCTCCCATATGTCCAGCGGGTGGTCGTTGGTCAGGCTTAGTGCGGGAACACACCTTGCAGTTGCGAATGTAGCGCAGAACGTCCGTTCGCATCTTGGGCCAGTAGTACCTCTGAGCTATACGCCCTAAGGTTTTCGAAACGCCAAGATGTCCTGAGGTAGGATCATCATGATTACGTCGTAGTATTTCTGAACGTTTGTCCTTAGGTAGAACTATCTTCCAATCTTCATTGGCCTGCATGAGTTCTGGATACGAGCTCCTAACATGTTTATAGAGTTGCGAATTCGACTCGCGCCAAGCAGGGTAGTGCTGTGGATCGTTGCGGACCTTTAGGCGCATCCGAGCATACCAGCGATCCCGAATATCGTCGTCCTCGATTACTTCATCGATAATAGGTACGGACCTGGATAGAGCATCAGGTACGACATTGTCTTTGCCTTTGCGATGGATAACATTGAAATTATATTGTTGTAGCCGTATGGCCCAACGCGCAATGCGTCCTATGGGATCTTTAATATTATGCAACCACTTGAGGGCGTAGTGGTCGGTCACGACGTCGAACTTAGTTCTTTCGATGTACGGGCGAAGTTTTTCGATGGTGAAGAGTACCGCGAGACATTCACGTTCCGTTGTGCTGAACTTCCGCTCATTCTTCGTGAGCGAACGGTTTATATAGCAAACGACCTTCTCTCCCTCAGGATACGTCTGGGACAAAACGGCTCCGAGTCCATAACCAGAGGCGTCCGTCTGAATAGTGAAGGGTCGACTGAAATCTGGGCAAGAGAGCACAGGGGCCGAGACGAGGCAGTCTTTAATGGTGTCAAATGCGGTTTGACATTCCTCAGACCAAACAAACTTCTGGTTCTTGCGAAGCAGGCGAGTCATAGGTGACACAACTGAAGAAAAGTTAGGCACAAAGCGCCGATACCACGATGCCATTCCCAATATCCTTCTAACCTCTGGTACCGTCTTGGGGTTAGGGATGTTCAAGATTGCTTCGACCTTTTCCGGGTCGACGAGTAGACCTTTGGAGTTCACGACGTAACCCAGGTACTTCAATTCGGGCTTGCAAAAAAACATTTTTCCCGGTTTAAAGTTAGGCCGGCCTTGGCGATTCTGGATATGACTTCCTTCAAGACCTCCAGGTGTTTTTCGAAGGTAGGAGTACAGATAATTACATCGTCCAGATATGTAAACGCGTAAGGTTCTAGATCGGCGCCAATAACTCGGTCGATAAAACGTTGCCAAGTCGCCGGGGCAGTATGAAGACCGAACGGGAGGCGACAAAATCGGTACAACCCACGATTAGGAACAGTGAAAGCAGTTAGCGGACGGCTAGCGACAGAAACCGGCACCTGAAAGTAGGCTGACTTGACATCTAACGTGGTCAGGTATTGTGCATCACGTAACTTGTCCAAAATGTTGCTGATGTACGGGAGTAGATAGGCATCAGATTGGCTAACCTTGTTGAGCTTCCGATAGTCCACACAAAAACGGTAGGAACCATCCTTCTTCTTTATCATGACAATGGGCGAGGACCATGCCGATGTTGAAGGTTCTACGATGCCCTTTTCCAACATATCGTCGAGCTCCTGGTTCACATGTTTCTGAAGAGCAGGCGAGATTGGGTAATAACGCTGCTTAATTGGTGCAGCATCAGTTTTAATTACATGTTCTACTAGGTGAGTGCATCCTACGCCATCTCCTATCATGGTAAAGGCTTCACTGATAGTCTGGTCAAGCACGGCTTGTTCTTTGTCTGTGAGGTGTTCAGTCGAACGGATTGCTGTGATTTGCTCGTCAGCCGAGGCTTTGGAGAAGGTCCATTCCCCATGGCGAAGATCTGGCACAAGGGCCATCCTCTTCCAGAAGTCGGTGCCCAAGATGAGTGTATGTGGTAACGAGGGGATAACTAGGACTTCGAACGTTCTCACGCGATCTCTCAGTACGATGGGGACGGTAAGTGTACCTATACTATGGCATTTCTCACCGTTGGCGACGCTGCAGGTGGTAGATTTAGCAGAGCTTAATTTGCAGACGTCCCTCAATACTTCCCATCCTTGGCGACCTAAAATGGTACGGCTCGCGCCGGAGTCCAACAAGCCAAGTAGATCCTTGCCGTAAACAGAGACACGAAGATAGGGCCTCTCATCTTTACTGGCGTGACTTAAGATGAAATCGAGCAGAGTACGATGTCCGGTAGGTATGTGATCCGTTTCTCGAGATTGGAAGACGACATTGGCCTCAGAAATGGTGGCGGGAGAAGACGCTAATCGGCCTCCTAACGCCTTCCTTTCCCGTTTCCCGAACAGGAAGGGCAGGTACGAATTGTGACATCAGCTTTACCGCAGCGATAGCACTTCAATTTGCTCGGCGAAGGACACTGAGCTACGCGATGGTCGGGCTTCCCACAGTTCCAGCACACACCATAGGGTCGAGCGGCTGTAACATCGCAGACTTGTCCTGCGGCAGGGGGACTAGGAGTAGAACTAGTTTCCTCAATGGCGGCAGCTCTTGCTCCAAAACGGGGCTTGTGATAAGCCAAGTCAGGTTCGAGGGCTTGATAAGGCGGAGGTGGGTTCTTGAACCTCAAAGCACGCACCTTAGCATCTTCAATTAACTTTCCAAGTTGCCTTAGTTGCGAGATACTCGTGGGAGAGTAGAGAGCCAGTTGTGCCTGTAAGTATGGTTGCAAGTTTCTACGCATAATCTCGATGCGTTCCATTTCTACAGGTAAACGAGAAAGGCGACTAAAAAGGTTCTCCATGACAGCGACGTAGACCGTTACGGGCTCATCGGGTCCTTGAGTTCTACTACGGATCTCATCCCATAGGCTGATTTCATAATCACAAGGCAGGAAAGCGGCTTTCAAAGCGATGATCAATTCATCCCAAGAACGAATGGTGTTGCGAATGGAACGAAACCAAATTCGAGCGTTGCCAGTGAACAATTCGATGGCAGCAGCAAAAAGTTGATCCTTGGACACGTTTCGAGCTATGCGAGTTTCTTCAATTTCTTCTAAAAAGCTAGTTAAGCCATTTCCTCCATCGAAGGTGATCCTCCATTTGTTAATGGCTAAATAGTTGGCAGTCGAAGTGTGTCTATGCGACGCAGACTGGTTGACATCTTCGGCAGCAGAAGAACGACGATTGACAGCATCAGCAAAGGGCGGATAATCTAAGTATATGCCAGGCTGCATGGATGAGCTACTAGGAATAGGCTGAGGGGCAAAGAACTGTGAAGTGGACAAAGGATGACTCCACGTAACCGAGCTAGCAATAGGACGAATAGGCAAGGCAGCGTCCTCCTGAGACGTAGTGGCAGCAGAGCTATGGGGGCGACTATGAGTTTCCTGGGGCGAAGCTACTGAACCGTCCTCCGAGCTTGAATCACTCGGTGCGACTGACGTATCGTTACGAGCTTGAGCATCAGCGTGAAGCTGAAGCTTTGCTTCTAAAGCAGCAAGTAGTTGTTCGCATCCTTTCTTCAAGGACTCCAACCTAGAAGCGGAATCTGGTTCTGCTATAATATGACCTAGACGACCTTGAACATGAAGAAGGCGAGTACCTAATCGTTGTGCATCATTGTCCAAGTTCCTAGAGGTGCAGCTATCCACTTCGGCAGCGAAAATAGAAAGTTTGTCTTCGCAGATCGCAAGTTCTTCAGTAGCGTCCAAAGACACGGGAGTGAAAGTGACATTCATAAGAAGATCCATCTTCAGACGGGCACGAAGTAATTTACGTTTGTCCTGGGCATTGCCCTGAATGACAATGTCTCTAACTCGAAGCTCATAATCGAGTTCATCGACGAGCAGTCGATTAACATCTAATCTAAATATCATCTTGCTGTTCCAACAGGACAAGATGATCAAAAAAACTTATTTAAGCTAGACTTATAACTATCCAAGCAAGAACCTGTAATTAAGCATGCAATAAACAAACCTATAACTAGCAATAATCAATTGTAAATACCCAGCAAATATCGACAATAAATAATACCAAATGTAAATCACCTAGCCAATAATAAATTCTAACACCCTAACAATTCGATTTGCACTATAGTACCACCAAGTACCCTAATAACGACGTAGTCAAAAATCCTTTCAAGGCCCCAAAACGTTGGTTGTCGAGCCCCGCACGTTGGGCGTCAAAATCTTCTTGTCAGGGAAGATAGAGGGTCGGCCTTACCTTTTGGCGAAAGTTATATTGGTTATTTTGCCGGCTGGTAATTATCGGCCTAGTTGGGCTAGCTCGCCGCGAAGGTCGCAGGGTTCCAGTTATGCTGAAAAAAAAATAGGAGAGGGCGCCAGGTCCTCGACTCAGATCCAATCCTTATGCCGGACCGTACATAAGGTAAAGACAATTTCCAGCAGATCAAAAAAAATAAGCAAACCAACAACCAATGAATAGATCACAGCTTTATTTTAAATATTGGTGGGTACTATAGTGTATAGTTAACATATAAATAAATCACAGCAGGCAGTAAGCAAAAATAGATACAAATACTAACATAGGCGATACTTGGCAATAGATATTAACCTTTGTATATTTCTAACAACAACAAAAGAAATAACCACACAGGATGCGTCATGCAGCAATAAATATAAATATAAATGTATATATCAAACAAACAGTAGCCCACGAGCAGTAATAACTATGATCGGTGGATGGGCTAACACATTAAAATTTTGCGAGCACGGCATAAATCGATCGAACTCCCTACTCAGGTGCCGACATTCCGCGGAGCTTGAAATAACGCGAGGTTTAAAAGAGCGTAGCGAGTATTGAATTACAAAAAAAAATAGATTAGTCCCTGTGGGGCAGGATATAGCAGGGCCAGGTTATGCAAGCGCTCAGCTGATGCGAAACCCCGAATATCAGCTCAGAAAGATTCTAAAGTAATTATTCCAAAATTTCTAATGTCAAAACTACCAGGATTTATGGCCATATAGTGACAGAGCAGTTTTCTCAGTGGAAATACATCAGGTACATAAATGAACGCTAAAGCAATCGCTTGAATAAACCTTCGGCAAACTTGTACCTACGTAGAGGCTCGCAAATAAATTACAATAACGCGGAAAAATCGCGAACGCCGCAAACAGAGTTCCGACAAAATAATTAACGGGTTCACGCGACTCCAAAGTAAGACAATCGGCTACCGAAATCGGTTCTCTAGCCACTATACGCTAAATATGACGTCAGACCTCAGCGACCGACATGCAAATGGCGTCGAAATAAACCCGAGGATATCGAGCAAACCGTAGGCAACATGCGGTAAGTACTGCCTTAAAACTGAAATACTAGCGCGGATGACCTAACATACAATTTGCAGGGGAGCTCAATGGGGCGCGGCGGCCGACAAACCCCCAGTCCTCAGCAGCAGAACCACCTAAACAGGACTCCAGTAAGTGTTCTGACGTTACTTCGCCAGGCTGCCCATAAATGCAAATAAGGCAGCAGCATGAGGGCTAATTTAAACTGTAAATTCGTAGGTTCCACGGAGACGCCGTGGTTCGGGGCCAATTCAAAACCGAAGGCTCCTACAGGGTTGAGCCGCTGAGCTGTCTTTACCAATTCGGGTAAGCTCGATTAAAGATTCAATAAAGATCAGTAGCCTGCACAAAATGGGCGCTCGAAATTTGCAATAGCCCTATCATAATAACGCATTAAAATTATACAAAAGCATGCACTAACATCTAACTAGACGAAGCATTGCTATGCCAAAAATATCATACATGCCCTATCTGTTAACGAGACGAGATTCTAATAACTAACTATAAGATTACACCAAGCACAAGGAGTGATAACTAAATCAGTTTCTTGCCTGTAGAAAAAAACATGTCGGCTCCTAACCTTTGGCTTGCGGGGGCCGAAGACGGCAGAAGCAACGGGGGTTCCGGCAGACACAGCGGGAGGCCCAGCGGACCGAGGAAGCGGTGATTGTGTCGCAGGTGAGTGCAGTGCTACACCCTCTAGCGTAGCTCCCAGGGAATTGCAGAATTCCTTGACTACTCGCTAATTTCAGGAGCCCGAATCGACTGTTTGGGTGCCCGCGGAGAGCAGCCGAACGAGGAATGCTAAGCCTCTTCAGATAGGAGTCCAACCTCTCGCAGGAAGCGTCCAAACTCTCCCAAGATCGTAGCCGACAGGATATGGCATCCCACAGTAAATGGCTATAACGCACAACGCCCAAATAAGTCCCAAATAAGAAGAAACTGGCCTTATCTTACCTCACGCTGGAATTGAGCCAGAAGAAAGGGCAGAAACAATGCTGGCCTCAAACGAATCCGCAAAAGCGAAGGACGTAAGTACAACCAAATCAAATACGAACGTCTTAAGGGCACATGTGCTTTGTAGGTCCTCCGAAAAATCAAAACGGAGCTGAGCTATACTAATTAGCGCACAAATTTAAGCACACGGCCGAGGCACTAGCAGCCTGCACCAAGTTTAAAATGGGAAAGAAAGTCAAAAATCCACCAGTTACCAGTTATCAAAACTTTCCAAAATTTTTGGGCCAGAAGATGCGAAAAAAAAAACAGCCTGAAAAATGTGACTGCAAGAAGTGATATCCTTTATCTAGCAACAAATAGAATAGTGCAGAACGATTGCAATAAGGGTTGCCTAAGCGCCACATACGAGTTTCTGTAGAAATGTAGCCAGAATAAATTTAATTAGTAAAATATGGGTAATTATTCGAAGAGTTGCTTACCAAACTGCTTGATAATTATAGGAAAATAATTAAAAATAAGATACAGCTAATTATACCTAGTTTAAAGCATGCAAAAATTGACAAAAGCCAACCATAAATATTCAAGTTCAAAAATTCAGCTAGCAAAAGTTCAATACTACGGGGGACGCTCCAAAAGTATCGTAACAATAGAGCAGCTTCAAAAGCAAAAATTAGTAGAATGACGATTTTCGAAAAAGAAAACGTGGCGGCCTCTAAGTTGCGAGCTCGGAAATTTTGGAGGTAAAAGCGCATCGATTTTAAATCAAAGTTTGATATAGCAATAATTACTCGAGCCTAAATGTGTTCTAGATTGTCAAATTTGAGGCGAACATGGATGCAAAATTCACGGCGATAGTTTTCGGATCGTAACGTACATGTGTGGAATATCACTGTGTTGTAAAAAAAATAAATCAGTAGAATTAATCTGACATATCTCAGATTAAGCTCCTAAGGTTTAGTGTTCAGAATTTAACTGTTACTAACAGCGTCTATAAATTCCTATACACAAGGAGTGTTCTAAATAATTGTAGGTGACTCACTGGCATGTTCCTTTGCTTATTTTACGACAAAAAGTTCCTATCAACATGAATCCGCAAATTCCTCGTTTTCTTTTATTTTGGGAGAAACATCGTAAATTTTGTTAATTTTTGAAAACACGAAATATTAATTAAAAATTTGGTGTGTGTATATGCCGCGCTAAGAACAGTTGTTTTTTTGTTTCGATAAACCAGCTTTCAATTCACCAGTGCCGTGCACGATTGAATAAAAAAAAGGAGACGCCATATGGACGCCACTGATTTTTTCAGTTTTTTGAATTCCTTGATTAAAACTCTACAAAAAATGCCTCTTAGGACTGTTAAAATGTGCAGTTTTTTTTTAAATTAGAAAAATTAAACCAGGTGCTGCCAAGTTTATTTTTTTATTAAAGCATCAATTGATAAAATTAAGAGAAAACAAAGTTTTCAGGAAATAAAAATAAAAAAGTAAATAAAAAAACTGTTGGAAATGACCACCTTGCGACATGATGTACGCATCAGCTCTTCATCTCACTGAATTACATACAAAAATACCTGGTATAATGAACAAAATTGGCAGCACCTGGCGTCATTTTTATAATTTTTATTTAAAAAAAACTGGTGTAATACACGCACACAATTTCCTGTTACAATGATCTTATAATTAACCAAAAATTTTATTTTGAATTCTTAAGCATTTGTCAAAACATTTCAAAAATTACAAATTCTACAGAAACGATACAAAATAGAGCGTTAGTGCAAGAGACTAATTTTCTCTAAAATTTTTAGCTGAATTAAAAAATTTAATAATATACCGGGTGTTTTATTTAAACTAGGATTTAGTATAAAATAGGAAAACAAAAAAAAACCGTTTTAAAAGTATTCAACTGGAAAATTACCTATCTCACGTCAATACACATTAAAGACGTAATAAAAGTGTAAAGTTTAAAAAAAACGTTAGATGCTTGTTTAAAAAAATCAAAATAACTGAAAAATCACAAGAGTAAACATCATACGGTTATGCGATTTTTTTCAAAAGCTTGTTTTGTATCTAGATAGTACACAAAACTTATATATGAAGTTTCAATGCCATACTTCTTTTCGTGTTTGAGATATTCTGTTCACAGACAGATAGATACACAGACAGACAGACAGACAAACGGACAGACAGACAGACCAATAAACAAAAACATGTTTTTTGGGTTCAGGAGACTCGAAAGCATGAAGATCTGTTGAAAACTCAATTTCGAATTTTTGGGGTGAATACAATACTTCCTTTATCGTAAGAGGAAGTAAAAATGGCGCATTTTAGCAAAAAAAAACAGAAGACATTATTTATAGTTTTAATCAAGGAATTCAAACAACTTTTCAAAACTGAAAGATCACACATCAAATTTGTAATTAATATCCCAACGCGATTTTAAAAGTTTACAAGTTTCGCGATTTTTTTCTCAAATTCAATAAGCTGTATTTCAAAAACGAACAATTTACGGACTCATGTTGATAGGAACTAAACGAAGTTCCATGCTAGTAAATTTTTTACACGTACCTTGGAAACACCATGGGCCTGCGTCTCTGCATCACCTTTCCATCGGCACCGATCGAACGCACTTCGTTGGAAATTGGTCGTTGTGTCACGGGGTCTTTATAACGGAGCGATAAAATATATTATTATGATTATGATTTAAAAAATAAATACCCTACACATATTTTTATTTTTATCTAAAAACAAATTTTAAGTGATTAAAACACATAAATAACCGTATCAATGGGTTCATTGAATTTGTGTTTTGCCCTTTTTTAGTATTGCACACATCTGCAAATAAAATAAATTATGGCTAGCTCAATTTCGATAGGCATGGACTCAAAACCTGGTTGGGTTCCCCTATTTGTTCAAAATAAAAACCCCGTGTTACGCCACTGGGCTATAAAATTTAGAAGTAGCAATTGCGCAGACGCGCTGCGCTGTCAATAATATCTATCAGCAAAATGATTCCAGGTGCAGTGCACTTCTTTGTAATTATAGTGAATTTCAAATGCAAATCCATGAACAAATAAACAGGTAAATCAAATCTCGCGCTTTATTAAACGTCCGTGATTGTGTTTTGTTTTAGATCGACGGCCGCTTCCTTCGCGATTCAGATGTCTTTTTAGCGTCCCTTAACCTCAACTTATTTTTACAATTTCTGGAACTCCCGGACCACTTTGAAACACTGCAAAACCGGGATCGGTCTCCTCTCAACAAGCTCGTTCCTCGTGGTGAATTTCGTAGCTCTAGCACGCTTACTTGCTTGACCCCACTAACCTTAACCTTATTTAGGTTGCGGCTGGTTGTTCGGAGAGCTTCTCCTGAAACTTGTGGCTGGATGCTGGACCTCCGGAATGCTGTAACTGCTGTGCTGGCCTCGTACACACCGGGCGGAACTGCTGACACCCTCTCTCAGGTTCTGGAACTCCAATGAAGCCCGCAACTGATGATCGGAAACTGGATCTGGGCTGCCGATCTTGTCTTTGCGGTCACCGTAGAAAATATTTTTTTATGTGCTGGATTTTTTCCCCACATTCACACATGTGCACTAGGAACTGTTGATCAAGCCGGTATAATTAGTTTTAATTTATTTTAATGTTAAGTAATATAAAATGCAAATAAACTGGAGACACAGATTTTGCTTGTCAGGAATTAATTTATTTTCAATTGTTTCTCTTCGCGTTCGTTAACAACAATTGCCTATCTGGCTACATAAAAACGGACATTGACTGAATACAATGCAACTTCTTATAAACTAAATTTACAAATTAATTAATAAAACTGTACATATTCTTATTTCTAAATTATTGTTTGTGCATGTTTGCAATTTATTTAGGTTCTAATGCCACTCACAAAGTTTCATTTTAATTGTCTGTTCACTTCTGTCATTACACTGATTTATTTTTATAAACAAATCTTCCATTTCCTGTGGTGTGCTTTTCTTGCAGTTTTATAAAACCTGTCTTAATTTCACCATTTCTTCAGAGATTACTGTTCCCTTTTCTTCTAGCCTTATTCGATCTATAATTGTTCTCTTTTGCACTGTATTAAACATTCTGTCCTTTTTACCTCTATTTAAAAAGTTCATAGAACTGTACTTATTTAATTAAACTAACATGTAAATTTAATTGACATGCATGTAATAAATCCCTTTGGGGATAGATTTGTTGAGTTATTTGATTGGCTTTACATTGCACCAACCTCTTAATTTACGTTAATTAGCAAAACTGTGATTCCAACTTTCGATTTGAGCTTTGCCTTATTGCCATTCATTCTAAAGTAGTTTCAATTAATATCGGCAATGCTTGACCGATGTAATCCTAAATTAAAATTTCTAATCTGACTTCTTGCAGGTGCCTGCTTACTCCAGCTCTGTTCTCTATTGACTTGCTTTAAATTATTGGTTTTGCAAGCAGAGTTGTGTAACGGGCTAAAGACCATTTCAATATACACCTTCGTAGGCAAGCGGTTCGAGCGTTTGACTTGCAATTGGAGTTTGCAGGTTAGAACCGCACCAACTGCCATGTTTTTTTGCGAAAAGTTTAGTATTAAATTAGTAAATAATTAAAGATCATTCCGTTCCGGAACTTGTTTTATTTACAATTGAATTTTAAAAATGCAAAAACTATTTTAATAAGAGTAAGGCCACCTATGTGCTGCGCTCAAAAGCTAGTCTGTATTATTCTGGCTCTGGTCTTCATAGTCAAAATGAAGGTGAAGAGTAATAGTGATAATTTTCTCTAAATCTAATATTAAGGCTTTATAAGTTTTATTTTTTTGTATGTCGACACGATAACCATGTACACGGCTTAATCACACAATGCGTAAACAATTGAGAAATCAAAGGTCTAGGTAAATTAAAATTGTTGAGATTTAGCAAAAGAAGTGGTGCCAGCTCAGAAAAGGTTAGCTCAAGAAATCAATGCGTTAATTCAACTAATGTGTGTTCATTGAGTTGCATTGTTAAACAAACAGCCACATGTATAGCGATGGAAGTATATCAGATGGTAGCTAAAAGAAAAGACGACGCGACGTCGGAAAAAAACTTAAAAAATAGTAATAACACACTTAGAACTCCAGAAATATGCAAAGAAAATGAGAATGATAATGGTACAGTACACAAATAGATTAGAAAAGTGATGTGTTGCTGAAAAGGTATGGCTTGTTTGAGACAAACGTTAGCAAGTACTTAAACAGCCATACGAGTTCAATAAATCACTTTTCTAACGCGTTCCGTATACTATTTTAT
Organism: Agriotes lineatus; assembly: GCA_940337035.1. Taxonomy (NCBI): domain Eukaryota; kingdom Metazoa; phylum Arthropoda; class Insecta; order Coleoptera; family Elateridae; genus Agriotes; species Agriotes lineatus. The sequence goes on from CALNHX010000233.1 coordinate 169,322, forward strand.
ACAGCAACATAAAATTTTTCATTTTTATATAAAAGTGACATTAAATGTCAAGATATAATCAAGCTGGACAGAACTCGTTTTTATGTACTGGAGCACAATAAGCAGCTCCAGTTGAGGTTACGCGTTTGGCACTATTAAAGTGTATCGTTGATGGTATTATACGGCGATGTCAAATTTGATGTTAGCAGGTTAGGTTTTGAGTCAGTCTGTGATTGACTTCGAATATGACATAGACTGACAGTGCCACCAACAATACATTTCAGTATTGCCAAAAGAAAGACGAATCGCCGTTGCTATGCTGTACTAATGGTTGCTACCTATGGTGTAAAATAGCACATTACTCAACGATTTTGAATGTAGAAATATCGTACATTATTATATGAATTGGGATAAAGTAGATAACATAATGAAAATGACGATAAAGCTTAGAAAAGACACGAAAGCAATTAAGGCAAGAAAATCAACAAGTAAAAATAGAGAACGAGGAAAATGAAAAGCATCTGTAAGACACAAGAGAAAGCAGATTAAAAAGATAGAAAATTATAATATCTTAATAGCAGGACTTGAAATAGACAAAAATTACTGAAATAACTTGAAAATTGTATAAAGCAAAACGTGCAAGTAGCATGGAAGATTAAAGACATTGTAAAAATGGAAATCAAAACACAAAATAGAATTGAACAGTTTCCAACAAAAATAGAAAGTAATGAAAAATAAGAGTAAAATCAAAAACAAGATGAAACAAATAAAGGTAGGAAGGTAAAGATCACACACCAAACAGTTTGGATAGAGGGTAAGGAATGGATATATCAATAAGCAGAGAAAATGGTAAGAGTAGTAAGTTAAAAAAACTGAATGATAAAACACAGATAATTTCTATGACGACCCAAGCAATGAACATGAACATGAGTAAACGGAAAAGAAAACTAAAAATGTTAGAAGAATTCAAAAAGCTTAAAAACCAAAATATTAATACTATCGGAAACATAAAAGACAAAATCAGGATTTGCAGTTGTAGAAGGATCAAACTGATCACTATATGTATAGTAGCGTCAAGGAGCAGAAACGACCGGAAGCGGAAGCTGGAGTAGCATGTTTGGTGCATAAAACGCTATTGCAATGTATACAGTTATACCGGCTTATGGGTCAAGTGAAAACGAGCCGAGTGAAATAAAAGATAAAATCTGGGTACGAGGGATGACTGGTGGGAGAGTGGAAAAGCGATGGGAATTTTTTTAGAAAATAATTCTGACAACAGCAGGAAAAGTATGCGGCCTCAGTCGGAAAATAGAAAAAACAAACTTCTTGGCGAAATAAAATAATAAAAAGGGAAATTAGAGCAAAACATTATAAAAAATATAAGGAACAAAGAATGAAAGCTAAGCATTTATTGAAATCAGCGAAAAATAATGTTGGGTTGAGTTTTGTGACAAAATGGAAAAATTCCGTGAGGGGAATGCACAACTGATGTGTAAGGTACTGAACGTATGAGAATTAAGCAACATCTTAGTAATTAAGTTAAGAATAAGGATGGCGAGTTATTAAATTATGAATACGAAATCGAAATAAAAAAATGTGGTCCCTTTTACAGTGACCTTATAATTAGTCAAACAATTTTTTTTAGCTTCCTTAGTAAATTATATTTATGTATTGTACTTATGTATTATCTATAACCTCATTTACCTTGCGGTGTCGAGGCATTATATATATATGTAGGATTTGCTTCTTAATTTCTCGTATTATTTAATTGAAGCACCAATAAAACTCTCGCTGATTTTAATTTTATTTATTCACAACAAACTGAACCAAATATTGAAAACAACTTGTTACGACAAATGTGAATTGGCAACTGCCCGCACATGTGTGTGTGTGGACACTTGTCGGCTCGGTTCCTGTGTCCCTCGCCCTTCTACCTGGACCCAAAAAGCCCAAAATATCAGTGGTGTCTTTTAGATTAAACATACCGCTCACCTTGAAATGTAGGTTTCAAAATTCAATGGACAATAGTAAAATTATTGACTTAGACAAGATAATAGAAAAGGTTTACATAGAATAGATAATATCGTTAATGAATAATTAAACTAAAGTAAATGTCTGCTTCTCTTAACCTACACTCTTAAATTAGAAACATCGTCTTGTTCGATTGTTAGCACGCACACCTTTGACACAGCCCGTTTCACTACACCCCTTGCAGTTTTTAATGTCACTACACGAGTTATGCCGTGGTCTCCTGGATGAAGTTCTTGGACACGACCCAATTGCCACGTGTAAGAGGGTGAATTATCATCCCGTAGTAGAACCATGTCGTTGACTCCAATTGGTTTGAATGGGTTGTCCTTCCATTTGGTCCGTTGCTGAAGGGTTGCTAAATACTCCGTGCTCCATCTCTTCCAGAAATGTTGATTCAGCTGGCACACTCGCTCCCAACGAGATAGACGGTTTGTAGGGACCTCCCGAAAATTTTTTTCCGGAAGAGCCGCTAAGGAATCTCCGATCAAAAAATGCCCAGGGGTAAGGGCTGTCAAGTCATTAAAATTATTGGAAAATGGTGTTAAAGGACGTGAATTCAGACAAGCTTCTATTTTTACTAATAGAGTGTACATTTCTTCAAACGTGAGTTTGGCATCACCGACAATTTTTCGTAAATGTCTTTTGGCGGATTTGACAGCTGCCTCCCATATTCCACCAAAGTGTGGGGATCGCGCAGGGATTAAATGCCAGGTGATGTTCTCTTCTGTGAGTGATTTTTCAAATTTTTGATAATTTTCGGCCTTTGTTAGAAAATCTTGCAGCTCAACCAGTTCATTTTTTGCTCCCACGAAATTGGTTGCATTATCAGAATAAATGTGGGAGCATTTTCCTCTACGTGAAATAAATCTTCTTAGTGTGTTCAGAAAACTTTCGCTGGTCAAGCTGCTCACTAGCTCTAAATGAACAGCCTTTGTGGTAAAACAAACGAAAATTGCAAGATACGCCTTTGTTACGCTTCTTGAACGTCTGGTGCCTTCTTTTATTAAAAATGGTCCCGCATAATCGATTCCGCATACATTGAAGGGTCTAGATGGTATAATCCTATGTTGTGGTAGATTGCCCATTAACTGATGAGTTGTAGTGGGGTTCGATTTGAAACATATCACGCAGTTACGCATTATTTTTCGTACAACATTTCGTATTCGCAAAGGCCAAAATCTGAGTCGAATTAATGACATCAATAATTGTGGACCTGCATGCAAATGTTTTATATGCTCATTCCTAATAATTAGGTTTGTAAGTGCATGTGAGGCAAGTAACAAAATTGGATGACGTTGCTCGTATGGTACAGCTGCATGTTTTAATCTGCCGCCTACCCTGAGGACTCCTTGTTCGTCTAAAAAGGGGTTCAGCGACAATATCTTGCTCTTGCGACTTATGGGTTGATTTTTCAGCAAATCTTGAATTTCTTGAGAAAACTCTTGATTTTGAGCCAGTTTGGTTAACCGTTGGAGTGCACCTTCTAGTTCCATTGGTGTTAGATTTCTGGTAAATCGCAGTTCCTTGGGATTTCGTATGTTATTTATAAAGCGTAAACAGTAGGCTGTCACTCTTATTAGCCTGGTGAGTGATGAATACTTCTCAAACAATGGTACTTCTGCCACACTGGTTAAGGCCGCTACGATTTTCCGTTTTTCTGGTAGATCTTGGATGTTATTATTAAACTGGTGTAGAACTGGCCATTCGCTTGAATTTTGAGAGAGCCACGTTGGTCCAGTTCACCAGATATTACACTTTTGCAGTTGAAAAGGCTGAATACCTCTTGAAATTAGGTCTGCAGGATTGTCAAATGTACGAACATGCCGCCAAGAATATTGCCGAGTTATTTCTTGAATCTGTGATACGCGATTGGCAGTGAAGGTCTTCCAGGTGTTGGGGGCTGCTGATAGCCATGCTAGTGTTATTGTCGAGTCCGTCCAAAAATAACAATTATCGAATCTTAATCCTAGCGCTGAGTTGACTCTTTGAAATAACTGAGCTAGAAGTAGCACTCTACATAATTCAAGTTTGGGTAATGTGACCTTTTTTAGTGGGGCTACTCGCGATTTGGAACATAAGAGTCGTGTGGTGACGTTGCCATGGTAATCTTCTGATCTGATGTAGACACAGCCGCCATATGCATTTTCTGACGCATCGCAAAAAGAGTGAAGTTGAACAGTCCTGGGAGAATTGCAAACCACTCTTCGATCTACTGAAATGTTATTTAAAACTGAAAGTTGATCCCTATATTGATTCCAGGTCGTATATAATTCGATTGGAAGTGATTCATCCCATTCGAGTCCTAACTGCCATAACTGCTGCATTATTAATTTTGCCGTTATCGTAACAGGTCCAAGTAAACCAAGGGGATCATAAATACTGGCAACTGCAGATAAAATTGTCCTTTTGGTTACCTTGTCTCTGGTTTTGTCTGCCTTTATAGAATACTGTAGTGAATCCTTAGCAGCTTTCCACAACAGTCCTAACGTTTTCTTCTGCTTGTTTTTGTCAAGAAACAATGTATTTGCCTCTGTATTGTGAACTGGGAGATTTTCTAAACATTTATTTTCATTAGAAGCCCATTTTCGTAATGTAAAGCCAGCTTGCTGTAATAGTACAATGAGATCAATTCTAGTGGTGATTACTTCTTGAATGGAATCTCCTCCAAATAATCCGTCGTCTACATAAAAATCTCTCAAAATTGTACGTGCTGCTTCAGGGAAACGCTCTTGTTGTTCAACGGCTAGCTGACGTAGACATCTCGTTGCTAGAAATGGTGCACAAGCTGTTCCATAAGTGACCGTCATTAGCTGAAAAATTGATACCGGTTCGTCCTCGGATCTTCTCCAAAGTATTCTTTGTAGATTAACGTCTTCCTCGTTGACTCTTACTTGGCGATACATTTTCTCAATATCCGCTGTCAAGACATATTTGTGAATTCGAAACCTTAGCAATATTTCAAATATGTCTTGTTGAATTGGAGGTCCTACCATTAGTATGTCGTTTAATGATAAACCACTGGATGTTTTTGCCGAGCCGTCATACACGACTCGGAGCTTAGTTGTCAGACTGTCTTCTTTGACCACAGCGTGATGAGGCAGGTAATATGTTGTTGTTGTATTAGCGGTGTTGGTTACAAGCTTCATATGGCCAAGTAGTTCGTACTCTTTCATAAAGTTGTGATATTGACATTTTATGGCTGGTTGTTTATTCAATCCTTTCTCGAGGGCTAAAAAACGTTTCAAAGCTGCTTCATATGATTCGCCGGGTAGTTTGATGTTTGCTTTAGTAGGCAATTTTACTATAAAGCGATCGTTAATAGCACGTGTCATATTAGCCAGAAAATGATTTTCGCACGTATTTTCTTCATCGGAATACAAATTGCCGTGAGGTTTGCAACCTTCAAGCTCCCAGAAACATCGAAGGTCGAAATCCAAATTTGCAGATGTAGACAAATTGCAAACTGTACTTGTAGTTATGTTATTTAATACGATTTTGCCTGCCACAATCCAGCCTAAATGTGTCTTTTGGAGTATAGGTTGATTAATTGTCTTCTTGATTTGACCTATGCATAACAATCTCCAAAATAGTTCTGCTCCAATTAACATATCCACTTCTTTAGAGGAGAAAAATTGTGGATCCGCAAGTTTTATATTTGGTGGTATAACAACATTTGTTTTGCAGATGGATACTTGAGGTAAATTTTCTGTAATTTTGTTTAAAACAAGACATTTTATTGTTGCTCCAAATGCATTAAAACGAGATTTAAAGCATACTGTTACTGCATGGTGAACTTGAACACTAGCTTGATTAATTCCTGCTACCGGCGTGGCCTTTGATTCTTTGGGCAAATTTAGGCGCGCTACTAACGAAGATGTTACAAAGTTTGATTGCGAACCGGAATCTAGAAGAACCCTGCAAACGTGTTGATTTCCACTGCTGTCATAAACATTAATTAATGCTGATGATAATAAAATTGTAGATAATTCCTGTGATGGCAGCGAGTGGTAACTAGTTGTAGCATTTTGTGCTTGGTCAGTTGAATTATTTCCATTGATTGAATCCGATTGCGACGTTGCAATTGCTTGAACTGCATTTTCCATAACCTGTGATTGTTGAACAGGTAAATGCAAAAGGGTGTTATGGCGTTTGTGGCATTTCTTACAAGTGCTTGCATAACAACGATGAGCTGTGGTTCTTAAGCAGTTTAAGCACATTCTTTTAGACTTCATTTTCGCGATTCTTTGTTCAATGGGCATCGCTAAGAATTTGTCACAGTGAACTACATAATGTTCTTGGAAGCATAATTGACAAATAAGCCTCTTTGTTAAAACATGTGTTAATGGAGATTTATGGAATACCGATTTCGACTTAGGAGCGATTGGTTGTTGATTTGCACTTTTGGATATAACTTCCAACGTTTGGCATTTGTGGGTTAAAAATTCAATAAGCTGATTTATTGTCGGAAGCTCGTTTGAAGTTTGCCTGCTTTCCCATTCTTTATTAGTTATGGGATCCAGTTTAGCGGTGATTAAGTGAGTAAGCAAATCGTCCCAGGCTTCAGTCGGACGTTTTAGGGCCTTAAGTGCTCGCAGATGTTTTAAAATGCCATCCACTATTTCCCGTAAACCGGGTAAACTTTCCTTCGTCAATACGGGTAAATCATAGATAGCCTTTACGTGGTTTCGTACTATAATTCGCTTATTGTCGTACCTGTTCTTAAGTAAAGCCCAGGCTTATTGATAGTTTTTCGCCGAAATTTCGAGGGATTGAATTACATCAGAAGCCTTGCCAGAAACGGAACTTTTCAAATATTGGAATTTTTGTATGTCCGTTATTGAATTATTTGCATGAATCAATGATGAAAATGTGTTGTAGAATGTAAACCATTCCTCGTATAAACCAGAGAAACACGGTAGATTTATTCGCGGGAGACGAATTTGATTTTGCAATTGATTTTCGGTGTTGCTTGTAGGCTCATTTAGATTATTTGATGTATGGACGATCGCTGTTTGATTATGCCTGGCAATGAGATCTTCAGCCTTACTAATTAACCGAAAATAATTGTTTTCGAATTCTTCGCGTTCTGTACCGTCAATTTCGTTTAGATCTACTTCATCAATTTGAGATTGTATGTCATCAAAGAGCTGCCAATGTTCTTGAAATTTAGTAGTACGTTGCCGTAACTCGATTGCGCTGAGATTGTTGTCGCTTATATTGTTTAAAGAGACCTTATACGGGTCGATTACATTTTTTAAGAGAATTCGGCATGCGGGAACTTTGTGGCCCAGGTGGATTTAGGGGTTGCTAAATGTGGAAAACGTTATAACTATCAGAAAAACCTCAAAGTAAATATTTGTGTGAAATTCGCGGTTTTGGTACTTTATATAGGTCGATTGTATTCTTTAAGAGAATTTGGGATGTGCATGGGAACTTTGTGGCCCAGGTGCATTTAGAGGTTGCAAAATGGTGAAAATGTTATAATTGAGAAAAAAAACTTAAAATCAATATTTGTATGAAATTCACTGTTTGGTGACTCTATACGGGTCAATTTTATTTGTTAAGAGAATTCGGGATGTGGGAATTTTGCGACCCATGTGGATTTGGGGGATGCAAAATCTGGAAAACGTTATAATTTTCAAAAAAAACCCTAAATAAAGTATTTGTGTGAAATTTGCTGTTTGAAGGCTTTCTGCTGGTCGAATGCATTTTTTAAGAGACTACTGGATGTGGATATTTTGCCGCCCAGGTGGATTTGGGAGTTGCAAAATGGAGAAAACGATAAAATTACCAAAAAAACCTTAAAATCTATATTTGTGTTAAATTCGCCGTTTGGAGACCTTCTACGGGTCGATATTCGGGATGTGGGAGTTTTGCGACCCAGTTGGATTTGGGGGATGAAAAATGGAGAAAACGATATAATTATAGCAGAAACCGTATGGAAACTTCCTACTGGTTGATTGTATTTTTTTAAGTGAGTTCGGGAAGCGGTTGTGATGGGGGCGATTAGCTTATTTTCTTAATTTTAAAATAAGGAAAATGTGCTTTTTTTATTCTGTCCCTTTATGAAATTATTAATTTGCAAGTAAATAGTAAATAGCGTGCCGGATTATGTTTTGCTCTAACATGAGTAATATTTCGTCGGTTAAGGTAATTGCCGCGCTGCACTTGTTCGCAGAATTGTCAGTGGTTGGGTTGGGAAGTTAGTGTCAGCTGTTTGTACTAAAACTTAATGCGGGATTGTAATAGAAAAAATTGATGGGGACTTTAAAAATATAAATACACTCGCTTACTCGCGTTTTAAGTCTACCCCACTCGTGACTAAGAGTAACTTTACATAAAACTAAAGGCTAAAGATACATATCGACTAAACAACTCAAAGGGTATTCACATCTAATCCCACACACTACCCCGTGCCTCCTAATAAAAGTATATTCGCTTCAGGTCTTATATTTGCTATTAAAGCACGTTTCATGGGTAAACAAAATAAACTATGAACAATAATATGTGGAGCCGCCGATCGGATGGCCTGCAATTCTCAGAACTCCTTTAAAACAGCTAATAAATGTAAAAATTATAATTACTCATATTTATCTAATTGCAAATTAACATTCAAGTATACAAGATGCTGAAAAGGTTTTAAACTGTAGTGCGTACTATTTATTAATGATCTGCTATGCAGTAGAACTTCGCAGTAACGTTGCGCGTGGCGTATAATAAACAATAATAATACAGATGTGAATAATTTTAAAACTTGTATTTCTATCCCTTGTAAATTTTTCAGATTTTGCAAATTTTTTGCCAAACTTGGAAATTAACAAAATTAATTTTCAAATGCATTAAAGAAGGTTGGTAAATTGCAACGCCTGTAAATTTTTTTAAGCTAGTGGATAGGCCTCTTCCAGATAATATTTTTACTTTAGAAACCAAGGCTGCTGCTAGTATCACAGCTGAGTGCCTTAATTAGTCGGCAATTTCAGAAATTATAACAGATAGAGGAACGATAGGAAGTGTTACAGATTAACCTTCCCACCGTTTTTATTATCTGCAACAAGATTCTAACGGCTAGCGAATGGGATCGGTGAGGTCTTAAACTGGAAAAAACAAGCGTTGGGAAGCGAAAAGTAAATCAGTCGTTGCAGGGAAAAATTTGTTATTGTTCAGGGCGCCACTGCGGGGTTAAAATGTCTGTGATGAATTTGATGTCCCATCACAGAAGACGTCTTGGCGATAATACATTTCAAAAACTTCTATTAAGATAACCATCATTGTATTACATTTCAAGCGGGTCTGCCTGTAACTGCTACAAAGGCTACCCAACAGAGCTGGGCAAATTACTTTTAAAAAGTAATTAATTACTAATTACCAATTACCGCCCAATGCAGTAATTTAATTACCAGAGATTCAATTACCCACAGGAAATAGTAATTCAATTACCAATTACTTTGTAATTGTAATTGTACAACATCAATTACTTTTCCAATTACTTTCAATAAAAACTATTGTCATATACGTAGTTTTATTTAGTAGAACCTTCTTGCAAGTTGCAACTATGATTAGTGTAGTGTCGATTCGTAATCGTAATCTAAAAATGCTTAATTTTATGTTTTGTTAGCTATAGTAACCTATATACTCTTTCAATTTTGAAGGCTTTTTGATAATTAAATCTTGTAGCTACATGCACCGTTCACCAAAACCAAAAGTTTTTAGTTTGTTTTGAAGTAAGATGTAAGTAAATAAATAAATAAATTCAATGATAACAATTATACAGGGTGTCCCAAAAAAAATGCGACACCGATTTGGCATAGATTCCTTAGGTTATAATAAACCGATTAAACCTAATATACCTTAGTACAAAGCCCATCAGTAAGAAGGTATAGGGACTTGAAAGTTCAAATGTATATGTTTTTTTATATTAGTTTCCACATAGGTTATCACTGAAGTTGAGCTTTTTATAACGATTGCTGATTTAGTTGCCGAGGCCCGTAGGGCCAAAGCAAATAAACCACATGAGGGATAAAAAGGAACTTCCAGTGCCGTGGGGTACATTGTTTTTTTAAATCGCGAAATTACAACATTTTATCCAACTTTTGTAGGTTAAGTTGACGTCGGTTGACGTTTACCTATCGTCCAGCCGGCTCCAAAAGGTCGTAAAACAATGGATTACTTCACTGCCCATTTCTCGTATTTTATTTGACGATTTCGACGTTCTTCACTGCCGATTTCGACGTTCTTTACTGCCAATTAAAAAAAAATTTTTGAATATGAAGAAATGTCGAATTTCATTTTGGCTACATTTTGTAATTATATTAGAAAAAATAGCACGCTGAATATGTTATAAAAGTAATTTTTCCATGTTCGTAATAAATTAATCCACTCGTTTTGCATCGCTCACTTTTCTTAACATGTAGAACAATGTACTATTAAATACGCCTAACATGAGGCTGCATGACGAAAATATGTAACTTACCTAAGTATACAGGGTTGAGCATTGGATTTTTTAATTGTTTGACAGAAAATTTCTATTTAGATTTTGTAGAACACTACGTGGTGATTCAATTGGCGCAACTTGAGTATTTTTTGTTGGCTCAGTTAGAATAAATATTTATGCATTAAGGGAGATATGAATATGTTTTTTCCCTGAGGTTGACATGTGTTACAGACCGAGGGTTCTGGCCCGAGTCAACCGAAGGTAAAGAACATGAATATCTCCCGTGGTGCATACAATATTTTTTCTACTAGCATATTCGTAAAAATAGTATGAAATTTCAAAATGTCATAATGACATTTAAAACTAGAATATGTAAGTAACATCAGCGTACATATATCAAACAAGTAGAGACACTCATGCCAAAAGTTGAAACCTGTCTAGAGTGCCAGAGACAGTAACTCGGGGGTATTTCTAAGTTTGTCTATCAGATGGCAGCACAAAGTTCTACCAATTAGAGTAACTGTATAATAGGAGAGTAAAGCAAACGCGGTAAGAGTATTTGATTGGTTGGATCCCATTCTGGAACGTAAGATCCCATTGGAGCTCAAAATTACGCGGCGGGCTTTGGATTTTTGAAATCAGAGAGTGACATTATATTTGTCAAAATTATTCAAAACTCAATTTTCGAAAGTGAAACATAAAGAATTTCATTTTGTTATGACCCGGCTGTTGTGTGTGTGAGTGTAAAAGACGTTTTGAAAATGGATTTCATTTACTTAGTATCCCAAATAATCTAGAGAGGAAAAAATTTGGTTGAGAGATATTGGGCGACAAGATTACGGCTGTAAAAGGCTAAGAATATGTGAACAACAAATCAATGGGAAGTTGCAAATAGTGATCATAAAATACTAAAAAAGGCCAACACAGTTAAGTAAAATCCAAATACTGAAAATCATGTAGAAATTTCACCACCTGAACCTGAACCTTGTTACAAAAAGAAGTAGATACGAGTCTCTGCTAGTTCAAGATTCTAAATTAGGAAAAAATAATACGAAATTAACCGAACTTTTAAATAAAACAAAACGAAACATTTATTTAAAGAAAATGCTAACTGATGATCAGATTCAATCTTTAACAATCAAACCAAAAAATTTTACAAATGTTCGAATGAAACTTTGAAAAAGTCTTTAAGATTAAGCTTTTTCCGGTGGCACAACTGGGTACAATGATCTAAGGGATCTACCTTTTCCATCTATTCGCACGCTAAATTTTCATTTCCGTCATTTAAATTTTCAGTCCAGCATTTTAACAGACTTTACATTATTCAAGAATAAGCTTTCTAATTGCAACACCAAATTTGAAAAGATTGTCTACTAACTTTAGATGAGATAGAATTAAAAAAGTAACACTACCAAATCATGAAAATAGTTTAGCTTCCAAGGCTTTAGCATTCATGCTAGGTGGAAAAACTACAGTAAGCTTAATTTTAATTTTAATTTTATATTGCATTTAAGGGGTATTTCAAGCAGATTGAAACAAACCGTTGTCTATTATTTCACAGCAGATAGCAGTAATGGAGCTGTATTGGCTGACATTTATTTAAAATTGTTGAACAAGCTACCAATATAGGTCTTCAGCCCTCAAAATTAAATAACTAATAATATTAAACCTAATTTATCTAAGCATGTAATTAAGTGTAGTTTTTTATTTGGCAATATATTATTTTTTGCAATCTATTTATCTGTCGGGCACTGAACTTGCTACTTTGGAAGTTCGTCCTTTCTTATATTATCCATTTCGGTTCTGTTTGCAATGCAATCCCAGTGTCAAAATACACATGTTCTTTGGCGGGAATTACGATATACATAATACTTACAGATCTTAACAAAACAAGCATTTAAATAAGTAATAAATCTGTAACTACATTATTATTTCAACTATTCAAAATGTCGATTATTTCGTTTCAATAGAACTATAATCAAATAAACACTCAAGCTCAAACACGAATCCACAATACTAAATTGATTTAGTCCACTATGAACATTATGACTAACTTCACAGTATGGATCCCTAAATGTCTTTGCTCTACTCTCCTATTATACAGTTACTCTACTACCAATCAGAGACAGTTACTGGCTCTGCTACCAATCATATGTGATAAAGTAGTGGCGCCATCTGTTAGTACTATCGGAAAGTACCCCCTAGGAGCAGTTCAAGGCCATCCAAATCGGAATTTTGACATCAAAGGAACCGACTGTGAGTGTCTCTACTTGGTTGATTTATGTACGCTGGTAACATCAAGGATTGCCTCATTGTATGGTTGCTAAGACGTTAATTGTAGTTGCATTGTTACCATGAGTTTGAGGGAGAAATAATTTGACAAGTTCCTTGGGAGTTATGAGTAGCTTTTCATATTTTGTTTCTATGACGAAAATGTACAATATCATGTTGCTAATAGATAAAATACTTTTTTACCCCTATATACGAAAGTAACATTTTTTGTCGCCTGTTAGGGGTTTCCCGAAAATATACGTTTGGTTCCCTGGTCGGTTTCCAATGGCAGTGGGAGGGAATATAATACATTGACTACCGTTGCCATTAGAGACGGGAGGCAATGTGATTAATAATAAATCAACTAACCTCCTGGTTTTCATATTTAAATATTTTTGACTGCAGCTGAATACAAGAGATTGCCACATCAAAAAATGTAAAAGTGTTGAATGTATAACTCTGGACTAAAACGTAATTTCCTCCCATGCATGATTACAATTGATTAGGTACTGTTCTCGCTAACGCTGAAGAATTAAACTACATCCGCGGGAGGGAATGATACATTTTACTTCGTAGTAGTACAAATAGCTATAAAAAATGTATTAGGTAACTTGAAATTTTAAAACAAAATATCAATTTGGTGTTGACCAGGGACTGTTGAAAGTTGAGAGGTGACTGATAAACCTAGTTGAAAACCGCTGATTGAAATAAGAATTTGTACAGCAGATACAAAAACAGCTACCAACTATGAAAACTAAGAATGTTTTATCTAACGAGATCGTATCAACAATAAAAGATGTTACCAATCCAACTACTAAAACTTTTTAAAAACAAAAGACAGGTAAATTGACATAATTGAGGATACTTACTCTTTCACAAGTCCAAACACTAACATGTACCTATATTTTACAGATTGTTATAGTAAATGTCCCTTTGTCCTATATTTTAAACCAATGTTTCTGATGAAGCTAACAATGAATTAGCGAAACGTAAAAGATATTTTTAAATAAAGATAATTTTAATTATGTGTAATGACAAAAACGACAAAATTTTTTACTTACGTTGTTAAAAAAAATTAAATTGCTGATTTTATCTCTAAATCTGTAAAATAGATGTTTTTTGTGAGGAAAGTAGAACCCTTTTGGGTAGTCTTATTTCCGATACAGCGAACGTCTGTTTTATAATTTCACTTAAAATAATAACCAAACACGAACAAAATTTTCAAACGAGCCGGTACTTCACACCATAAAAAAGTAAATTAAACGTTGTAACAACCCGCAAGAAATTGCGTTTATATTTATAAATCTTATAGATTTTAAATTGTCAGGAAGAAGTATAAATTAAAGCCGCCCCTGCATAAATTACATTTATCGCGAAGCAAAAGTTCACTTGGTAAAGAACGAAAAGCTACGTTGTCGTAATCAGAAGAAACGGTTGAATTACATCCGGTGCTCAGCAAGCTAAAGCTTTCTGAGAATAGAGAATGTCGATTTGACACTTAGCGCAAACCCGCGTGGGATATGTCAAATTCGCAATCCCAGAGCGCGCGAAGTATAAGTCAAAAATGCTAGTTTAGCAAACGGGAAAGCCCGAGAAACACCCGGCTCCCCACGACAGAAAATTACTTTTGGGGAACGCGAACTGGACAGGGAGTCTTCCTCGGGGTCCGCGAGATAATAAACTAATTACCGGCGAAAGCCGCTTTCGGGCGTACCGCGTCCCGGCGCGATGCCGCGAGCCGGGCGAAATAACCTAAGTTATAATTGAAAGTTCTATTTAAAATTTATGTGAGCCAGTGTTGTGACAAACCACTCAAAAATTGAAGGAATATCAATGAAGCCAGGGGCATTCAAGTAACATCCTAACACTTTTCGAAATCCATAAAACTATCGGGCGTACCGAGTAAAATTAAAATTAACATTCACCCTCCAAGTTCTAGCAATAGCATCTGGACCAAGGTTAGACATTTATGTGTATTTTTTTAACCAACTAAAAACAGGGCCGCTATGTTTATTCTTTCCTTCCAAAGTAAATTGATGTCATAAAAGTTAAGCATAATTTTGATCAACCTTTTTACGAAGCTACAGTTAATTAACCATTAATCAAATAGGGTAAAATTCTTTTGTACCGTATCCAAATTTTTAAGTTCTTTTAATATAAGTTATTTATTCTTTTGTGGGTGTTTTATTTAACCATAACTAGTAACTTACAACCCCTAAGTTACCGCACAGTGGTCAGAAGATGAGATTTCAACCTCTTAGGGAATTAGTGATATACGGGTTTGAATCAACCCCTATATCACACAAACGTGGCAGCACGTAAAACTGGTAACCAGGGGGTTGGGAAAACAACCCTTTGGTTATAACGTCCAAAATTCAAACCTAATCGGCGGTCAACAGGACTTTATTTGTCGACTTTGCAAAGTATTGCAAAGACTGCGGTTTGGATTCGCAGCGATTAATAATGGCAAATACGTGACATAAACATCATTCCTACTGAAGCGATGATAAGGGAATTTTCAGGCGCAAATCTGACGCATAGTATCCGCGATTAGATTACCGAGTTAAAAACAAAGAATAAACCACTATTAAAGTTGGATACCATCAACAGAATTAAATTGATTCAATAATATTCCCTCCAAATTGTACGTAAAAGCCCTAGAAAAGTAGCTAATCACAATTTATTAAAGTTTGTCGTTAACAGCTTCTTCAGATCCCCTAGAATTAGGAACTTGTCCCCAAATCTGGCAACACTGCTCGTGACGCGTCGTAGAAAATGCGATAGTTGCGGTTTTCGACTCGCCAGAAAAATTAGGCTTCTTTTGTCGGGGAAACCCTATTGCGGTTTGCTTAATATGTAACTTCTCTTATTTTTTTGCGTTCTGGAGATTTGGCACCCAATCGAGGTCAGTAATTGAAATACCACAAAGTAATTTAATTACCTCGAGTAATTTCAATTATCATAGGTAATTCAAATACTTGTAAAGTAATTTAATTACTTTAGAGTAATTTAATTACACAAGAGTAATTGAGTAATTGAATGTAGTAATTAATTACTTTCAAAAAGTAATTTTCAAGTACTTTTTAACAAAAATGGCAATTTCCAATTACAATTACCGCATTTTGAAAAGTAATTCAATTTTAAGGCAAATACACAAAAAGGAATTTAATTAGTAATTTAATTAAAAAGTAATTAATTACTGCCCAGCTCTGCCTGTTAGTTTGTTCACGGATTTGTTTTTGAATTCACTATAATCACACAGAAATGAACTGCAGGTAAAATCGATTTGCTGATAGATAATATTGACAACGCAACGAGTTTGCGCGTTGCTGCTTCTAAATTTCACAACCCAGTGGCCTATCAAGGGAGTTTTTATTTGAACAAATAGGGGGAACCTAACTTTCAGATTTTTGAGTTTTCATGCCTACTAAAAAGAGCTAGCCATAATTTATCTAACTTGCAGATGTGCGCAATACTAAAAAGAGCAAAACACTGATTCAATGAACCCATTGATACAATTACTTATATACTTTTAATCAGTAAAAAATTTATCTTAAACAAAATAAAAATATGTGTAGGGTGTGTATTTATTTATTAAATTATAAATCATAATCATATTTAACATAACCTCGACAATATATATAATAATAATAAACTGAAAAATCACAAGAGTAAACACCATACTTCCGGTTATGCAATTTTTTTCAAAAGCTTGCTGTCACATCTCGAACCGATAACACTGAAGGAACTTTTATATGCAGACGACCTTATTTTATATGCAAATAACCTGGATAGCGGATGAGAATTTTAGCATGATTAGATTAATACAAGTAAAACGGAAGTCACTATCCATCCAGACAATTAGATGAGATAAATGTCATTATACGCATACATAAGTAGAATAAACCCGAGAAACAGATTAAAACATTTGGGCGCGATAATGGAGAAAGGTGGGGAATTTGAAAGCCAAAGAAATAGCAAGATACGCGCAACAACATGGTTATTTCATGCTCTAAGTAATAATCTTTAGAGTAAAGAAGAGGTGTCAAGGGAAACAAAGATAATGATCTACCGAACTGTTTATATATCCACATTAACATATACGAGTAGGTGTGAAGACTGGGTATTCAATGAGAGACTAAAGAGCAAAAAGATAATGAGATTGACAAAAAGAGAGAGTACTATCTGAAAGCTGAAAAAGTGGAAACAATTATAGAAGGAAGACGACTGAATTGACTTGGGCGGCTCTAGAACCAAAACCATAAGGCAAATGGGAACCGGGAAGAAAACTAGGGGTCAAACAAGAAAAACAAAGAACTATGTGAATGGGAAGGAAGCTATTACAAGAAAGAGGGCCAGGCCCAGGGCAATCACAAAGGACAGAAAGGAATGGAAGAATTTTTGTGGAGCAGGCCCTCCAGTTCGCGATCCTGATAGAAGAACGAAGCGGATAAGTAAGTAAGCCCTATGTGGTCATTGTTGGCTGAACTTTTAATGGTTATTTTTGTATCTAGAATATGAAATGCTACTTGTGCGTTTAAGAATGGAAGTTATCTTGCCAAGCTTTATGGAGGCAAAATATCCACTCGAGAACGCAAAAGCATTTCGTATTCGAGATGCAAACAATGTTTTTTCGAAAACTGCAATAAAACTAGTATGAAAATAAAAAAATGAAATAAGGGAACTGTCAACGTTAATTGACAATTTTATTATTCATAGTCAATTCATTTATGAGAGGGACGATTTAGGTGGTATTGTTTGCATGACTATCGTAACAGTAGCGACGTAATAAACAATAAAAAATAAGTTGTTTCAAAAACTACTGTCAGACCTATAAATTTATTGTTCTAAAGTGTTAAATTGAGCTCCGAGAGTGCGGTTTCACAATTAATCCTCCAGAAATCATCAAGAAAGTAAGGAAGTGTCGGAATCTGTATTATTGGCATACTTTGAACATACAATTTAAAAAGTAGAACCTTCAACTCTATGGTCAGTATATTCTATGTTACAAAACACACTGAATGTCAAAGAAAAGGTAAATACTTATCAGAACATTTCCGAAACTAAAGACCATATTTGAAAAGCAAATCAGTTGGATACCGTACAAAAAAGTCCAAAACTCTGACAAAAGAAGAAACTGAAAGATTTATACAAGGAGCACCTGTTAATAGATTTCTGCTAGAAAAGGTAATCCAAATTAATATAAATCGATCGATTGAAACAATTTTGGACAATTTTTCAGGTCATTTTAATAATTGGCGTTTGTAAAGCATGTAGAAGAGACGAGCTATAATATAGAAGACAAGGATCCAGTTATTATTCTAAGAATTTCCGACTCCAAAACTCCTACTCAGAGAATTTTTGTGATTTCAAGTTCAGACCATATCAAGATATTCCGCAAATGCTGTGCTTTACGTCCGGCAGTTACTACTAGTTGAAGATTTTTCGTGAAGTACGTCAGGGAAAAATGTGTTAATCAAGTGGTTGACGTCAACAAAATAAGGAATGTGCCAAAAGAAATAGCAACTTATCTCAAATTGCCTCACCCAGAAACCTATACGGGGCACTGCTTCAGGTGCTCTTCTGCAACCCTGTTAGCCGACTCAGGAGCCGATATTACAACCATCAAGCAACATGGCGGGTGGCATACTAGTACGGTAGAGGAGACATATACCGGTGACAATGAAACCAGGTCCATGCCTCTATCTCCGGTATTTTGTGACATTAATAATTGCCGATAGTAAATCGGAACATGCACTCGCACTAGTACAGAGGAAGGGCGTGGGTGACTTACCTTCAAAACTAAACGGTCGAAATCATAGGGGCGCCAAACGGTTTCAAGCCGATGTTTCCTCGTTCATCATTTGAGCGAACAAACTATTTAAATTGCTCAAGGTAACAATACAACATAAACAATGAAAACCCACCGTTCGATAAATCGTATAATGTTTCAAATAGATCATAGATTAATAACAAGGGAAATAAAATCGACTTGTAATTACTGGCATTAACGGACAATAACAATACTAGCACAAAATAAATATATCGCAAAGGAAAATATCACAATCTTAATTAATCAAAATCTGGACAGGGTGCATTCGAAAACGCAGCCTTTGCTGAGGGCGTGTAAAGCTAATTTCAAAAATGATTTACTTTAAACGGTAAGTTGGTCAAAATATGTTCTTTAGTAACAACCCGAATACTGAGTGAAAGACACAGCTGTACTGCATTGCACCTTTAATGTATTAAATTAACATCTCGCGTGTACTCACACATTCAAATATCTGCATTTCGTAGTGGTATACCAAATAAGCTGCTGGGGTAACTTTCCCACCAGCGGACTTAATTACTAAAGCGATAGTTATGGAACAAACGTACGTGGATTTACCACTTGCTCAGCGATTCGTTTAACACACTTGAATTACAATTAACTATAACAGCGGTGAAGCCGCTAACTTTAAAGTTTCATGCAGATATGAATTACTAAAATAAGACAACAAACGGCGAGGCCGTTAGGAATTCAATAGCATGTCGATCATCATAACAAAATAGCCGTTAAGTTCAAACCAAATCCAGCACAAAGCTGAAGGTGATGTAGCTCCCAGCAGCTACTGGCAACACAGCAGGCTCATTTGGAGCTGCATGAAAGGTACCGGGGCCAACGGAAACTCTCACATGCTGTAAGCCTCTGTTCTACTTGGGGCAGTTTTAGTCCGTAACTTGAAAGCTACGTAGATATGCCAAATTAGCAATTTGAATAAACGAGGATAAAACGCCTTACCAGAAAATCCTGCCTAAACTCACACCAAAAATGTGCTCGACCAACAAATTAGATTTCCATGGCTTAGGGCCGAAAATGTGGCCAAATCGCTTATGCTACATACGCCTGACGCAACGGTTAATTTCTACAATTCCTTAATCCAATTCTGCCATGTTCACAGGGCACGATGATTCGAGATTATGGTTCTAGCCAAACGAGCAGTTATTAACACCTCACTGACATAATTTCGAAAGAGGAAGTGACGCCAAACTGTATCGCCATCTAGCGACATTAATGCCCTGGGCGCCGGCGAAAAGAATTGCAGATTACATAGAAAACTGTATTTAAGCAGAACTCTGCGGCCGTAATCTTGCCTTTGACATGCTAGTCGAATTAGTTGCCTAATCGCTGGGCGCTTTCGGTCCGTGAAATTACTAAATAAATTACGCAATACAATAAATTGGTCTCAACTTATGAATGAATTTGGATGAAATTTGATATAAGGATGCTAGACATAATTTCGGATTGACATACAAGTATAATCAAAATGTCCGACTTCCGGTTTCACCAGAAATAGCACTAACTTTGATTTTCTAAATAGATCATCCTATATATTTTATGTTTTTCGCAATCTATGACTCAAATTACATACAACAGTGCTGCGTATTACATAGGAATATAAAAAAATTAATTAATTATTCTTCAGTTTTAGATAAAGATAAAGTAGTGCATGATGCATATCGTTAGAGTGGTAATTAAATTTTTTGTTTAATGAAAAGATGGCCCTTGGTAGGCGACATAGAGTGATTTTTTCTTAAAAACGTGTTTAGCAAATTTCGTTCTTTAACTAAAGGTTTGCTATTGACTTCATTGATAAAATACCTACTATTATTAGTTGCTAGAGTCAATTAAAACATCTTTTTTCAAGTCACAGCCTTCTATCCTAAAAAATAAAAGTTGAAAAAAATACCTTTTTGTTTGAAAAAATGAAAATTTGGCGAAACTAGTTTATGTAATTTGACTTGTAGATTTCGAAAAAGATACAATGTACAGGGTGATCCATTTAAAAAATCACAGTTGCTATCATTTCCGGTGAAAACGGAAGTCGGCCATTTTGACTATATTTATCAGTCAATCAGGAATTATTTCTAGTATCTTCATATAAAATTTTATCTAAATCAATTCATAAATAACGAAGATGTAAGCATGACCCTGTTCTCATTGTCACTCGGTATACAGGTTGCGGCAACGAAGCTGGGGTGGAATTAGAACACCCTGTATATCCCTGTACCTTTGAAAAGTACTTTTAATGAGCTTTCTTCTGCATTTCATTTCCTATCTCTAAATTCAATCGCCTTTTAGACTTAATATTATCTTGCTCTTTTCGTTTTTTCGCATTTGTTATTTCTGGTATTGAGTAGTGACTGGATTTTTGTTTTATAAACTTGGTTTTGTTTTTTGTTCGGAGAACTCAAGTGTTTAAATCATTATTTTACCGGCGTTTGTTTGTTATCCCTTGAAATAAAGCATCTTAAGGGGCTTAAATTGCTTTTTATGTTCAAACACGCACATCAGAAACAGTTGCATTTAGAGGTATGAAGTAACATAGAAACACCATTAAGAGAGCTTTGCAAAGCTACAAAAATATACCGAGCGTTCCATTTGAAAAACATTCGAAATTATTTAATTTGCCAATGTTGAGCATCCTGTATAGCATTAATACCAGATCCACCATTTGATTTTACATTTGAAAGGTAGTTCACGAAAATTATATTGTTTTGGTACCATTTTCCTCCATTCAATTGTTTTCTGTTGCTTACAGCAGCCGCCTGAAGTTCAGCATTTTTTTTGTATAAAATCGTTAATATCTTCAAAACTATTAACGTTAGACCCATGCAACTTTATATAAAAATGATGAGTATTTCAATACAAAACTTTTAAGCCTGCACAAATATAGGGCATTTCATTTAGAAAGATGTAAGTTTGATTCGCCACACTTTTTTGAGACATCCTGTATAATCAAAACTGTTTCAGTAATGTGCACCACCTTCGTACTTACAACTTTTATATACACAATATTCATGTAACTCTCATAGTTTTAGAAATATCTTCCACCCCCACTTCGTTTCCGTACCCTGTATAAAATAAAGTTACAATAGCAAATAAAATGTTACCATCTTCAACAGAGCCTATGGAACTTGCCAATAATACAACATGCGGAGTAAACTTAAACGATTGCAGCAGTAGCCGCATTGAACACCCAGAACTAGAAGCTACAATAACTAGCAGCACTGGATCTGGCATAAATTTAACTCACTGCAACATCGGCACTTTCAATTTACATGTAGTGCAACATAAATTATAGTCGTCCTGTTTATAATAGTTATTATTATGTATTGAAATTTTAAATTAATTAATAAAAAAGTAATGGGCCCCGACAACGTAACAAAGTAAAAGAGGCTATAGATAATGAATGAATGAATGAATAAATGAATGTATGGTACTTAATTAATAAAATAAGTTCTCAAAAAATGACAAACTTTTTGACATTTCTTTTATGTTCTCGAACGCTAAAGTATTTTTCGTTCTAGACCATAAAACTATTTCGCAGTTAAGTGACAAAAAAGAATCACTCTGTTTACTGAGAAGTTAACAAAAATGTCAACATTTGATGAGAGTTTTCGAAAAATGTAGTTAATACATGCAGCGTTGATAATATTAGTTTAAGTTTCTGGTAGATGTAAGATGTAACACATTATAATACCTCTTTTGATGTGGGACAGTCTACAACAAACCATATCTGTTTTTCTTCCATATTCTTTACCATGAACTCCGCAAAGTGACCTTCTGATAAATTCCACTTCACTGCTACTTCCTGCTTGCGAATATTGCTGTTCTAGCTCTGGACATTGGTCCACTGGTACGCAACTTCCATTTCTATTATCTGGAGTTATGCATGGCGAATCTCTTTCTGAAACACAAATTTACAGAAGTTGCAATTTACCAACCTTCTTTAATGCATTGAAAATGAATTTTGTTAATTTTCAAGTCTGGTATAAAATTTGCAAAATCTGAAAAATTTACAATGGATGGAAATAAAAAAGTTTTAAAATTGTTCACATCTGTATTATTATTCTTTATTATACGCCACGCGCAACGTTACTGCGAAGTTCTACTGCATAGCAGATCATTAATAAATAGTACGCACTAGTACGCAGAGTCTTGAACCTTTTCAGCATCTTGTACACTTTAATGTTAATTTGCAATCAGATAAAGGTGTTGAATTCGATGTTACATTCAATTTTTTTTATATAACTTTAGAAGATCTATTGCATGAGTCATTCTTGTTATTACATTTATTAGCTGTTTTAAAGGAGTTCTGATGCATCGGATCGGCGGCTCCACATTATTGTTCATAGTTTATTTTGCTTACTCATGAAACGTGCTTTAATAGCAAACATAAGAACTGGAGCGAAGATGATTTTATAAGGAGGAACGGGGCAATGTGAATAAAGGATTAGATGCGAACACCCTTTGAGTTGTTTAGTCGATATGTATCTTTAGTTTTGTGTTAATTGTTCAATAAATATATTTTATCCGCAAACGTCACAAAAGTGACAACTTATTTGTCTTTATTGACAAGGTAAAAGTGTCACTTTATCTGCCTAAGCAGATAAAATAGCGACTTTTGCGTACTTTATCTGCCTAAGCACACAAAATCGTTGCCCTCTTTCTTTCTATGTTTGTTCGCTATCTCCACCGAAGATACTGGACCGATTAAATTGTATCATGGCTTAAAATTCTGCTAATTTTTAGGCTTAGATCGTAGGCCGGTTTTTATTTTCAAAAAGAGTACGAAAAAGTTTTAATTTAAATAAACCTTTAAGCAGCAGATCCGAGCATCTGTCGCCGTGGTTTATGGTGTGACAGCTGCTATGGCCGTGTGCTATTAGCTCGGGTGATTCAGTATGTTCATATATCATTACAGTAGCGCATTATTTGAACAAGAGAGGTTGGCGCAGGGGTACGGTGTTCGCCTGTCACGCGGGTGGCCTGGGTTCGATTCCCGGCCGATGCATCCTTTTTTTAAAATTTATATTAATGAACTTTACCTGAATACGTTTGCGGATAACATAGTATATGTTATTCGGAGTAAAAGTGACTTTATGTGGCTTAGCTGAATTATTTGCCTCACTGACGTTCGGCTAAATAAACCTCAGCTTCGCCACATAAAGTATCACTTTTACTCCTAATAACATAATCTACTATTAAAAGGATTTGTTATTTGGCTAGCTTTTACATTGTCTAAACTAAGTAACATTGCATTTTCCGTACAGATACATAAGTATATGTATTTATATTTTTAAAGACTCCATCACTTTTTTCTATTCCAATCCCGCATTACAATAGCGAGTGGGGCAGTTGGGTAAGCGCCAGGCTTGCATTAAGCAAGTCCTCGGTTCGAATTCCGCGAAGGTCGGAATTTTTCCGTAACCTTGGCGATTGGAATCGGGCTCGGTGAGACCATTTACAGTTGGGCACCAAATTAACTGTGCTCTACTCAGAACCATAGACCTAAGAGATAGACTAACAAGGTCAACACATCACCAAGACACACACCTTACACAATGGTTGCTGCGCAAGCACCAAAGGCACGCTCCAACTCTGTATAACGAATACGGAACAAGTTGAGCATTGTACCGCCAGATGCCAGCGCATAAAACGCCAGCCTCTACATGGCAAGCTACATGACGTTGCAGATAATACATACCATCCCGCATTAAGTTTTAGTACAAACAGTTGACACTAACATCCCAACCCTGCCAGCGGCCATCTACCATTCTGCGAACAAGTGCAGCGCAGCAACGACCTTAACCCACGTAATATTATTCATGTTAGAGAAAAATATAATCCGGCACTCTATTTACTATTAATTTACTTGCAAATTTACAATTTCACAAAGAACCTGAATAAAAAAAATAGACATTTTGCTTATTTAAAAATTGAGAAAATAAGGTAATCTGCCCCTATTCCCCCCCACAACCGCATCCCAAACTCTCTTAAAAAATACAATAGACCAGTAGCGATTCTCCATACGGTTTTTCTTCTAACGCTTTCCCCATTTTGCATCTCCCAAATCCAACTGGGCCGCAAAACTCCCACATCGCGACTATCGATCCGTAGAAAGTCTGATAATTATATTGTTTCCCCATTTTGCATCCCTCAAATCCAACTGGGCCGCAAATTTCCCGCATTCCGAATATCGATCCGTAGAAAGTCTCCAAACAGCAAACTACACACAAATATTGATTTTAAGGTTTTTCTGACAATTACAACGTTTTCTCCATTTTGCAACCCCCAAATCCACCTAGGCCGCAAAATTCCCACATTCCGAATATCGATCCGTAGAAAGTCTCCAAACAGCAAACTACACACAAATATTGATTTTAAGGTTTTTCTGACAATTACAACGTTTTCTCCATTTTGCAACCCCCAAATCCACCTAGGCCGCAAAATTCCCACATTCCGAATATCGATCCGTAGAAAGTCTCCAAACAGCAAACTACACACAAATATTGATTTTAAGGTTTTTCTGACAATTACGTTTTCTCCATTTTGCAACCCCCAAATCCACCTAGGCCGCAAAATTCCCACATTCCGAATATCGATCCGTAGAAAGTCTCCAAACAGCAAACTACACACAAATATTGATTTTAAGGTTTTTCTGACAATTACGTTTTCTCCATTTTGCAACCCCCAAATCCACCTGGGTCGCAAAATTCCCACATTCCGAATTCTCTTAAAAAATACAATCGACCCGTATAAAGTCTCCAAACGGCGAATTTTACACAAATATTGATTTTAAGATTTTTCTGATAATTATAACGTTTTTCCCATTTTGCAACTTCCAAATCCACCTGGGCCGCAAAATTTCCTCATCCCGAAGATCGATCCGTAGAAAGTCTCCAAACAGCAAACTACACACAAATATTGATTTTAAGGTTTTTTTGACAATTATAACGTTTTCTCCATTTTGCAACCCCCAAATCCACCTGGGTCGCAAAATTCCCACATGCCGAATTCTCTTAAAAAATACAATCGACCCGTATAAAGTCTCCAAACGGCGAATTTTACACAAATATTGATTTTAAGATTTTTCTGATAATTATAACGTTTTTCCCATTTTGCAACTTCCAAATCCACCTGGGCCGCAAAATTTCCACATCTCGAAAATCGATCCGTAGAAAGTCTCCAAACAGCAAACTACACACAAATATTGATTTTAAGGTTTTTCTGACAATTATAACGTTTTCTCCACTTTGCCACCCCCAAATCCACCTGGGTCGCAAAATTCCCACATGCCGAATTCTCTTAAAAAATACAATTGACCCGTATAAAGTCTCCAAACGGCGATTTTCCCACAAATATTGATTTTAAGATTTTTTTGATAATTATAACGTTTTTCCCATTTTGCAACTTCCAAACCAACCTGGGCCGCAAAATTTCCACATGCCGAAGATCGATCCGTAGAAAGTCTCCAAACAGCAAACTACACACAAATATTGATTTTAAGGTTTTTCTGACAATTATAACGTTTTCCCCATTTTGCAACCCCCAAATCCACCTAGGCCGCAAAATTTCCACATTCCGAATATCGATCCGTAGAAAGTCTCTAAACAGCAAACTACACACAAATATTGATTTTAAGGTTTTTCTGACAATTATAACGTTTTCTCCGTTTTGCAACCCCCAAATCCACCTGGGTCGCAAAATTCCCACATGCCGAATTCTCTTAAAAATTACAATCGACCCGTATAAAGTCTCCAAACGGCGAATTTCACACAAATATTGATTTTAAGATTTTTCTGATAATTATAACGTTTTTCCCATTTTGCAACTTCCAAATCCACCTGGGCCGCAAAATTTCCACATCCCGAAGATCGATCCGTAGAAAGTCTCCAAACAGCAAACTACACACAAATATTGATTTTAAGGTTTTTCTGACAGTTATAACGTTTTCTCCATTTTGCAACCCCCAAATCCACCTGGGTCGCAAAATTCCCACATGCCGAATTCTCTTAAAAAATACAATCAACCCGTATAAAGTCTCCAAACGGCGAATTTCACACAAATATTGATTTTAAGATTTTTCTGATAATTATAACGTTTTTCCCATTTTGCAACTTCCAAATCCACCTGGGCCGCAAAATTTCCACATCCCGAAGATCGATCCGTAGAAAGTCTCCAAACAGCAAACTACACACAAATATTGATTTTAAGGTTTTTCTGACAATTATAACGTTTTCCCCATTTTCCAACCCCCAAATCCACTTAGGCCGCAAAATTCCCACATTCCAAATATCGATCCGTAGAAAGTCTCCAAACAGCAAACTACACACAAATATTGATTTTAAGGTTTTTCTGACAATTATAACGTTTTCTCCATTTTGCAACCCCCAAATCCACCTGGGTCGCAAAATTCCCACATGCCGAATTCTCTTAAAAAATACAATCGACCCGTATAAAGTCTCCAAACGGCGAATTTCACACAAATATTGATTTTAAGGTTTTTCTGATAATTATAACGTTTTTCCCATTTTGCAACTTCCAAATCCACCTGGGCCGCAAAATTTCCACATCCCGAAGATCGATTCGTAGAAAGTCTCCAGACAGCGAATTTCACACAAATATTGATTTTAAAATTTTTCTGATAATTTTAACGTTTTGACCATTTTGCATCCCCCAGATCCAACTGGGCCACAAAACTTCCACATCCCGAATATTGATCCGTAGAAAGTCTCCAAACAGCGCATTTCACACAAATATTGATTTTTAAGGTTTTTCTGACAATTATAACGTTTTCCCCAATTTGCAACCCCCAAATCCACCTGGGCGGAAAAACACCCACATTCCTAATATTGATCTGTAGAAAGTTTCCAAACAGCGCTTTTCACACAAAGATTGATTTTAAAATTGTTCTGATAATTATAATGTTTCCCCATTTTGCATCCTCCAAATCCAACTGGGCCGCAAATTTCCCAAATTTCAAATATCGATCCGTAGAACGTTTACAAACAGCAAACTTCACACAAATATTGATTTTAAGGTTTTTCTGACAATTATAACGTTTTCCCCATTTTGCAACCCCCAAATCCACCTGGGCCGCAAAATTTCCACATCCCGAATATCGATCCGTAGAAAGTCTCCAAACAGCAAACTGCACACAAATATTGATTTTAAGGTTTTTCTGACAATTATAACGTTTTCCCCATTTTGCAACCCCCAAATCCACCTGGGTCGCAAAATTCCCACATGCCGAATTCTCTTAAAAAATACAATCGACCCGTATAAAGTCTCCAAACGGCGAATTTTACACAAATATTGATTTTAAGATTTTTCTGATAATTATAACGTTTTTCCCATTTTGCAACTTCCAAATCCATCTGGGCCGCAAAATTTCCTCATCCCGAAGATCGATCCGTAGAAAGTCTCCAAACAGCAAACTACACACAAATATTGATTTTAAGGTTTTTCTGACAATTATAACGTTTTCTCCATTTTGCAACCCCCAAATCCACCTGGGTCGCAAAATTCCCACATGCCGAATTCTCTTAAAAATTACAATCGACCCGTATAAAGTCTCCAAACGGCGAATTTTACACAAATATTGATTTTAAGATTTTTCTGATAATTATAACGTTTTTCCCATTTTGCAACTTCCAAATCCACCTGGGCCGCAAAATTTCCTCATCCCGAAGATCGATCCGTAGAAAGTCTCCAAACAGCAAACTACACACAAATATTGATTTTAAGGTTTTTTTGACAATTATAACGTTTTCTCCATTTTGCAACCCCCAAATCCACCTGGGTCGCAAAATTCCCACATGCCGAATTTTCTTAAAAAATACAATCGACCCGTATAAAGTCTCCAAACGGCGAATTTTACACAAATATTGATTTTAAGATTTTTCTGATAATTATAACGTTTTTCCCATTTTGCAACTTCCAAATCCACCTGGGCCGCAAAATTTCCACATCTCGAAAATCGATCCGTAGAAAGTCTCCAAACAGCAAACTACACACAAATATTGATTTTAAGGTTTTTCTGACAATTATAACGTTTTCTCCACTTTGCCACCCCCAAATCCACCTGGGTCGCAAAATTCCCACATGCCGAATTCTCTTAAAAAATACAATTGACCCGTATAAAGTCTCCAAACGGCGATTTTCCCACAAATATTGATTTTAAGATTTTTTTGATAATTATAACGTTTTTCCCATTTTGCAGCTTCCAAACCAACCTGGGCCGCAAAATTTCCACATGCCGAAGATCGATCCGTAGAAAGTCTCCAAACAGCAAACTACACACAAATATTGATTTTAAGGTTTTTCTGACAATTATAACGTTTTCCCCATTTTGCAACCCCCAAATCCACCTAGGCCGCAAAATTTCCACATTCCGAATATCGATCCGTAGAAAGTCTCTAAACAGCAAACTACACACAAATATTGATTTTAAGGTTTTTCTGACAATTATAACGTTTTCTCCGTTTTGCAACCCCCAAATCCACCTGGGTCGCAAAATTCCCACATGCCGAATTCTCTTAAAAATTACAATCGACCCGTATAAAGTCTCCAAACGGCGAATTTCACACAAATATTGATTTTAAGATTTTTCTGATAATTATAACGTTTTTCCCATTTTGCAACTTCCAAATCCACCTGGGCCGCAAAATTTCCACATCCCGAAGATCGATCCGTAGAAAGTCTCCAAACAGCAAACTACACACAAATATTGATTTTAAGGTTTTTCTGACAGTTATAACGTTTTCTCCATTTTGCAACCCCCAAATCCACCTGGGTCGCAAAATTCCCACATGCCGAATTCTCTTAAAAAATACAATCAATCCGTATAAAGTCTCCAAACGGCGAATTTCACACAAATATTGATTTTAAGATTTTTCTGATAATTATAACGTTTTTCCCATTTTGCAACTTCCAAATCCACCTGGGCCGCAAAATTTCCACATCCCGAAGATCGATCCGTAGAAAGTCTCCAAACAGCAAACTACACACAAATATTGATTTTAAGGTTTTTCTGACAATTATAACGTTTTCCCCATTTTCCAACCCCCAAATCCACTTAGGCCGCAAAATTCCCACATTCCAAATATCGATCCGTAGAAAGTCTCCAAACAGCAAACTACACACAAATATTGATTTTAAGGTTTTTCTGACAATTATAACGTTTTCTCCATTTTGCAACCCCCAAATCCACCTGGGTCGCAAAATTCCCACATGCCGAATTCTCTTAAAAAATACAATAGACCCGTATAAAGTCTCCAAACGGCGAATTTCACACAAATATTGATTTTAAGGTTTTTCTGATAATTATAACGTTTTTCCCATTTTGCAACTTCCAAATCCACCTGGGCCGCAAAATTTCCACATCCCGAAGATCGATTCGTAGAAAGTCTCCAGACAGCGAATTTCACACAAATATTGATTTTAAAATTTTTCTGATAATTATAACGTTTTGCCCATTTTGCATCCCCCAGATCCAACTGGGCCACAAAACTCCCACATCCCGAATATTGATCCGTAGAAAGTCTCCAAACAGCGCATTTCACACAAATATTGATTTTTAAGGTTTTTCTGACAATTATAACGTTTTCCCCAATTTGCAACCCCCAAATCCACCTGGGCGGAAAAACACCCACATTCCTAATATTGATCTGTAGAAAGTTTCCAAACAGCGCTTTTCACACAAAGATTGATTTTAAAATTGTTCTGATAATTATAATGTTTCCCCATTTTGCATCCTCCAAATCCAACTGGGCCGCAAATTTCCCAAATTTCAAATATCGATCCGTAGAACGTTTACAAACAGCAAACTTCACACAAATATTGATTTTAAGGTTTTTCTGACAATTATAACGTTTTCCCCATTTTGCAACCCCCAAATCCACCTGGGCCGCAAAATTTCCACATCCCGAATATCGATCCGTAGAAAGTCTCCAAACAGCAAACTGCACACAAATATTGATTTTAAGGTTTTTCTGACAATTATAACGTTTTCCCCATTTTGCAACCCCCAAATCCACCTGGGTCGCAAAATTCCCACATGCCGAATTCTCTTAAAAAATACAATCGACCCGTATAAAGTCTCCAAACGGCGAATTTTACACAAATATTGATTTTAAGATTTTTCTGATAATTATAACGTTTTTCCCATTTTGCAACTTCCAAATCCATCTGGGCCGCAAAATTTCCTCATCCCGAAGATCGATCCGTAGAAAGTCTCCAAACAGCAAACTACACACAAATATTGATTTTAAGGTTTTTCTGACAATTATAACGTTTTCTCCATTTTGCAACCCCCAAATCCACCTGGGTCGCAAAATTCCCACATGCCGAATTCTCTTAAAAAATACAATCGACCCGTATAAAGTCTCCAAACGGCGAATTTTACACAAATATTGATTTTAAGATTTTTCTGATAATTATAACGTTTTTCCCATTTTGCAACTTCCAAATCCACCTGGGCCGCAAAATTTCCTCATCCCGAAGATCGATCCGTAGAAAGTCTCCAAACAGCAAACTACACACAAATATTGATTTTAAGGTTTTTTTGACAATTATAACGTTTTCTCCATTTTGCAACCCCCAAATCCACCTGGGTCGCAAAATTCCCACATGCCGAATTCTCTTAAAAAATACAATCGACCCGTATAAAGTCTCCAAACGGCGAATTTTACACAAATATTGATTTTAAGATTTTTCTGATAATTATAACGTTTTTCCCATTTTGCAACTTCCAAATCCACCTGGGCCGCAAAATTTCCACATCTCGAAAATCGATCCGTAGAAAGTCTCCAAACAGCAAACTACACACAAATATTGATTTTAAGGTTTTTCTGACAATTATAACGTTTTCTCCACTTTGCCACCCCCAAATCCACCTGGGTCGCAAAATTCCCACATGCCGAATTCTCTTAAAAAATACAATTGACCCGTATAAAGTCTCCAAACGGCGATTTTCCCACAAATATTGATTTTAAGATTTTTTTGATAATTATAACGTTTTTCCCATTTTGCAACTTCCAAACCAACCTGGGCCGCAAAATTTCCACATGCCGAAGATCGATCCGTAGAAAGTCTCCAAACAGCAAACTACACACAAATATTGATTTTAAGGTTTTTCTGACAATTATAACGTTTTCCCCATTTTGCAACCCCCAAATCCACCTAGGCCGCAAAATTTCCACATTCCGAATATCGATCCGTAGAAAGTCTCTAAACAGCAAACTACACACAAATATTGATTTTAAGGTTTTTCTGACAATTATAACGTTTTCTCCGTTTTGCAACCCCCAAATCCACCTGGGTCGCAAAATTCCCACATGCCGAATTCTCTTAAAAATTACAATCGACCCGTATAAAGTCTCCAAACGGCGAATTTCACACAAATATTGATTTTAAGATTTTTCTGATAATTATAACGTTTTTCCCATTTTGCAACTTCCAAATCCACCTGGGCCGCAAAATTTCCACATCCCGAAGATCGATCCGTAGAAAGTCTCCAAACAGCAAACTACACACAAATATTGATTTTAAGGTTTTTCTGACAGTTATAACGTTTTCTCCATTTTGCAACCCCCAAATCCACCTGGGTCGCAAAATTCCCACATGCCGAATTCTCTTAAAAAATACAATCAACCCGTATAAAGTCTCCAAACGGCGAATTTCACACAAATATTGATTTTAAGATTTTTCTGATAATTATAACGTTTTTCCCATTTTGCAACTTCCAAATCCACCTGGGCCGCAAAATTTCCACATCCCGAAGATCGATCCGTAGAAAGTCTCCAAACAGCAAACTACACACAAATATTGATTTTAAGGTTTTTCTGACAATTATAACGTTTTCCCCATTTTCCAACCCCCAAATCCACTTAGGCCGCAAAATTCCCACATTCCAAATATCGATCCGTAGAAAGTCTCCAAACAGCAAACTACACACAAATATTGATTTTAAGGTTTTTCTGACAATTATAACGTTTTCTCCATTTTGCAACCCCCAAATCCACCTGGGCGGAAAAACACCCACATTCCTAATATTGATCTGTTGAAAGTTTCCAAACAGCGCTTTTCACACAAAGATTGATTTTAAAATTGTTCTGATAATTATAATGTTTCCCCATTTTGCATCCTCCAAATCCAACTGGGCCGCAAATTTCCCAAATTTCAAATATCGATCCGTAGAACGTTTACAAACAGCAAACTTCACACAAATATTGATTTTAAGGTTTTTCTGACAATTATAACGTTTTCCCCATTTTGCAACCCCCAAATCCACCTGGGCCGCAAAATTTCCACATCCCGAATATCGATCCGTAGAAAGTCTCCAAACAGCAAACTGCACACAAATATTGATTTTAAGGTTTTTCTGACAATTATAACGTTTTCCCCATTTTGCAACCCCCAAATCCACCTGGGTCGCAAATTCCCACATGCCGAATTCTCTTAAAAAATACAATCGACCCGTATAAAGTCTCCAAACGGCGAATTTTACACAAATATTGATTTCAAGATTTTTCTGATAATTATAACGTTTTTCCCATTTTGCAACTTCCAAATCCATCTGGGCCGCAAAATTTCCTCATCCCGAAGATCGATCCGTAGAAAGTCTCCAAACAGCAAACTACACACAAATATTGATTTTAAGGTTTTTCTGACAATTATAACGTTTTCTCCATTTTGCAACCCCCAAATCCCACTGGGTCGCAAAATTCCCACATGCCGAATTCTCTTAAAAATTACAATCGACCCGTATAAAGTCTCCAAACGGCGAATTTCACACAAATATTGATTTTAAGATTTTTCTGATAATTATAACGTTTTTCCCATTTAGCAACTTCCAAATCCACCTGGGCCGCAAAATTTCCACATCCCGAAGATCGATCCGTAGAGAGTCTCCAAACAGCAAACTACACAAAAATATTGATTTTAAGGTTTTTCTGACAGTTATAACGTTTTCTCCATTTTTCAACCCCCAAATCCACCTGGGTCGCAAAATTCCCACATGCCGAATTCTCTTAAAAAATACAATCAACCCGTATAAAGTCTCCAAACGGCGAATTTCACACAAATATTGATTTTAAGATTTTTCTGATAATTATAACGTTTTTCCCATTTTGCAACTTCCAAATCCACCTGGGCCGCAAAATTTCCACATCCCGAAGATCGAACCGTAGAAAGTCTCCAAACAGCAAACTACACACAAATATTGATTTTAAGGTTTTTCTGACAATTATAACGTTTTCCCCATTTTGCAACCCCCAAATCCACCTAGGCCGCAAAATTCCCACATTCCGAATATCGATCCGTAGAAAGTCTCCAAACAGCAAACTACACACAAATATTGATTTTAAGGTTTTTCTGACAGTTATAACGTTTTCTCCATTTTGCAACCCCCAAATCCACCTGGGTCGCAAAATTCCCACATGCCGAATTCTCTTAAAAATTACAATCGACCCGTATAAAGTCTCCAAACGGCGAATTTCACACAAATATTGATTTTAAGATTTTTCTGCTAATTATAACGTTTTTCCCATTTAGCAACTTCCAAATCCACCTGGGCCGCAAAATTTCCACATCCCGAATATCGATCCGTAGAAAGTCTCCAAACAGCAAACTGCACACAAATATTGATTTTAAGGTTTTTCTGACAATTACAACGTTTTCCCCATTTTGCAACCCCCAAATCCACCTGGGCCGCAAAATTCCCACATGCCGAATTCTCTTAAAAAATACAATCGACCCGTGTAAAGTCTCCAAACAGCGAATTTCACACAAATATTGATTTTAAGGTTTTTCTGATAATTATAACGTTTTCCCACTTTGCAACCCCCAAATCCACCTGGGCCGCAAAATGTCCACATCCCCAGTTTTCTTAAAAAATACAGTCGACTCGTATAAAGTCTCCAAACAGCAAATTTCACACAAATGTTGATTTTAATGTTTTTCTGATAACTATAACGTTTTTCCCATTTTGCAACCCCAAAACTCCTTGGGCCGCAAAATTATCACATCCCAAATTCTCTTAAAAAGTATAATCGACCCGTAGAAGGTCTCCAAACAGCGAATTTCACACAAATATTGATCTTAATGTTTTTCTGATAATTGTAACGTTTTTCCCATTTTGCCCCCAACCCCTAAATCCACCTGGGATACAAAAATTCCCACAACCCGAATTCTCTTAAAAAATACAATTGACCAGTGGAATGTCTCCAAACAGCAAATTTCACACAAATATTGATTTTAAGGTTTTTCTGATAGTTATAAAATTTTCCCCATTTGTCAACCCCCAAATCCACGTGGGCCGCAAAATTGTCACATCCAGAATTCTCTTAAAAAATACAATCGACCCGTATAAAGTCTCTAAACAGTGAATTTCACTCAAATATTTATTCTGAGGTTTTTTCTGATAGTTATAACGGTTTCTCCATTTTGCAACCCCTAAATCCACGTGAGCCGCAAAATTCTTTAAAACTTACAGATTTATCCGCATACTGCCAAAAAGAAAATTCGATATTTTTTTCTTTCTTCCTGTTTATGCACCTCAGCTTTCTACCCCTGTAATTTCGCCCCTGTGCATCGCAGACCCTAAAAACAAGCCAGTACGATGAGCGTTGGTTCATCCTCTTTCCAACTACCTCCAAATCACATTTGGATCTGTCAAAAAGTAGGCGATGTAACAGCACCGAACGCTTTCGTGTCCAAAAAATCATTTTAACCCCCGTATTTTCGCCCCATCAAATCTTACATTTTCACAACCTGTCCAGAACGTTCGCCCTTGACGAGGTCTTCAAAATGACACCAACAACATTCACCTGCTATACGTACAACTTACACAAATTAGCAAAAACTGTGTATTTTCTAAGCGTCACACAAATCGCTAAAAGAGCACCGTACTAGCGTCACATCTCCAATTCGTTAAACTTTTCAATGTTAAAACAATTCTATAAAAGTACTTGATACAGCTTTGTAGAAATAAGAAAAGTAAAATTACCCTTTGTATATATATTTAAGTCAAAATAGTTCCTTAAAGGCAATCGAGTACGTTCATTTGTAAGTTTTGTGTATTTGCACTCTTCTGCATATTACGTTTTAAAAAATCTTTATCTACGACCACTACTAAAAGTAGGAATTTTAGCATTAGCTTGGTTCACTAAAACTGACGTTTTATAATTTAGCGTGTTTAAAGAAATCAGCTGTTTACTTTCAGCCAATGTACTAAAAGTGAGAGTATGACTTTAAAACGTGCAAGACATAACCGTACGACAAAGATAAACGACTGCAAGAGAGATGGCATAATTGTGAGAGAGAAAGTAAGTATCACGTGACTAATTCAAAATCCAAAAATGACGCGAGCAAAATCAAAATCCAAAACGGCACTAGCATCAAAATGGGTGTGACGAAATCAAAATGACCGACGCCCCAGGCCATTTAATTTAACGTCACAGTGACGACATCAGCCCCAGGCAATTTAATTATTGCGCAATTTAATTATCATACCCGCAGGGCTTAATCAAATTAAAAGTGGTGGGGGAAAGTGGCCCTATTCTACTAATAATTAATAGTCCAGTCAATATAGCAGAAAAAATTGCAATTCCTTGCAAAAGGTCGGGTAGTTTTGAATTTTTAATATATCATATGGGTTGCCACAGTGATCCAAAAACTAAGTTTTCGACCTTGGCACACCCCCGCGCACCCCGCAACTTCGAAAAAAGTTAGTAACTTGTTTTTGTTCTTGCCGTTTATTTCAAAAACTAAACGTTTGTCCAAAAAAATCACTCTTACCTTTTTAAAAGTAGAGTAAATTTGCTACAGTTTGAGCACCTTTGTATGTCCAAACGTTCGTGATAATAATTATATATACACGATACGATATTTACACTTAGTGAAGGAGTGCAAAATTTTTAGTTGTCTTTGTGGTAGTCCCTATCTCGCAGTTAGAGCTAGTGAAATAAGAATGTTACATAAATAACACTACTAACCTATTGTTTGTTCAAACCCTCTTGCAAAACACAAGAAAAGGGACAGCCTTATGGGGCAGAGGAGGGCCATTACCAATTTCACAACCGTTAATGATTTTTTTTTGCATTTGTGGTGTTATTTCGTATATGTGTTTTTATTTAATATTGCACTATTATTTTTAAGTTGTATTTTTTTAAAATTAATTACTGTAACTCTTAAGTTATACTGCTCAACAAAATTAGGAGAACACTTTTTTGAACGCCTATAAGTTTTCCAGCAAATAATGGAAGCATGATGTTTTCTTGTTATATTATTCTCTAGACTTGTATTGACAACGTGTAAAAAGAATTACGGTGATTCGTTTGCTCGTTTTCTTCGCAAACGTCAAAATGTAAAGAAAATGTCAAAACAAAGAGGTTTTTAACCACAGAGCAAACATCCGTCACTCATCAAATTAGTCATAGGACACAGGAAACGTCAGTTTTAACTTGTTCATGGTTTGTGAGTTCAAAATGCGTTATTTAAGTGACATTGAAGTCGCGAGGGCTGTTTCTTTGCTTGAAGATGGTCGATCTATGCGGTATGTAGCAAACCAGCTCCAATCGACTCCATCTGTTATCTGCAGAGCGTGGCATGGGTACCAAAAAACGGGTCGATATTCCAGGTGAACTGGACAAGGCCGTGAAAGAAAAACTACCACTCAGGACGACCGGTATATTGTTAATTCTTGTCTTCGCCGACGAACTGCTACTTCTCGTGAGCTACAAAATCCACTCCGAAATGCCACTGGTGTAACAATTTCCATTCAGACGGTTAGAAGACGACTCAAAGACGTAACTCTGACTTCTCGGAAGTCTGTGCGAGCTCCTCGCTTGACCAGGGATCACAAAGTTATCCGTCTAAACTTTGCTCGTGAACATGTGCAATGGAAATTTTGACACTGGAGGTCTGTGCTTTTTACTGACGAGTCGCGGTTTTGTCTAACTGCTTTCGATGGTCGTATACGAGTGTACAGACATCCTGGAAAGCGATACACTGCGGCGTGTATACAGGAAGCGGACCGATTCGGAGCTGGATCGATCATGGTATGGGGTGGCATCAGTATAGAAGACGGTCGCACCAACTTGGTTGTCGTTTCCCAACGTCTCAATGCACAAATTTATGTTGAGACGATTCTACCAGAGCGTGTCGTGCCATTTGCGAACAATTTCGGCGATGGCTTCATCCTACAACAGGATAATTGTATAGTATATACCGTAAATTTAACAACAAACTTCCTCCAGGAACAAGAAATACAAGTGATGGAATGGCCAGCCATGAGTCCGGACTTAAATTCCATGGAACACGTTTGGGATTTACTCGAGAGGCGTATTAGGAAGCGTCCCACTGCAGCTAAGACTCTTTAGGGTTTGGCTGGGGTTCTTATGGAACAATTGCGAAATTTACCACAAGACATGTTAAAACGTCTTATTCGCAACATGCCTCGACGATGCCAGGTTGTCATTGATGCTAATGGAAAGCAGACGCGCTACTAAAACCCGGTATTCGGGCGCTAACAAAATTTCCATTACATTTTAAATGATGAATCACATTTCGATTTTGGTAGTCTGCTCAATAATTTAGCCTTACTCAAGAAAACCGTTAAATTACAGAATATTTGTTGCTTGTATCTTGTTAAGTAATGTTGAAAGAACAATATACTACAGTTGACACTGAAACGATAAAGAAGCCGACCTGCGATTGATTAATTAAAATAATCGATGGTAGTAAAAAAATCGCAGATCAACCCCCCCTACAGTTTGTGCACCACGGCAGCTCTGAAAACTCTTTACTTACCGCGATGGCCGAGCTAGCTCAATTTCGGCGATAAAGTCGTGGATTCTAATCATCAGCTGTATTCCTGCAATATCTTCAAAAAGAAATGGGCTCCAGATATGCAAAGATTTCAAATAATTAAAAATAATAATTACCAGTGACTAGCGTTTATTCAATAATCAAAAAAATCGTCTTGTAAAGTCAACAATAACTATTAAACGTAATTTGATCACAAACGAAATGTCATAATAAAGTGGTGTAAATATATTGAAGGTTGCGACACGCACAAAGATTAAAAGCCCCTTTCGGGTTATTAAATTAATGGTAACCACAAAATAAATCAAGGAATAAGCTTATCACTCTTATATCATTAAACCTTACTGCCCAGGCTATTGAATGCAAAAAAGCGTAAATGCTCCTTTTACAAGAGTTTCAATTACACACCAAAATCGTAGCTTTAATATTAATCATAATTAAATATATGCATAAATGGTTAAATATTAAAACAAAAGCATGTATGAAATTGAGCTTTACAAGTTAACAATGATGATAAGCGTAAATGCAAATCTTAACAATTGGTAGCTTTAGAATGCAAGTTTCAGGTATTGAATATAATTTGACGTTGAATAATTGTGGAATAGCCGGACCAAAATTAACTTGCAGGCCGGGAAACTATCTACTTTCAATGCAATAACCACCAAAAAAGCGGCACTAACCTTGATTTTCCAACGCCCATTACTTGCTGACAGGAAAAAAATGTTGGTCAAGGGTTGCGATACCAAATGGTCAGGCGTTGCTACACCACGGGGTAGAAGCACCTTGGATGCGCTCGTAATCGAAGCAGAACAACGTTTCCAATGGCAGAAGTTAGGTAGAGCATTAGCCAGTGTAGATGATTAAAACAGGACGGCGGCCTTGTTTTCCAGGTCAAATTCTTTGGTTAAAACTATTATTTAAGAGCTAAAGAAAATGTAATTACTATGGGAATAACAAACAGAAAAGCGCCATCGTACCTGACTCGGATTATCAGCTGTTGGAAACGAAATTAGTTGCCGTGGCCAAATAAGCACACACAACGCCTTCTTAGAAGCGAGTTGCTTCATCGAAATGCAGGAAAAGAATGCCCGCAGATCGGCCAACAAGCGAACAACAGTTGAAGGCTGGAGCTTCGCGATAACGAGCAATTCAGGCTTTCCAGAGTCGGTACAAAATGAGCGGACTAAAAATTTGAAATAATTCCAAATACAATGGATTATAACTCAAGTAAAAATATACAGGTTGGTCTGAAACAAATAAGCGGAGCCAAAGAATTGTTTCACTCCCCACGGCCAGATTTTTAACAGATTAACAACCTGAGAAAAAAAAACGTACAGAAATACCCGAAATATAATTATAATGAAGTGATTACAATAGTCGAAAAATAATTTAAAAAAGTTGGATTTAAAATGAAAAAAAGTTTAAAGTATTGAAACATAAAAGACTGTAGGAAACCAAAAAATTCGAGAATGAGTTCGATGATGCCAACACCAAACGCGAAACGCCATAGAAGAATCCTCTTTCGAGAACATAAACCAAGGGAACCAACCTTTATAAATCGGCTCAAAAATAACTGTGGCACCACATAGGATACCACCATAGAAAATAGACGTTCTGTTTAAACCGGACAGAAGCCTACAAAAACTGCTAAACACAGCAAAAACGACTGCATCACATAGAACACAATCCACCCTACTACAAACATCCGAAACTACAAACATCCGAAGAACTCGAACCGCATCATCATCACTCACTCCAAATCTAAGGTAACCCAATATCAAAAAAGTATGAGAGGAAAAAGTTATCTTAAAAAATAAAACACAAGCAATAAAAACAATCAAGAAATCGGTAGTGTTGACCCGACGCTCTAAAAATATCTCGTGAAGCGAGATGGGGAAAGGAAATATAAAAATACTTGATGGAAATGTTCCCAAAAAGAGACCGACCCTGCATGCCCAACCAATCACCCTAAATAAACCGTGCAGGTCTAGAAACTCAAAGTTAAAATATACTGCTAATTCCATCGTCAGAAAGACATACCTTGAAAAAGTAAAGAAGGCTCACACACTCATCATGAAAGCAATTCACCTAACCACTTGTTTCACTATCAACAATAGACTCAAAAAGAGTTCGACAAAAGGTCCAATCGCTATCTATAAAGAAGCGAGGAAATCCGTCACTCATAAGGGTTTCACCTAATATAATCAAATGATAGGGAAAAGTACCATCATATCGGTAACTGGGGATCGCTCAAGGTACTTAACTAGCACTCAGAAGCAAAAATTATACGGCTTAAATAAGCACGCAATAAAACAATAATAATAATAGAAATTGGTTATAATGTCGAAAAGGTTGAGAATAATGTGAATAGTACAATACTATCCTTAGGGTGTATAGGCGAAATAAGCTAAACATGCACATATATCATCATACATACGACCATACACACAATCAGGCACACCAAAATTCACTCCT
Source organism: Agriotes lineatus (assembly GCA_940337035.1). Lineage (NCBI taxonomy): Eukaryota > Metazoa > Arthropoda > Insecta > Coleoptera > Elateridae > Agriotes > Agriotes lineatus. The sequence continues at coordinate 210,163 of CALNHX010000233.1, forward strand.
CGACTTGTCCTTCTCCAAAGTAAGGTTTTAAATCTTTAATATGCCAAACTCCAACTTTCTTATTGTCAGGGACGGTCACTAGCTGATAAGTAACAGGACCAGTAACTTTTATTACTCTGCATTTGACATATTTAGGAGCAAAATTTCTGATTGAAAGACTTAGAAGCATCAGATAAAACGTAGTTCCTTTTCCAAACTAAATCATTGGCATTAAATTTTAATGGACGCTTACGCAAGTTGTAATGATTGGAATTGCGTTGATATAAATTATTCAGGCGTTTAACAACGTCTTGATAGAGTTCAGAAAGTTGGTTAACGTCTGAAACCAGATCTTCACGAGTTTCTAAAGACAACTCTTCCTCTTGGAAGTTCTTAAGACGACCGTAATAAGTCCCAGAAACTGGTACAGTCCTCCCGAAATTTAAGAAAGAAGGGGTGTAACCCGTTATCTCATGAACGGCGTTACGCAATGCTTGCGCAACTTGGTAACGATGTTCGTCCCATGAACGATGATTATCCGAAACACAGGAACAAAGAGCAGTACCGATAACTCGGTTAACTCTCTCAACAAAATTAACTTGGGGATGGTAAGAAGCATTATACCAAACTTGTTGAACTTGGTATTGTTTCACCAAAGCCTTAAATTGGGAACTTATAAATTGTGGTCCGTTATCAACCATAACAATTTGAGGGACGCCAAAAATAAGGAATATTTTATTTTCCAAAACTTGGCTACTGTTTTAGCAGAACAACGTTTCCAATGGCAGAAGTTAGGTAGAGCATTAGCCGGTGTAGATGATTAAAACAGGACGGCGGCCTTGTTTTCCAGGTCAAATTCTTAGGTTAAAACAATTATTTAAGAGCTAAAGAAAATGTAATTACTATGGGAATAACAAACAGAAAAGCGACATCGTACCTGATTCGGATAATCAGCTCCTGGAAACGAAATTAGTTGTCGTGGCAAAATAAGCACACACAACGCCTTCTTAGAAGCGAGTTGCTTCGTCGAAATGCAGGAAAGGAATGCCCGCAGATCGGCCAACAAGCGAAAACCAGCTGAAGGCTGGAGCTTCGCGATAACGAGCAATTCGGGCTTTCCAGATTCCGTACAAAATGAGGGGACTAAAAATTTGAAATAATTCGAAATACAATAGATTATAACTCAAGTAAAAATATACATTTTGGCCTGAAATAGATGGGTAAATGGCGAAACAAATAAGCGGAACCAAAGAATTGTTTCAACACTTGCGAATGTCTTTAATTTGAAAAAAGTGTTCTCCTAATTTTGTTGAGCAGTGTATTATTGGAAAGCTCAACATTGTACTTAAAAACCCTAAAATTCCCATCAATTTGAAAACTAATGTCTTCAACGTTTGTATACTCCCAGTCCTTACATATGGATTAAAGACAACAACTTTAACAAATAAAGCTGCTAAGAAACTTCGGACAACACAACGTGCAATAGAAAGGCTCATGCTGGGCGTTAACCTTCGGGATCGCATACGAAATGAGGAAATTAGACGACGAACGAAAGTGGAAGATGTGATTAAACGTGTCGCGACCTCAAAATGGTCTTGAGCAGGGCACATTGCCAGACAAGACACCACACGATGGACACGACATATTATGCAGTGGAGACCACGACTGCATAAGAGGAGCGTGGGGCGACCCTCCAAGAGATGGGTGGATGACATCAGAGAGGTGGCAGGTCGAAACTGGTATCAAAAGGCCATAGACAGAAAAGAATGGAAAAGAAAAGGGGAGGCCTATATCCAGGATGGGATGTTAAAAGATTGTTAAAGAGAGAAGAGAGAAAGAGTGTATATTACTAAAAAATAAAATCTGCTCACATTTTACTATTTTTCAAGTGTAAGCTCTTTTACCTACCCTTCCCGTGGTTACTATATTTTATATATCTCAAGAAAGTTTTGACGTAGAAAGGTCATCTTGTGCTCAAATTGTTGCAATTTTAATGTACTTTCAATGTGACCTGAATATATTTTTACATACACCACTTAGTTTACGCGATATTTAACATAATTCATAGGCTTTGAACATTTTTTCGCATTTTTTGAAAAAATCTTTGTACTTTGAAAAATGATATCTCGGGAACTATCAAACTTATGTAGCTCGTCTTGTACTCAAATTGTAGACAATTTACTCTACTTTCAAAAAGGATTTTTTCGACAAACCTTTAGTTTTTGAAATATTCGGCAGAAACGAAAACCAGTGCTTAAATTTTACTGTTTTTGCGAGGTGGCGCTGTGCGCGGTGGTGCGCCGAGGTCGAAAACTTAGATTTTAACTCACTATGGCAACCCAAATGACATATAGAAAATTCAGTACTACCCGACCGATTGCAAGGAATTTTGCTATATTTACTAGACTATAATGGTAAAGCAGCAGATATAAATTTCAACATAAAATTTAGCAACACAATTTTTACAGAAGAAAAAGAAATAAGTGAGGAATTTAATAAGTTTTTCATCAAATCTATAGAAGATATTACCGAAGATATACGTTTAAATAATTTAAATAACCATCAAGTAGAGAATGTACAAAACACGGATGCTACATGGGAAAATTGTGAAACGGTGAATATGTCCCAGTTGCGTAAAATTATAAATAGTATGCCCAATAAGAAAAGCAGTACCAATGGAATTACAATAAAAATTCTAAAATTGGCTTTTGAAGTAATAGGCAACCGCTTTCCTGATGTAATTAATTTATCTCTATAATAGCTATTTAAGTAACAAGGAATGTAAGAGCCTATTAACATTTGAGGTAGGCAGGTACAAGCCAAGGCGCAGCCGCGGCTTTTTGCCTGCCGAAAATGTTAATAGGCGATACATTCCGAGTTATCTTATTATATTTTTCCCGCTGCTTATCGAAATTTTCCTAGATTTTTGAAAAAATCGTTTGGTTTGTCACCTGTCACCAGGATTAATTTTCGTGAGTCGTGTTACCTGTGAGTGTCACATGCCACATCACATAAACACTTGCAATTATAAACAAAACGTCTAAGTCTGCATCTTGCGTTGCTAATTTTATTATCCTAGTAACTTAATAATAGTATTAAGTTCCGTTGTCAAGGGAAAGCAGCAAACAAATATAATCACCGACTTACACGTTTTGTTACTAAGGCTCTATCACTGACTTACATGATCAGCATCGAGAAAAAAGGTTTAGTTCCTAAAAAATGGAAAATCTCGACTATTGTGTCCACGGCCTTCTGGATCAGCGTGCCTGCCGGTAAAGGCGGCAGGCATGCTGATCCAGAAGGCTGTGATTATGCCTATCGAAAATAGTATATTATACATCAAGGTAGCGAAGCGCAGTATTATAACCTGAGCGCATATTAGATACTGAGCGCGCAGCGCGAAGTATCTAAAGCGAGAAGGTTATAAGACGATTCGCTGCCGTGGTGTATATACTATTTTTTGCACTACCAAACAGCTTAATACCTAAATTCCCAACAAATTTCGAAAATATTTTAACTGTCAACCTGACAATACAGCTCTTTAAAACGTCAAAATTAAAATAGTCATATTTGGTAACTTAGCAATTTATTAGTTACCACGGTGAAAATTGTTTATTTTACTTTCTCTTTCTTGGTGGAGAAAATCAACTTCACAACCTAAAGATAGGCCAATAACGGTGCGTTCTGAGACTAGTAGTGCAAAAAAAAACATTATCTTATGTAATGAATTTTGTCGTATTAACCTGCTACCCTCGTATGAGAAACTCTTGGAGCTTGTAGTAAAAGAACAACTTATTATATCCATAATAGAAGATAACTGAGAAAACCCAATAAATTAAAAAATTCGCTCATATAAAAGTCGTGGAGCGTTAAATTCTGCGTAAAATGAGTACCAATATGATATATTTTGATTCAGCTCTACCTATACAGCCTTCTGTCAAAGTTGCACCATGTTGTCAACTTACTTTTGAGTACGTTTATCGATTCCATAGTTAAACATTATGCCTGCAAAGGATATGTTTGTTGATTACTGTTATGGTTTTTTAAGTAAAAAATAGTTTTTTTTTATTTTTTGACTGAAAAACCACAACATTAGTAAAAAAAAGTTCGTTTTTCTTTTCAAAAAATAATGCAGAAGTGGAGTAAGAATGATTTCTGACACAAAAAACGTTTTGTACAATAAAAACAAAAACTGAAATTTGTAACACTTGCCGTGTTACAGGGTGTAAAAGAAATTAAGCCGACGTTTCCTTCAATACGTGAAGGAAAGTCGGTTTAATTTCTTTTTCACTACCCTCGATTGGGTCGTCGTCTTCTTCTTCACTCAGCAGGAGCATCTGCTCATTGAGCTCATCGTTGTCTCCAACAGTGTGGTCCACATCTACTTCGTTAGTAGGAGCATTAGTGCATGAATGCCCTCTAGAATTTGGACATACTGCTGAACATTTTATTCCTGCTTTTCTGCGACTACAAGCAGCTTTGCACCCTTTGGTGCATTTGCAGGATATCTTTGACGAAAGTGACTGTTGAGCGGGTAGTGAGAACAGGAGCCAGGCCATATTTGGTGGTTTACCAACCCCAGTTCATTACCTAACCAGAGCTGTACCTACAGGTACACCCTCAAGCAGTGTTGGCGGGCTGCTTCCAGCGTTGGAGGTAGGGAAACAAGGCTGAAGTTCGTTTCACTAAAGATTTTGCAAATAGTTAGAAACGTAACTCATTCAAGGTATCACCTGTCTTACCTCTATAGAGTGCTACTAAGAACTTTTGCCCGGCATAAACAATAATTTCCCGGTTGGCGTCTTTGCTCATAAATACATCACCCACTTTCGAGAGATGTTCATTTTGCATAGCCAGCCTGACAAACTTTTTATTTTCTTGTCTGTAAAGCGATGAAGTGGTATCACAACCACTAAAAGCGTGAATGAATAGCAGGGCGTTTTTTACTTTCTCTGAATTTCGGAAACCGTTAACTGAGAATATGCTCATTGGTACCTTCCCCTTTCCGGGTTTCATAAAGAAAATCTTGTGTGGCTTCTATAGCAGTCGTTATGATCAAGCACAGTGCTCTGATGATGGTGCATACAAGATATCTCAAACATCCTGACTTCTTCGTAGGAGCAGCAGAAGCCTAATCCACGCGCTATTTGTATGAGGTCCTTTGAGCCATATTTCCTGGAGAGGAGTGCTCCAAAGCCAACTTAAAGGGAAGAATGAAAGAACCTTGGCCTTATTGCTGATATTATTGCGTGTGCAATGGAGATTATGTTTGTTTTCCATTTACATTCGTTTCCCAGTTTGCCTTTCAATATTATAGCTTCAAGCCACAACTTCAGTGATTGGGGGATATTATTTTCACAGTCCTTCAAGAAGCCGTGAGAGTCTGGGTACGCATAAAGAGGGGGTAAACAAAGGGCAGGAAGGAGAGTGGGGAGAAAGAGTTCTGGTTCCCTGGTTTCCCTTCCTTAGAATCAAATGAAACTCTTTTCCTTTAGAAATTTAATTTTGAACTTTTCAATGTACAATCAGTTACAGGTAAAAACAGTAAGATAACGCATATTTTTTCAACGCGTTATTTTTATTTTATTACTATTTTGTAAAAACAATGTTGCTTTTAATTTGAAACAATAAAACAAAGCTTTATTAATAGTTGTTTTATTTTAACAGCATTTCATGTAATATACAGTATGTCCACGGATCGAGTTGGCAATAGGTATGATTGACCAAAAATTTTCGAATTTGAATTTCATATTTTGGGATTCCGCCCTGCTTGGTGTGAAACGAATTTTAAGAATATTTTCAGTTTTTGAAAAACAAGTAGGCCTTGACAGGGAAGCGAAAACTATTTTATTTTCAGGTAAACTACCCTTTTTGTTCATGATACGGCAAAATTTAATTAAGAAAAGTTGTTGATAATAATAAATGATGGCCCTATACTAAATTTCAAAAAGATCTGTCGACTTATAAAAAACTGTAATTTTTTTAAAAATTGTATTTTATTGTCAGGAAAACTACCCTTTTTGTTCATGATACGACAAAATTGTATTAATAAAAGTTGTTTACAATGAGAAATTATGATCCTATACAAAATTTCAGGAATATATTGCGACTTAGATTAAACCGTTATTTTTTAGATTAAACAAATTGCATTTATTAAAAATGACGGTTTAGTCTAAGTCGACAGAGCTTTCTGAAATTTGTTATAGGGCCATAATTTATCATTATAAACAACTTTTTTTAATACAATTTTTTTGTATCATGAACAAAAAGGGTAGTTTTCCTGACAATAAAATACAATTTTTAAAAAAATTACAGTTTTTTATAAGTCGACAGATCTTTCTGAAATTTGGTATAGGGCCATCATTTATCATTATCAACAACTTTTCTTAATTAAATTTTGCCGTATCATGAACAAAAAGGGTAGTTTACCTGACAATAAAATAGTTTTCGCTTCCCTGTCAAGGCCTACTTGTTTTTCAAAAACTGAAAATATTCTTAAAATTTGTTTCACACCAAGCAGGGCGGAATCCCAAAATATGAAATTCCAATTCGAAAATTTTTGGTCAATCATACCTATTGCCAACTCGATCCGTGGACATACTGTATAGTCTATTTTAACAGATTGAAATTTTAGGAAGGAGCAAAAGCTTCCTTTGACCACAAAGGACGTACACATTTTAGGGAATTAGAAAAATTATTACAACATTTTTGAGTTTATTATGTTTACTAATCAACCTATTTGATTCTCATTGTAGCAATATTTCTTGTGTCAGAAATCATTCTTACCCCATTTCTGCATTATTTTTCTGAAAAAAAAAATAACTTTTTTTGGTAAGTTGACAAAATAGGGCTACTTTGACAAAAGCCCGTAGAAGTATAGCTGGAACAAAATATATCATATGGTACTCATTTTACGCAGAATTTAACACTCTACAACTTTCATATAAATCACTTCTTTGATTTATTGTGTTTTCTCTGAGTTATCTCCGAAAAACCGATAATCCCCCAAGTTTAGGTCACATTTTCGCTCCTAGGAGCCGACGCTGACCTCCGCCGAGGAGGAAAACTTAGGTTAGTAATAATGGCAGATAACTTAAGTAATTAAAGCGATAAAATCTTTATCATGAATTATTTCCGAATTGTGTTACTTTTTACTACCCAGCAACTGGCCTAATTTGGTTATTACAGGATTCATTTTTAAGTATCATGCACTTAGTTTTTTCCAGATTTAAACTTAAGCTATTGTCATTCAACCATATACAAATGTTTTCCATTTGAGTATTGAGTACATCATTTATGCTATTAATATCTTCACCAATATAGTAAAGGAGAGTATCATCTGTGAACATTTGAATATGACAGCTTCGCACCACATTAACAATATCATTTATGTACAAAAGAAATAAAATAGGACCCAATAGAGACCTTTGAGATACACCATATTTTACCTCTTGTAGGTCTGAAATACAGCTTTTATATTTCACAGGTTGCTTTCTATCGCACATATAAGACCGAAACCACTGCAAAACACTTCCTGTCAAACCCATTCTTTCCATCTTCCTAAATAGAATTTTTCTATTTATTGTCTCAAAAGTACAGCGAAAGTTCAGAAATATCGCACGCACATATTTTTTGTCGTATAATGTACTTTTCCATTCAGCGAGTACTGATTGTATTGCCGTTTCACAAGAATAACTTTGTCTGAAGCCAGCTTGATAATCGTTAAAATATTGTTATCATTTATGGATATAATAAGTTGTTCTTTTACTACAAGCTCCAAGAGTTTCTCATACGAGGGTAGCAGGTTAATAGGACAAAATTCATTACATAGGATAATGTTTTTTTTTTTTTGATAGGCACAATCACAGCCTCGTGGATCAGCGTGCCTGCCGGCTTCACTGGAGCTGTTTACCCCCTCTTGATGCGTACCCAGACCCTCACGGCTTCTTGAAGGACTGTGAAAATAATATCCCCCAATCACTGAAGTTGTGGCTTGAAGCTATAATATTGAAAGGCAAACTGGGAAACGAATGTAAATGGAAAACAAACATGACCTCCATTGCACACGCAATAATATCAGCAACAAGGCCAAGGTCCTTTCATTCTTTCCTTTAAGTTGGCTTTGGAGCACTCCTCTCCAGGAAATATGGCTCAAAGGACCTCATACAAATAGCGCGTGGATTAGGCTTCTGCTGAACCATCCTCAGAGCACTGTGCTTGATCATCACGACTGCTATAGAAGCCACACAAGATTTTCTTTATGAAACCCGGAAAGGGTAAGGTACCAATGAGCATATTCTGGGTTAACGGTTTCCGACATTCAGAAAATGTAAAAAACGCCCTGCTATTTCTTCACGCTTTTAGTGGTTGTGATACCACTTCATCACTTTACAGACAAGAAAAGAAAAAGTTTGTCAGGCTGGCTATGCAAAATGAACATCACTCGAAAGTGGGTGATGTCTTTATGAGCAAAGACGCCAACCGGGAAATTATTGTTTATGCCGGGCAAAAGTTCTTAGTAGCACTTTATAGAGGTAAGACAGGTGATACCTTGAATGAGTTACGTTTCTAACTATTTGCAAAATCTTTAGTGAAACGAACTTCAGCCTTGTTTCCCTACCTCCAACGCTGGAAGCAGCCCGCCAACACTGCTTCAGGGTGTACCTGTAGGTACAGCTCTGGTTAGGTAATGCCATGAATCCCATGAACTGGGGTTGGCAAACCACCAAGTATGGCCTGGCTCCTGTTCTCACTACCCGCTCCACAGTCACTTTCGTCAAAGATATCCTGCATATGCACCAAAGGGTGCAAAGCTGCTTGTAGTCGCAGAAAAGCGGGAATAAAATGTTCAGCAATTTGTCTAAATTGTAGAGGGCATTCATGCACTAATGCTCCTACTAACGAAGTAGATGTGGACGACACTGTTGGAGACAACGATGAGCTCAATGAGCAGATGCTCCTGCTCAGTGAAGAAGAAGACGACGACCCAATCGAGGGTAGTGAAAAAGAAATTAAACCGACGTGTCCTTCACGTATTGAAGGAAACGTCGGTTTAATTTCTTTTACACCCTGTAACACGGTAAGTGTTACAAATTTCAGTTTTTGTTTTTATTTTATTGTATAATAAAATTATCTTATTGTAGCAACGTTTTTGGTGTCAGAAATCATTCTTACTCCACTTCTGCATTATTTTTTGAAAAGAAAAACGAACTTTTTTTTGATTAATGTTGTGGTTTTCAGTCAAAAAATAAAAAAACTATTTTTTACTTAAAAACCATAACATCAATCAACAAACATATCTTTTGCAGGCATAACTTTAACTATGGAATCGATAAACGTATCCGTTGTTACTCAAAAGTAAGGTGACAACATGGTGCAACTTTGACAAAAAGCTGTATAGGTAGAGCTGAATCAAAATATATCATATTGGTACTCATCTTACGCAGAATTTAACGCTCCACGACTTTTATATGAGCGACTTTTATTATTTATTGGATTTTCTCAGTTACCTTCGAAAAACTGAAAAACGTTCAATTTTAGGTCACGTTTTCGCTCCTAGGAGCCGACCGACGCTGACCTCCGCCGAGGGGGAAGTCCTAGGATTGTAATATTGGGCCATAACTTAAGAGATTAAAACGATAAAACCTTGACCATGAATTATTTCCGAATTGGATTATCCAGCAACTGGCCTAAATGTTAAATATTAAGATAAATAATTACATCATACAAAATGTATTAGAATTTAAATATTTAGGAATCATTATTGACCAATATTTAACGTTTTCCGGTTATTGTGAATAACAGCAAAAAAGACATCAAAGAAAATTTCTTTTTTAAATAGAATTGGTAAATACGTATCTAGGCTCATGGACAAAATTAGTGATTTATAAATGCATTATTGCGCCTCATTTTATTTACTGTCGAACAATTATGCTTGTTTTATCTAACACTCACTATAAAACCCTGCAAGTAATACAGAATCGAGCTCTAAAATGTATATTATCCTGTGATAGATACACACGTATTGGTGAAATATTACATACTTTAAATATTCTGTCAAAAAACAGTGGGTGGTATTGAATGTTTTTACTTTTATTTATAAACTCGCAAATAATATGTTACCTTAACAGTTACTGAAATTATGTGCGTTTGTTTCTGATAAGCACAATTATAATACTAGAAGCCACAATAATTTTTACATTCATAGAAATAATTCTTACGCTGCATATAATAAACTATTTATTAAAAGACTAAACCTGTATAATCAGATACCTCAAGATGTAAAGAATGGCAATAGTATGTGCTCTTTCAAACAAAAAATGATTAGTTATGTTAAACTAAAATGGCCTGTATAGAATGTTATTATGTATTGAATATAGAATTAATATGTAAATGTCTTAATGTTCTATGTATGTATAATTTTATATATTGTAAAATTGTATTTTATTTTTCTTTTGTTTTTGTGTGTACTGGATTAGTTTTTCTAATAAAGATGATTATTATTATTATTATTAATGGCGACTAAGTGTACGCCTGGTGTAATTAGATTGCATACATATCATCACCTACGCTTTTGCGATGCATGCACTTGTAAGATTATACGCACCATCCGTTTAACGAACCTGCATTTTCAGTTTACCTTCATCTGGATACTACATTTTGTCTGTCTTGTGCTACTCTGAATAGTTCTGTTGCACTATGTATACCTGTCCATTCCCGAATGTTCCTCAGCCATGACATTCTGCTTCGGCCAACTCTTCGTCGATCTTCAATCTTTCCATCCAAGGTGAGCTGCAAGTGCGATACTTCTCCCTTCGAAGAACATGCCCCAAGTATGCAATTTTCCTACATTGTACTGTACTTATCAGCTCTCATTCGGCCTTTGCTCTACGTAGAACTTCATTGTTAGTTAATAGGTCGATCCATGGTACTCGCAGCGTTTGTCTGTAAATCCACATTTCGAAGGCTTCAAGACAGTTAAAAGAAATAATAAATATTGACGATCCATATCTCTACCTCGTATAACGGAACCGACCAAATATAACAATAAATCGTGCGCTAGCATATTTTGAGGTTGAGATTGTCATTGCAGAAGAACGGATTCATTTTCTTAAAAGAAGATCTAGCCATCTCAATTCTCATTTTTATATCTTTTCATCTGGGCACGCTAATCGCTATTTGAAACCTTACTTGACTTGCTGCCAGGCCTTCAAAATCTACTTTCTTTAGGGTGTAAGTGACATAACTTCACTTGTTAAGCTGTCTAAGATTGAAGATTAACTACACATGGGTCTATCCAAAACTGGTACCTATTTGAGAATTTCTTATAACCGTGTGTGTGTTTAATAATCTCCCACTATTTATACTAAATTTTTTTGGTACTTTACCGTGAGATTGCATGCTATTTCATATGCCCGAAAAGGACAGTTTCAGCATTCGAACTAATTCTGTGGAGATTTTTAGGTGTTGTGTGTGTTTAGATAGCTGTTTCCCGTTTAGGTACTTAATCATATGAATCGTTTTAGTATATTGTGCCACAAGAGCAGAAAACAACCATTAGCAGTTCGATGGTATTAGCAGCCCGAGTAAGCCAAGCGTTCGACACACAACTGTTTTTCGTCTAGCGTTAAACAAAAAAAATTAGAGAAAATAGAAAAATATTTAATTTTATAAATGCAAACAGAATTTAATAAGAAACCTAAGTAGTAACACTTTTGTTGTTTGTTTTGATTCAAACTTTGATTTAATTTGACGTTTAATGAAAAATTATGTAAAACGTCAAACTACAAAATGATGTTATGAATTTAGCGGCCCAAGGGACGATAAACATTACTTTCGGTCATATTTTTACGGTTAAGATGACTCAAATGGTAGGCGAACAGAAATTTAATGTATTGACCAACGGTCTTTTCTGAATCCTTTCTGACATCCTCCCACAGCAGGCCTCACATGTTCATTTAATTTATTGTTGAACTCACTTGCTAATATTTTGCAGGTGACAACCAACAGCATTATTCCCCTGTAGTTCCCGCAATGGGTTTATTCCCTATCTTATACATGGACGTAATTCTTGCTTTCGTCCATTTTTGAGGTACTTCTTCGTTCATTGTATTGTATTGTATTGATTCAGTTAGCTGTTCCCCTCGGTATTTGATCATCTCTATTGGTTTGTTGTCTTTACCAGGTCTTCTGTTATTCTTATTTTTTATTTCATTGATCTCTTCGAACGCATTTTCCTCTATTTTTTCCTTTTGGTTGAGTTGGAGGTTTGCATCTACATCACTTTCGTTTCCTTTATTGACACATAATAGTATTAATAATACTCGGCTTATCTGTGTAGCACTTATTCTGTTTCTCATTCTGGATTTACATCTTTCTGTTGGCAATATCCGTTTTTGGCATCTTTACTTGTTGGTAAAATAATCTCATTACCTTTTATTGTCTTTACCTTCCCCCTCTTAAAGTTTCTTTGCATAAAACCCTCTGCTCTAGCTTCTATAAATTTGTTTTGCTTTTCTTGCTCTTACCCCGTATTCGTCTGCGTATTCCTTTGATTGATTGATGGCTTAAACATTTTTGTTTTAACTACCTTATTCTCTTTGGCAATACTTTTTCAGCATTTGTGATCTACCTGTGCAGCATTAGAACCTACCAAATTTAAATTTAATAATTACTCCAACCGTATACAGTTCCTAAAAGGTGTATTTTTTACTTCCTTTTACAATAAAGGAAGTGTTGGATTTACCCCAAAAATTCGAAATTGAGTTTTCAACAGATCTTTACGTTTTAGTGTCCCCTGAACCCAAAAAAACATGTTTTTGTTCATTGGTCTGTCTGTCTTGTCTGTCTGTCTGTCTGTCTGCGAACAGAATATCTCAAAAACGAAAAGAGGTATGACGTTGAAACTTCATATACAAGTTTTGTGTACTATCTAGAGAGAAAGCTTTTGAAGAAAATCGCATAACCGAATGTATGATCTTTACTCTTGTGATTTTTCAGATGTTTTGATTTTCTCAAAATCGGCTCTAATGACTTTTTAAAATTTCATTTAAAAAGGTAGGCTTTTTTTAATTAATTTCGGTGTGTGAAGTGCCACTTTTTTTCACTCAGTGAAAAAAAGTGACACTTTGCTTTTAATTTAGGAATGAACGATTCTAATTGGACGTTTTCTCAGTTACCAGAACTGACCAACACACTTGACTAAAATGAAGGCAAATACAATTCTATACAAAATAGGCTTGGATTTGAATATTTAATGAAATTTAAAAAAATCTTATAGACAACTCGTGTTAGCGTGTGGAATATTAAACTCGGCTGCGCCTCATTTAATAACCCTCCACACTTGTGAAAAAAATTTGCACTTCTAACACTTGTGGTCTAAATAAATATTTTCAAACGTTACATTTTTATTACATTTTTAATATGTTTTGATGGGAGATAGGTGATTTTCCAGTTGAATACCTCTAAAATAGTGATCCTTTCTTTTTTCTTTTTTTATTAACTCCTATTTTCTAGGGCATTATAGAGAACTAATGAAATTGAAAATCTGAAACTTTCGCCATGGAAAGTCGCTATCAACTTTGTTATTTTAAATAGATCCTGCGGTATACTATTACATTTTTGAATTCGGCTTAAAGTTTTAGAGAAAATTTATCTTTCCAACTAACTCTACGGTTTCTGTGGAATTTGTAGTTTTTGAAAATGTTTGACAAATGCTTAAAAATTAAAAAACTAATTTTTTACTAATTATAAAATCACTGTAAAATCACACAAAACTTTTTAATTAATTGCAATAGATGGGACATCTTGTAGATGTTTCGTTATATCTATGTATTTTATGGTTATTTTTTAATGGGTATCTCATCTTATATATTTGAGATCATTAGCTACTTAATTCGCTGATATGAACATTTGTTACATTTTTAAATAAGAACAGACGTGCGATTTCTATAGCAGTAAAAGTGTTAAACTTTATTCTTTATGTTCTCAATATTTGTTATTGTAATTGTAACGAATCAAAATTAAGCAAAAATTATTATGAATGTTGATAATCACATTTTGTCAATAAAATAATCACTAACCTGATCGTGGAGTTATCTGATGGATAATCCAAAAGATAAAAGAAAAAACGCGAGTATAAACAGTGGCTGTTGCTCCTAATCTACAGCTGGGGCCAGATTCTACAATTCCTAGTTGGAACCAATTAGAGCGATAATCTTTGTAACTGCTCATAAGCGGCCCTCCGGAATCTCCCCCACAAGTATCACTATCTCCGTTGGCAGCACAAAATTCAGTCTCTTGAATTCCCCCAGTTTTTTGAATCTTTTCAAGACATTCGTTGTTTGTCAACACATGTGACGTTGCTTGTAAAAGTATGTCTGATTGAGAACCTGTAAATGGCATTTCATTAACATTCATTTATAAAATAAATTTATTTCAAACTAGTTAGTGGAAAGGTACTGAAGTGGGTGTTAGAATAACTAAGAAAACAGGATGGATATGATTTATTTTTTGCAACATCCAACGAAACACTTTTTGTGAATAATTTAGTATTGTTCAAAAATGTTACATTTCTATGAAGAATAGATTAATACTAATGTTCTAGAATAGCGGTCAGAAAAGAGAAAAATATTAAGCGAAGGTTTGGGAAACCCTACATTTAGATTATTTAAAAACATACCTGTTTCTGTTATTCCCCAACCAGCAACGACCACTTCTGTCTTACTTGTTAAATCAGGAAAATCTGGAGAAGGTAGACAGATGGGGCGGACGTAATCTAAAAAATATATTTCCCTCTTAGTATGGTTTCAGATCGAAATTCACTTTTGAAAATCTAAATCTAAATTATTATTTTTGAATCAAGTAAGTGTAATTGACGATGTTAGTGCACATATAACACTTTTTTACAACTATAATGTACTATTGAAAGTTGATTGAAATTATATTCACTTATAATACCATGAGTAGTCAAAGTTATGTCGACTACTTTTGTAGTAGTATCACGAATGTTCATTGCGTTTAAGCACGAGTTCTAATTCCAAGCGCAATGGACATGAGTAGTGAGACCACAGCCAAAATATTCTACTTAATTTTGACTAAGAATGGTATTCGAAGGACTATTCAATGAACCAAACTATTTTTTTTATATATTAACAGAAAACCAAAATTGCTGTTATCTAATAAAAAGTAAATTTGTTTAAAATAGTCACTTGAATACCTTCTATGAAAATATATCCGCTGACATTTTTTTGATTGGTCAAGAAACGACAAATTCTGGATTTTCTTTTGTCACCTTTTTACAGATGACAGGTGAATTGAATAGTCACTGAAATAAGATAATAAAATATTCAACGGTAATATCTCAAGCGCATTAAAATAGCCGATTAAATTTTGACGTTTCAGTTTTTGTCATTGTTAAACTGGCAGAAACTATAGTGATTACGCATTATTATGAATATGAATTAAATAATCACACTTAATACTACAAAGCAGGTTGTCCCTTTTGGTTACCAGGGAAAAGTGACAACTGTAACTTTGTTTCGTTATATTCTAATATTGTGTGTAAACTACAAAAACTGCTGATAGTAATAGTGAAACTACCCCAGAAGTAGCCGGCACGACGGCTGCAATCAGATATTTTTTTGCCCGCCCTATATGAGCAAGCCGAAAAGTTACAATCTTGTTCGCCTATAAATACGTCTCCTCCAAAAGTCTAAACGCTAATAAAACAATTTATATTAAATTAAGCGTTAAAATTAAATGCAATACTAAAATAATACACAACTACATACCAATCAAGCAAGTTACCAACGTAGAACATACACGATTAAAAGTTAATCAAAACTTACCAGGGCAAAATGGTGCAATAAAATTTTAAAAAATTCACTGATTATAGGAAAACGGGATAATAAGAAAAGCTCATACCAAGCCTCAGAACGAAGATCAGGTTTCAAAGAATTGTATCTACAACGTACCGTGCGAGTGTGGAAGACAATACACAATTACCCCTACGAGTGAGATTATCGGAACACCGCAAAAATATTAGAATGGGCGAAACCATCAAATCGAAGATCGCAGAACACGTCTGGAACGAAGACCACCACATACAATGGGATAACGCATCAATTGTAGCTAAAGACGAAACCGGTTCCGTAGGAAGCTGAAAGAAGCTACATACATAGCGCTGGCAGTAGAACCAATTAGCCAGGCTAGCGCAGAACTAAAGCTCATTTGGAAGCCACTACTGCGCAGAGAATTACAAAAATAGTCTACTGCGCAAACAGCGGTAAGATATATATCGGTTTACAACTATAGTATATTAAGTATTAAGAACGGTAAGGACATTTTACCGATCGACGACAATTGTTTGGAGGAGGTGCGAAGCGACGACTCCAATTATTGTCTGAGATCGGTAATTCCTTAACGTTCGTGATGCTTATGACGTTTTTTACACGATAGAAATGTGTAACAGTAAAATGTGACATTATACCACAGTTTACTATGTTGGTAGCACTGTAAGTCTTTGTCAATTTCGAGGTTAGCAGGTTAGATTTTCCGTCAGTTTTGACATTGACTGTCGCAAAACCTAACCTGCTAGCGTCGAATTTTTACTTACCGTTCTAGAACAGTAAGCATAACTTACTGATTTGAAAACAAATGCGGTAACTAAGTAAAGTCGTTCTATCGTGCAAAAATAGTTATTAACGACATAAGGCCGTTAGTAAGCATCTAACAAACGAGAATGAATTTGTGGCCGAGGCCGTCAGGCCGAGGCTAATTAATTTATCCGAGTTAGTTAGATGCAACGGCCGTATGTCGTTCAATTCTTTTCATAACACCTACAATAATTTAAATTTAGCGCAATTTAAATGAAAAAGTTAAATAGTATTAGTAATGGGTGTTAGAAAACTAGGCCTCCTCTAGATTTTTCCAATTTGTCCTATTTGTCCTAGGGGAGACCTATATCCAACGGTGGATGAAGGAAGGCTGAGAAGAAGAAGAAGAGAAGAGTTAGAAAACTCGTCTTATCAGAGTCACCTATGGAAACAAATTACGTTTGGCAATACTGCAATGTATTGTTGGTGACACTGTAAGTCTATGTCAAATTCGATGTTAGTAGGTTATGTTTTGCCCCAGTTTTGACACAGACTGACGTAAAACCTAGCCTGCTAACCTCGAATTTGACATAGACTTACAGTGCCACCAACTATACATTTCAGTATTGCCAATTGTAAAATGTTACCGTTCTGTTATTTCTTAACGGCCTAGGCTGTTAAGTGTATAACAGCCTAGGCCGTTATGGGGAACTTTTCAGTCAGGTTGACAGTTCTGTTATTGACAAATAACAAGTAGGTGTTATGAAAAATATATAACCGCGCTGGTGGCCTAGTGGTAAGAATGGCAGACTAATAATAATCACAGCGATCAGCGGTACACGGTTCAATCCCCGGGGGAGGCACGAGTTTACGTAGAAAAAACGTACAATATCAGTCCTTCTCAGGACTAACCGAGAACACCTGAAGATGGGAGTAGATCAAAACTCTCGAAACGTTGTGTGATATACACCCTAGACAGTGGAAAATGTCCGATAAAACATATCCTACAATCTGATAGTAACACAAACTGGATCTCATATTAAGTTTCTGCTTGCTTGACTTTTGAGGTGTAAAGTTGTTCTTTGCTCTGCGAATAAATGTGAACGCACTATAGCAAGTATGGCCGTAAGGCCAATTGTTTTTGTGATGAACAGTGGATAAGCTATCTGCGACAGACAAACTTCAATTCAAACAAAAAATTGTTAGAAGAGGACAAGAGCCAGATTTTACAAAAAACGTTTTTTAATGCAAGTATGCAGAAAAATCTAACACAAATTGTCCAATTTGATCTTCAATCTATAATTAATAGCACCAATGCATCACAAAATACCGATGTAATTGAATATAATGATAAAGATGGAAGTGATGTAGCCGAAACTGAAATTAATAAATATTCGCAACAAGTAGGAAGTAGTTGTAAAATAAAAAGCAGGAATAAACATACAGCTCAAGCAGATGTGCTTGCCGACACACACTCAAACAGATATGCAATCCTTAGTGACCCCCACGAATATCATCATTCTCAAGAAACCCTGATAATCCCGGAACGTCTAAAGAAACCCCAACAAAGCCACTATCTAAACCGCTTCTATTCTTAAATCACGGGGTAATAAATTATGATCAAATGCTGGATACTTTTAGCTGCTGTTGCGGAAGGATATAAAATTTTCACCAGATGATCGCCAGAAAATGATAAAATTAAATCGAAAACGAGAAACGTGCCTACGAGATTGCGGGTTACATTTATGCAAGAAAAAAATATATACACCATACTTATCAGTTAAAAAAATCAGTAAAGCGCTTTACTCGTAACTTCCCTCGCAATCCAAAGCTCTGAGACTACAAATTTCGCAAATATCAAAGAAAAAAATCTGTAAAGAGTTTTACTAAGAACTTTCCTCGCAAGTGGACGTTGTGACATTATTTTAAAAATCGAAAGGAAGTAGGGGTAGAAATATCTTCATGTTTGTAATAATACTGAAACAAGCCTGAAGTATGTGCAAATTGCTACTTTTATCTACGTATTTCTCAGTTAATGCAAGAATAAGCAAACATTTTTTAAGGTACTCCCCTGTATATTTTGTGTGCAAAATATGCTATTTTTCGTCAGAGTAAGAACCTGAGCTATGTGCAAAATATTACTTTCATTTAAGTAATAGTTCTTGAGCGAAAGCGAAAATAGGCAGAAGTATGTTTTTATGGTGCTCACCCAGTATATATGTTACCGAAATTTTCTCGGTTACATGCTAGCAAGGCATATAATCCGTATGCAAAATAGCGTCTTCCTCCAACAAACAGTTCTTGAGTTATACTGGCAACAGACAGACAGACATACTTGTTTTCCGTCAACTACGGACCTTAAAACGTGAAGATTTGAAGAAATCTCGGAAGGTGATTTTTTCACGATTATAATACTTCTCTAGCCGAAGATGAAGTGAAAAGAAAAGAAAACTAGTGTCATATAATAAACACACTGATTGTGACTTATTTAAAGAACATATAAATCAAAAAATGGTTATCGATAATGTCCATTTAGAATTAAAAAAATATATAGAAAAAACTACAATTTACTTCATTACCACCGTTCAAAAAGCTGCCTGGAACGCAACTCCACTACGTAAAATGAAAGAATGTCCAATAAAAGAACTAGCGGCAGAAACAAGTAGAGCATGAGCTAAGATGGACATGTAGCAGACACCCAGTAGACAACACTACCTATCATAGGCGGATCCAGAGACTTCCTAAGGGGGTGTCAACTAATTTTTTTAGATTGATCAGTAAGGCTAAACTAATAGTTTATGTAGGCAGTGCCTACTATGGGATGGTACTACATATAGAATAAAAGAGGTAAAAAATAATAGTAATTTATTATACAAGACGATAAAGTTAAATTTTATCGACGAGTGAATCGTTTAACGTCGAGACGTTAATGATTCAAGAGTGGATAGAAGTAACTTTTTTCGACGACTGACATTGAAAGTAGATTTTTCTCACTGTCATTTGATAACAGAAAGTTGACATTTGCCGCTGAGCGTGCGTTTTCATCACTTTGCCGCTCGCCGAGCGTTTTGGGTTTCCGCGTGAACAAAATAGGTAGCCACGTCCGAATGTTTCCTTGACAACGCCCGTCATTTGTGGAAATAATCGCGTCACATGTCATAGACTGCGCGAGTAATGTTAATTTGATTGTCAATTAATTTTTGCGATAAAATGAAATTTGACATTTTTCTTTTATAATATGCTCAGTTGTCGAAAAAATAGTATGTATATTTCGAGCTAAAAGTGCGCTTGCCGCTTTTGCATGATTGCTGGTTTCGACTTCGTCTCAACCAGCAATATTTATGCGCAAGCGGCAAGAATGCACTTTAAGCTCTTAACATACAATATACTATATCGTTGCGTATAATACAATATTTATTTCTATAGCAAAAACTTTAAAAATTTCAATAGAAAATAAAAACAGTCAATCACATTTCAAAATGTCAGTAGCTAGATTGGGTTGCTACGATAATACGAAGCTGTCATATTTAATTTAAACAAAAGTTAGAAAATTAAATTACTTTATTTATCCTTGATGTTAAAGTTCTACTTTATCTACCGTTGCTGTTAAAGTAACGCTTGACCTTTTGTTTTGAGTTGATAAAAGCACACTTTAACATGTGCTATAGAAAAAAAATTCATATTTAATTTTTTTTTTCATTTCAACAAACAAAAGACACAAGTTAAATTAACACTATACTTAAAAATCTGGTGTGATACACGCACACAACTTCCTTTTACAGTGATCTTATAATTAGCAAAAATTTGATTTTAAAGTTTTAAGCATTTGTCAAAAATTTTCAAAAATTACAAATTTTGCAAAAACGGTACAAAATAGAGCGTTAGTTGAAGAGACAAATTTTCTCTATAATTTTAAGCTGAATTCAAAAATGAAATAATATAACGGGTGTTCTATTTAAAATAGGAGTTAATAAAAAAAATATAAAAAAAAAACAAAAGAAACCCATTTTAGAAGTATTCAACTGGAAAATCACCTACCTCATATCAATACACATTCAAAATGTAGTAAAAGTGTGAAGTTTGAAAAAAATTGTTAGAGCCCTTTTTGAAAAAATCGCCTACTTCCGGTTATGCGATTTTCTTCAAAAGCTTGCTGTCGCATCTACATAGTACACAAAACTTTTATATGAAGTTTCAACGCCATACCTCTTTCCGTTTTTGAGATATTCTGTTCGCAGATACACAAACACACAGACAGACACACAGCCAGACAGACCAATAAAAAAAAGTGTTTTTTGGGTTCAGGGGACTCTAAAACGTGAAGATTTGTTGAAAACTCAATTTCGAATTTTTGGGGTGAATCCAATGCTTCCTTTATTGTAAAAGGAAGTAAAAAGAAATATTGCACCGCTATTTTAGCTACATAGGCAATACAAAAATAACAAAAAAGTATAATTTACACTATTAGTAGGGAGGCCAAGTGAATTAATAATTATTTTCGTGGGACTGAGTAGGTTTATACCGACAAGTGATACCATAGTAATTAGCGGTCTTTCCTCAGTAGAAAAACTACTGTTGTCGCTTTCTTAGCCTGTGGAGTGAGGAGCTATGACGTCACAAAGGTGGTAAAATGGTAGGTTTCAACAGTTTTTTGCAAATATCTCGTTACCTGTGAAGTTTACTGTGAACTTTACTTTATACAAAATTAATCTACATTTAATATACATTAAAAATGGTCTTATGCATTTTTGCAGTCCAGTAAAGGATTACGGAGATATGGAGGGGGTAAAAATGTAACTTTTTCTGTTTGGCAAAAATCCAAAAATTACGCCTATGAACTCGTAATATTCGCTCCAAGTGTATTATATAAAGGGTTCAAGGAAGTGGGGAGGCGAGATGGTTATGGTGAAGCACCCAGCACCAAAGACGACATACTCGTACATTTGCGCAGATCATCCACTACTACACATGTTGAAGTGAAAGTGGAAGATGGAATTTATGTCACTATAGAACAAGCAGAATTTCTAACTAATAGTAAGAACAAGATGCAACTGATTGCTCTAATCACAGTACACAACAGCAAGCTGGCTGCAAAGTGATTCAGGCAGAAGGTGGTGCTGACATCAAGATCGTTTTTACAGCAATTGACGAATCAAAGAAGAAAACAGAGGCTATCGTAATTGGCAATGACATCGATTTATTGGTCTTGTTGGTTGTTCATGCTCCAGCCAACAAACAGTTGAAGATGATTGTACCGAAGAAACGTAACCAAGAAGAAAAAGTTTACTGCACTGGTGCATACAGCGTGGTATCGGGGAAATTGAGGATGTTCTCTTGACAGCTTACACTTTCGCCGGATGTGATACCGTTTCTTCAATTTATAGAAAGGGAAAAATAACGCCTTCTGAAAAAGTGCAAAGTGACAAGGGGCTATACACAAAGCTCTTGACTTTTAACAACCCAAATGCAGACCCAGATGCGCTAGCTGATGCTGGAACCATTTCCTCCTTTCGATATTTGCATAAACAAATGCAGATACTCTGCGCCTTCAATGTTACTTGCAGACCATCGCAAAGGAGCCTGTACACACAAATTTGAGGTTTGCTGTACTTTCCCCCACGTTAGCAGCTGGACAACAAAACTCTTTTAGAGTTTACCATCAAGTGCAGCAATGGCCCAATGTCAATAAAGATTCACTAAAATGGGGTTGGAAAAGAATTGGTGGTTATTTGCGTCCAGTTGCAACCAGAAAGGCTGATCCTGAAAAATTGCTCTCGTCGTCAGAGTGGCTAGAAATGCTCAAATATGTGCAAGAATTGCTCCGGACATAGGTGCACCAGCAGAGATGCACTAATTATTGACGATGGCATCGATAAAGATAATCTTCAACATGAAAAAGAGATTAACGATTTTTAGGTTACTGATTGCTGTAATTTATTATTATGTAACTACGATGTACGTTGTACATACCACTTTCCATTGAAGAACATTGGATTTACTGAAAAGCATTTATTGTGAAGAAAAAAAATCCATTATTTTTTGTATTGAAGCTTATTAGATAAAGTTTGTAGTCAACCTTGTTTCAATGCTATCCACATGATTGTATATTTTTAGGAAAATATGACAAAATATGAAGGTAATTTAAGTAGCTTTAATTATAAAAGCTCAAAGGGGAAAGAGGAAAACGATATGATGAATTATCTAAAAGGAAAAATAGGCAAAATGAAGATAAAACGACAAAGGAGGGGAGCAATGTAGTTATATTGTCAGATTCATACACATAGGCGTACGTATATACATACACACATACAAATGTTTCTATGTTAATGATGCGTTACGAAGTACTTTTTATAACGAAATATACTCTTTATAACGAAACATACTCATTTTCAAGTGATTACGATGAATCCCAAGTTAACTAGAAAATAATGACATCATTGCCCCCTCAATATCTCCGTAACTGTTGTCTACAAGTTAAAAATGCATAAGACCATTTTTATTGTAAATTAAATATAGATTAATTTTGTATAAGATAAAGTTTGGGCTAAACCGCATAGTTAACGATATATTCGCGAAAAATTGTTGAAACCTACTATTTTACCACCTGTCTAGCTTTCCACCCCCCTCCCGCCTAAACCCGACGCGCAATGTTGTGCAACTTTTTATCAATTATTAAGAGGAGGGTACTAAACAGTTTGCTGCTGGGTAGAACTTTCTTTTTAGATGTTTGGGTTAAATCCTGGTTTTCTGTATTAAAACCTGGAACCAAGAATGACCATCTTTGTGACGTCATAGCTCCTCACCCCACAGGCTGAGAAAGCGACAACATGATTTTTCATACTCAGGAAACACCACCAAATAAGAACATACCACTTGTCGGTATAAACCTACTCAGTCCCACGAAAATCGTTATTTGACGAGTTAATTTAGCTTGGCCTCTCTACTATATTTAAAAGCAGGAACAATAAACCGTTCTAGCTATACTAAAATAAAGGTAAACTATAGGTAGAAGATATTTCTAAAACTATGAGAGTTACATAAATATTGTGTAGAAAATATTGTGTATATAAAAGTTGTAAGTACAAAGATGGTGCACATTATTAAAATATTTTTGATTGTACAGGATGGTTAAAAAAACTGTGGCGAATAAAACTTACTTTTTTTTAATGGAATGTTCTATATTTAGGTAACTTGAAAGTTTTGCATTGAAATACTAGTAATTTTATATCAAGTAGTATGGGACTAATGTCACTTGTTTTGGAGATACATATCAACAATTTTATGCAAAAAATGCTGAATTTTAGGCGACTGCTGCAAGAGAAAAAAAATTATATGAAGAAAAACGTTACCAAAAAAGTATGCTTTTCGTGGACTACCTTTCCAGTGGAAAATGGTAGTTCTGGGTATTACTGATATACATGGTGCTGAACATTAGCAAATTTAATAATTTCGGTTTTCTTTCAAATGGAAGGCACTGTATGAATTTTTGAAAAGCGCATTTAATGGGTTTTTGTTTTTGTTATGTTACTTCATACCTCTAAATTCAACTGGTTTTCATTAAAGAAAAACGATTTGAGCCACTTACCATGCTTCATTTCAAGAAAAAACGACAAAAAACTTTTTGTTTTATATACGAATAGACAAGCCAAGTATATTTATTCAAATAACTAATAGGGAATAAGGGAAATACGCACGTTTTTCGAGGAACGTAAGGGTTCTCAAAATATAAAACCAGTTATGAAATGCCTTATTATGTGTAACGCTTGGGATCTCTGTATAAATAACAATTACCTAAAAATCAAGTATGCACGTTTTTGCTTTCACGCGAAATGTTATAAAATAAGCATTGTTTTACATACGAGTAGTACTTAACTCTAAAATTGAAATTTTGCAGGCTTTGTATATTTTAAACTTTGACTAACTAGTTGTACAATTTAAAACAAACTTTGAAAAGGTTATATTATTAGCAAAATTTAAAAATGCGCCGATAATTAGTTCATTCTTTTGTCTAGTGGAAATCGGTATACACTAGACAGGTCACAGAATCGACATTGAAAAGCGACGAAAACCCCGGTCAACGCTGGTGGGGTGAGGGCAAATTTACGCTTATTGGAATTAAAAAGAAATAAAGAATGTTGAAAAAGCGTTCGGCAAATTCAAATTTAAATTACGAGCGGATGCTGTAAGGGTGCGTTTTGCTTATAATTAAAAGAAAGTAGTCAAGTTTTCAGCCGATTAATTTTTTTAAGAGGCCCAAGGGGGTGTCAATTGACCCCATTGACACCCCCTTGGATCCGCCAGTGCTACCTATGCGTTTAATCGAGTTGCCAATAAATTAAAATCGAAGTTGAAAGGGGTCAGCATTGAAACATTTGTCAGCTATATACTATATCTATCAAATTTACTCTATCTAAAAAGCCATAAAAAAATCGCAGCGTCCAATACCTACCATTTCTCCAATTCGCACACTCGATGACAGCTGGGCAAGGTCAGATAGTGAGAAAGCAGAAGTATTTGCTCAGCACCTTGCTAAAGTTTTCCAACCGCACACAAGCACAGTAAATACAAAGGTTGAAACATTTTTGGCAGCACCGTTTCAGCTATCGCTACCGATTATAAGCTTCAAAACAAATGAGATTGAAACCAACACATAACATTTAAATAACAGGAAAGCTCTCGAGTATTATTTAATTGATGGCAAAATTTTAACAAAATTCCCGTATCTGGATTACGATTCATAATTGACATTTAATTCGATATTAACCGAGCTCTGTAGGTTAGTGGTTAGCACTTCTACTTAGCATTCGGGAGGTCGTGGGATCAATTCCCGCGGCCGTCTGCTCTAATTCGGGTTTATAGATATGGTTTTCCTGAGTCAACATAGTACCTTCTCTGAGGCGAATGCCGAGCAGTACTTCTTCACCTATCCTGGCTTTTCTTCAATTCTCCACCCCTCCTTTCTCTCAACCATCCTATAATTCCCGTTCTTGGCTGAAAAGGGACGCAAGTCATTATAGCAGCCCGCTCCCAGGTGGGGGAATTGAAATTACCTTGACCTTTACCTTTCGATATTAAATCGTTCTTACTGGCCTACTTAAACTGAGGTATGCGGTGCGCACATTGGTTTAATATTACAACCCGGGAAACCCCTACAGAAGTTACATCCTATCCTATCCAGTAGCGTCAAATCTCTTGGAAAAACTAGTACTTAGAAGAATGCTAGAAAATAACCTACTAGATTACCTATAAAACCATCAGTTTGGTTTCCGGCGCTGCCACTCGATTGTGCAACTGTGTCATCGGCTTACAGACTTCATATAGGTAGAAGGCACCTGTTTACATCAATAACGTGAAAATATCACATACCAAAGAAGTTCGTTACCTGAGATTACATCTAGATAACAACTTATCATGGAAATCACATATTACAAAGAAAAGGGAAGAACTGAACTTGAAAATAAAAAGATCAGCTGATTAATTGGAAGAAAATCTTTCCACACTATGGAAAGTAAACTTCTTCAAATAAATTTCAGTTCTAGATTGATGTGGCTCCATTTTAATTATATGGAGCCACAACCACAGCTGACATTTATTTGATAACTCCATGTATAAAGTTAGAATGAAGTCGATTTGAACGTACGGACTGGAATTACGAAGTTGCTGTCGTACGTTGAATTTAAAGATCATTCAGATTTTCCAGTCTAAAGTCTAAAAAACCAAACCCTACATGCTGATCTAAAAATTTAATTCGTAACAGAAGAGATTCATCAACGTGCGTAAAATACTATAATAGTCTGATAGCACATCTAAACCCATCAAGTTTCTTGTAAAATCGGAAAAGAGTCCCAATCGAATGTCCGTATGTTAATAACTGAAGCATATTTGTCACATACATACCTAAGTGTTTGAATGGTATACTTGATTGTGGTTTAGTTAAAGTAGAGAAGCTGTAAAAGATGATGATTCGGGCGTATATAAGCACGTTAAGAACAAATGAATATGCGAACAAAATTAATGAAATTACTCGATCAAGTTCAATACTGAGTATGAGAATGATAGCCGAAATGGTGAACATTGGCAGAGAATGAGTTAGACAAATTCTATATAACGGACTGAACTGACGAAGGTGTGAGCTAAGGTGAAGCTGATTCAAACTTTATAGAAAATATTATTGCATATGATGAAAACAGGTATTTTCCAGTACGACCCTGAAACTAAAAAACAATCAATGCATTGGAGGACACTAGCATCAGCAAGAATAAAAAATATGTAAAAGGCTTTACTCAGAACTTCTCTCGTAAATAGACGTTGTCACATTAAATAATTCTAAAAATGAAATTAAGCTAGGGGTACAGATATCTTCGTGGTTCTAATAAATTACATGAATTTCTAAATAAAAAAAACATTACCGGTGATCGAATTCGAAGGGCAGGTGGTTGCGTATGCGATTCCAACGCTTAGCGGGATATTGCAAGGGAACGGGCTATCCATACATGCGCTACGGAGTACTTCTTGAGTCCGTGCATCCCGGCTGTCTTAAATAGAACCAATTTTTCGTTGACACGTTTTTCTGCTTTACATCATTTACGCTATGTCTTTTAGGCTCAATTTTCGTCAAGGGTAAAACCCGAACAATGTGTAAATTGCTACTTTTGTATGTATCTCAGTAAAAGCAAAAACAAACATATTAGTGGTGATGGGACTAAAAATTCAGCGACTGCGAACGAGTCGGCGCATTCATTTCATTGTTCGGCGGTAGGTCACGGGCGAAGCAGGCATTCGTTTCGTGAACCACGGGGACGCTTCGAATTCCTTCGATGTAGCTGAATTTAACATAACGCACTTAATTGTTGCTGTTTTCTCTCTCATACAATAATAGATTTATCATACTGTATCTGTTGGGTTTAATTTTTGGCAAGAATAAAGCCTGCACCATGTACAAGTTCTTACTTCGATGTATTTCTAAGTTAACCCTTAAGTACTAACGTTACGTCTGAGAGACGGAAATGTTCGAAGCGCGTGTTATATTTTCCCCTTCAGTTAAGATTTATGGTTAATCCTTCATCTAATTTCAAACTACCTAAAAATAACTCAGTTTTTAAAATTTCGCTGCGGTGGGATGTTTTGTGCGGAAGTTATTTGTATTTAAAAATAAATTCCGTCTCAGAGACGTCACGTTAGTTTGCACGCTACTATTTTTGCATGATGGATCAAAAACCAACTTGCTCAAATACGGTTAGATCAACAGTTTGTTGCTTGAGCAGCAAGTGTTCCAGTAGTATAATGAATTAGACAGTGAGGACAGTAACGGAGAACCTAATATTGATGAAAATTCTGCTATACTTAGTGACCCTAATGTGTTCATGTTGCACCAATTCTGTATAGTTTTAGGGTGGTGTGAAATTTTATACGTATTTTTTTTTCACTGTTTTTTTAGTTAAGTTGTGTTAGAATACCATTGTCTGTTCAAATATGTTTGCTGATAATAAAAAAAAATATTGAAAATTGCCTTTTTCTGTAATTAAGTTAACACCTTCAAATTTAAACACGGTTTCCTATTTGACTCTGTAAATGCTAATATTTTTATGAATTTATATTTTTTAAGTGATTAAAATATGCTTGATACATCATTGCATAGTACTCTATGTTTTAAAAAAAAAGTTAGTAATAAATTCATAAAAAAATATATGCCCGTCTCTGAGACGTCATGTTAGTACTAATGCACCACAATAGACACGTTAGTACTTGAAGGTTAAAGCAAACCTAAACAAAAAGGTATTCACCCTGTACATATTTGTCTGACATTTTATCAGTTACATGCCAGATAGGTATATAATGTGTACGCAAAATATTATCTTCCTCCAACAAAAGGTTTTTTTCACTTCTGAGAATAAAACACGGTTTCTACGATACCAAATTCGTGACAGAAATAATGAATTATTCCCTAGAGAAGAGAAATTTACCTAGGGAGTTTTCATTATGACTCACACAACAATTATGTCACATTCGAGGTTAGCAGGTTAAGTTTTGCTTCAGTTTTGACACAAACTGACACAAAACCTAACCTGATAACATCGAATTTAACATACGCTTACAGTGCCACCAACTTTAAAATTTAAAAATGTCAATAAACTACATTTTAAAAAAACCAACTTTGTAGTTTTAAATCTTCCTGCAACGTGAAAAAAATACTATATGCAACTCAGAGAGAATGCTATTTTGCTTCAGTGCTATGTGACTCTCAGGCTTCGGTCTCGAGTTACAAATTGCACCTCAGCAAAATAACGCATTTCTCTCCCTCATTGCATAATCTACTATTTCGTCATCTCGGGACGCTGAAAGTGAAGACGAGGGAAGTATTGTAATCGCTAAAAAATCGCCTTCCGAGATTTCTTCAGATCTTCACATTTCAGGGTCCCGAGATGAAAAACAGGTTTTCTCAATTCCGTCTGTCTGTCTGTTGGCGGTACAACTCAAAAACTACTTGTTGGAGGAAGACGATATTTTGTATGCATATTATACAGATTGTCAGGATTGTACTCGGGACATGGAAAATTAATGAGTGCAACAAGAAAGACATAAACAAAATGAGTAGCAGGACAAAGATAGAATGTAATCACGGCTAGCTAAATTTTTAAACTAAAATTAAGTCAATGAAACAAACAAGCACTTTTGTCAAATATTGTATTTGTTACAATTTATCATTGAAATTTTAGAAAGTTCAAAATGCCATCTACACAGGAAGAAAAAATTAAAATTATTAAGTGGATTTATGGTGGCAATTCAGTGGCTGATACTATCAATTTATTTACAGCGGCTTTCCAAAATCGTTCCATTCCTTCACGTGGAACAATATCACATATTGTTCACAATTTTGAACAACACGGTTCTGTTTCGAAATGCAAATGTAAACAAAATGTACCAGGAGTTAACGAAGAGATGGAAGCACGAAATTTGATTATTTGTGCTAGTGCCGAACAGGATCCATCTAAATCTTGTAGGCAAATTGCCGATGAAATCGGTATTAACAAGAGCACCGTTAAAGACATTTTGCGCAAAAATGGCTATCGATCTTATAAAATATCTACCACCCAACAACTTTTTTAAATGAGTTACGGCAAACGATAATAGATGCGTTTGCAACGGTTACTCCTGAAATGTTCACCAATGTGCGGCAAAGTTTTTATAACAGAATGGGATATTGTTTAGCTACGGAGGCGGACTATTTGAGCATCTATTATGATTCATAATTTTGTTTGGTTAATTTGTGTTATTTAAATTTTATTTTAATTTAAGTTTTATTTGAAATCTTTTGTTAACTTTATCTGATTAGCATTTTCTTAATAGATAATAAATCTATTGAAATGTTAAGTGGTAGCCCAATTCTTTGTCGGTATCGATTGGTCATACTTATGGCATGACATCTCTTCTTCTCAATTGAATGGTATCCTTAACGGTTGCAAGTGTATCAGGAACTGCTGCCAAAGGATCCTCCGGTTATACTTTTTACAGTAGCACACAAAAAATGTATGATTAAATAATATTTTCAGAATGATGTTTGAGTGAACGGTGAATGGAATTACAGTGCGGTGCTATGTTTAGCAGAATTTTGGCAACAATATCCAGACATTGCTTTCCTGGTAGGAGATTTTTACAGCGCACTTAAAAGATGTGTAGGCCAAAAGTTCGTACTCAAAATATAGTTGATGTTCGTCAACGTATCAACAAGCAACCCACTACATCACTGTATAAAAGAGCACTCTCTGCATAATTAAGAAAGAAAACATATAGTTTAATAGCCTTCTATTTGCAATTTCATACAATATTTCATATAAATTAAGTCATATACAAATTTCTAAATCGGGTTTGATATATACAAGGTGGCGCAAAAGTCCTCACTTGATTTCCTAAGGCAGTAACTTTGTTTGTAAATGAAAAGAATTGGTTCTGTTTGTTGATTATGTTTATTTAGACGTTTATTTTTTTTCCATTAAGTCTCGAAGACAATATCAGTCAAGTGGACACCGCCAGAGTTGATGAAAATTTGGGCTCGTTTCACAGCATTTTTATGACTTTTCTCAAAGCTTCTGATAATAAATTATCCACTTCTAGTCAGATGTTTTCCTTTAGGGCCGCCAAGGTCTGTGACTTGTTCGTATAGACCCGTGACTTCAGAAAACCCCAAAGAAAGAAGTCTGGAACGGTCAAATCGGCCGATCTTGCGGGCCAGTGCAGATCTCCAAAACGAGAGATGAAGCGGTCGGGAAAAGCTTGCTTCAGAATATCCACTGTCGTTCATGCTGTGTGTGCGGTTGAACTTGTAAGGGAACATCTTTAAGTCTTTCACCAAAATTCGCTGTAAAGACCGTCTACCGATACCCAAGTGCGTGGCCCATCATCTGGTGGATGTTTGAGGGTCCTCTTGGACATCTGCAGCCACAGCAGCGATATTCTCGACCGAACGGCTACTCCGGGGCCGGCCACGTCTAAAACTGTCCCGTATTGAGCCAGTCTGCTCGAGGCGAGTGGCTAAACGCCACAGTGTTTGGACATTTGATGCCACACGACCAGGGAATCGACAACAAATTTCAAGTGGAGCCAAAAGCACTGACCGATTATTTATCAAAAACATTGACACAAATTATTCCGCGTTTTTGAGGAGTATAGCGATCCATGGTTTGTCTATGTGTATTCTGCTTCTGTTTGCTTCACGAATGTCAAAGTCGCGATGACATAAGATGCCATTTGCAAAAATGAGAGCATGTTCCGATAGGGTGATTACTTTTGCGCCACCTGTTATTTATCGAAGGAGTTGATCCTCAGCCGATGTTTTATTATTAATTGTCGTGATTCGTTATCGCTGAATTTTACAAGAGCCAGCCTGTCTGCTATGTGACGCACGCAGTGTTTCCACACCTTTTATTTTAAAATTTGTAAAACCAGAGGCCCAGGATGCAGCCGCACCAGGTAACAGAGTACAATGGTTTAAAACGAGTTAGTGCGGCATCAGTTTGGGCCTCCATAGCAGATAGGCTGGTTCTTGTAAAATTCAGCGATGACGAATCACAACAAATAATAATAAAACATCGACTGAGGGGCAACTCCTTCTATAAATATATATCAAACCCAGTTTAGAAATTTGTATATGACTTAATTTATATGAAATATTGTATGAAATTGCAAATAGAAGGCTATTAAACTATATGTTTTCTTTCTTAATTATGCAGAGAGTGCTCTTTTATACAGGGAGGCAGGTTGGCCGAATGGTTAAGGCGTCAGATTTAAGTTCTGATCTCGAGAGAGAATGCGGGTTCGATTCCCGTACCTGCCATATTTGTTTAAATATATTTATTATGAAAGTCTTGATTTTAAGTTAGTTTATTCATGACGGCTCTACCAGAACAAACGGCTGAGCTCCTTTTTCGACTAAAATGGACCAAGCGCGGAAGATGTTGGTTGTATCGCCGGAATTTGTCCAACGCCTTAAGTCTGGCGAGAATGCGGAGAAAAATATATTATCACAGCTTGATGACGAAATGCAAAAAGTTTTAAAGTCCAAATTAACTGATCACGATAAATGGGGGCAGTACAACCAAGTGTTTCAAAGATACCTTTATTTCACAAACCAGGCACGACAGCCAATCAAAATACCTATTGAAACAAGCAGTAACAGCTTATCAAATGCCATTATTTTATCTACACTTCCCAAAACTTTTAAGAAAAAAGCTGAAGTTTTCCTACGCATTTTGAGTGCCTCAAACGATGTGAGCTGGGATCACAAGGGTACCGTTACTATAAAGGGTGAAATTTTAACGGCGTCTAACATAGTCGATTTAGTTCACGACACTCTGAGGCCTCGGAAAAACTATTAATCCACCCGGACGCCTACAGTTTGCTGATTACATCAAAGGCCTTAACGTTGCTCATGTGCTGCTCGCTAAACCTAAACAGCAAAAGAAGCCAACCCCGACTGGTACTACAGGAAAAACCGAAATGAAAACTGATAACTGCGAATCCGATTTAGAATATAAATTAATAACACCAGCTACTCATCCAAGTCCACATCAAAAAGATGCAGGCAGAAAAACGTCGATTAGGAAGCACTTCCAAAAAAATGGCGTTAAAAAACACCTCTAAGGCAGAGGTCCTCAACATCAAATACGAACGGAATTCCGGATTGGGAGCGCCTTAAACTTTAAAATGCCACAATGAAATTTGCTCTACAATCCCATGTAAACGAATTCTGATTTTATTACTTGCAGCTTTTTTAATTTGAAATGTTGTACACCTCAAACTACAGTTTTGTAAATTGCTAGGGGATTTTTAGGAAATAAGACATTCAGCTGTACATTTATTTTTATATTATTAAGTGTTATACCAAATAAGAACAATATATTTGTTTATTACAAAGTGTTTGTGTTTTTTATTTCTACTGTGCCCTTGTTTTTCACGAATCTGCAATAATTACAAAATCTAAAGCTAAAATATTAGTATTTGAAGTTATTTTACAGTTACAAAGTGTAAAATTTCAAAAAATCAATTCATAATGGCGTGATATAATTTAAAAAATTGTGATTTCTTTTAATTTTGTGCGATAAATTTTATAAAAAAAGTGTAAAACATTTGCAAAGTATGCTGAGAAATAACTCTAAAGCTGTTTTACATCATTTTCGTTATTATAAATCGTTTTGTAAAACGAATTGTGATAATTTTTTAAGTGAGATGATGCGTAATTGCGTGATTTTTATTAAATTTTTATCGTGTGTTGAATTAAAATGTTATTTTTTGTATAATTTATGAGACATGATGTCGATTTTTATAAAAATTTATGTGAGATGATGTGTAATTGCGTGATTTTTGTTCAATTTTCATCGTGTGTTGAATAAAAATGTCGTTTTTTGTATAATTTCAAGTGACATGATGTCGATTTTTGTAAAAATTTATGTGAGATGATGTGTAATTGCGAGATTTTTATTAAATTTTCAGCGTGTGTTGAATTAAAATGTCATTTTTTGTATAATTTAGGTAACATGATGTCGATTTTTGTAAAAATTTATGTGAGATGCTGTGTAATTGCGTGATTTTTGTTCAATTTTCATCGTGTGTTGAATAAAAATGTCGTTTTTTGTATAATTTCAAGTGACATGATGTCAGTTTTTGTAAAATTTTAAGTGAAATGATGGTGTCAGAACGAAATTGCGCGTTTTTATTCAAAATTATGTTAATTTGTGGTCAACATACATATATTTCCATCAAAAGTACAAGAATTTTTGAATTTTGTTTTTAGAAATAAATGTGGCAGAAGATTTTTTCAACGAAATTGCGATTTCTTTTAATTTTGAGCGATGCATTTTATAAAAAAGTGTAAAACATTTGCAAAATTATGCTTTGTTTATGTAACATGATGTCGATTTTTCTAAAAATATATGTGAGATGATGTGTAATTGCGTAATTTTTATTAAATTTTCAGCGTGTGTTGAATTAAAATGTCATTTTTTGTATAATTTATGTGATGTGATGCCGATTTTTTTTAAAATTTATTTGAGATGCTGTGTAATTGCGTGATTTTTGTTCAATTTTCATCTTGTGTTAAATAAAAATTTCGTTTTTTGTATAATTTCAAGTGACATGATGTCAGTTTTTGTATAATTTATGTGACATGATGTCGATTTTTGTAAAAATGTATGTGAGATGATGTGTAATTACGTGATTTTTGTTCAATTTTGAGTTAATTTTCGTAATAAAAATGAACAATAAGCCTACGTGACTGACATTTTGTTTATCGAAATGCTTGTGGCAGAAGATTTTTCAATGAAAGTGGTGTTTTTATTCAAAGCTTACTAAAATTGCAACAAGTTAGAGTAATGTACTTTGAAAATTATTATTAAATTGTCATTTCGATGCCGTCCCTCGCCGAAACCTAGTAATTTATTTTAAATTTGACTGGTGCGTTTTATAAAAGGTGTGCTTCAAAGTAACTAAGACGCTTTACTTATAAAATAAAAACCAAACATGACAATCTCGTGACAACTAGGGTTCAAGGTAGACTTGGGAGCGAGAGAGAACAGCTGCGATGAGCGAGACGGGAGACGATGCTTTGTTCGTTACAACCGCATGTCTCAACCTGTTTTAAATTGCAATCCTCGTTATACAACCGAAAATTCGTAATGCAGAAAAATACGCGTATTTTCACCAAACGATTAAATTAATTGACCAAGAACTAAACAAATTAGGTGCACCGATATTCATATAGCTTTTCAAATTTTCGACGGCCAAGAGGAAATTTCCAGCTATATAGTAGGCCGGGACAATGGAAATCTTGATAATCCATTCATGCGTGTCACGCAAATTATAAAATAAAAGAATTATTTCTATAAAAACCAGTTACAAAATCAATTTTTAAAAAATTGTATCAACCTTTAAACACAATAGGCTACACAATTTATATTTTTGAAAAAATACTTTGTTCTGTGCGCGTGACGTCAGAACAGGAATATAGCTTTCCGCTATACACATAAAATCTGCAGCGTCGCCGTGGTGCTGAGGCATTGACGGTTGTTCCTAATTTGTGAACACGGACGTAGAGCGTTCAAATCCCGGTCGGCCAAAAATTTTTTTAAATATAAACATCTATTCTGCGATGCAAGAGAGAGAAGGAGTACAAGATAGAGATATTTACCAGTTTGAAGTTCAAATATTTCCGCGAAAATTAAAATTAAAACGACAACCGCGAGAAATGCGCGCGCAGAAAACCAAGATGGCCGACACCCGGAAAGTTCAAATTCAAAAAATAGAACTTAGAGAAATCTGAAAAATCTCAAATTCAAATATTCGAGCGAAAATAAAATGGCCGCCGCGTAATTCCAAAAGCAAATTAAAAATGGCCGCCGCGTAATTTAATCAGAAGCTAATGCGTAATTTAATCAGTAGCACATATCAAAATTAATTAGGTCAATCCGCGAAATTAATTGGGTCATTTAATTAGATCAATTTAATTAGGTCAATTACAATTAAACCCGCGAAATCCGTGAATAAAACCGCGAGTTAAACCGCGAATCCGCGAATCAAATAAAAATTAGTGGGGCTGAACCGCCCCTGTTCTACTAACAGATATTATGTCGATTCTATACACAATATTCCCACTCACCTTCCAATGTCAATATTCTCAAATGCCGTCAGGCCAGCTTTTAGCATAGAGCAATAACTCCATACCGACGATGGTTTGATTGTCTTAGATTGCTCCGAAATATAATTTAGTATCACCCTTTCCGTAACCCCATCTGCTTTTTTCTTCACTCACCAGTCGCAAAATTTCGGGTACACTTTCTTGTACAAACCCTTCGATTTTCGAGGAAACAGTTGTTCCATTATAGCATCGTCATCATCCAAAACCTCTCTCGGATCATAAAAAACATCATAATTCATTTCTTTGCACACATTATCCATTTATTTTGCAGAAAACACTTCGACGCACGGTAAAATAGTTTTGTTTTCAATTTGTTTATAAAAACCTCGTTGTTGTCAAGATCACGGCACAGAAGTCGTGATAATGATAAAATTCGCAAATATATTTGATGACTTAACTCCCTGATTTTATTTTCAATATTGGAGAGTGTATATGGCAAAATTGAATAAAATATTGTATTACACTCTCGCTTAAAATGAATATTTGATTCGCAATCATTAATGCGCTCGCTCCTTCGTCACTCGCGCAGTTAAACTGACAGCTGATTAAACATTCATTTTAAGCGCTTGTATAATAAATAACTATTAAACCTCAACTTATACTCTTACTGACAGATAAAATATTTGACAGAAGTTTTTGTTTGTTTCATTGACTTAATTTTAGTTTAAAAATTTAGCTAGCCATGATTACATTTTATCTTTGTCCTGCTACTCATTTTGTTTATGTCTTCCTTGTCGCACTCATTAATTTCCTATGTCCCGAATACATTCCTGACAATATGTATGTTATAACCAAGGGGTTGTTTTTTCAACCTCCTGGTTACCAGTTTACGTGCTGCCACGTTTTTGGTGATATAGGGGTTGGTTTGAACCCGTAGATCACTATATTCGCAAGTAGAAGATTGTAGCTCCTCTGCTGTCCCCTTTTTGGTACCGTAAGGGGGTAAGAGCTAAATTCGTTTAAATAAAACACCCACAAAAGAATAAGTAAACTTATATTGAAAGAAACTAATAATTCTGCACGATTACAATGGGCTTCCGCCCTCTCTGTTCGTGGATTAATTAACTGTAAGCTTCGTAACTAGATTAATCAAAATTATGCTTAATTTATTTGACATTAAGTTGCTTTGGAAGGAAAGAATAAATCTAGCGACGGCCCTTCGAGTTGGTTAATATAAAATAACAACAATTAAGTCTGACCTGTTAC
Source organism: Agriotes lineatus (assembly GCA_940337035.1). NCBI lineage: Eukaryota > Metazoa > Arthropoda > Insecta > Coleoptera > Elateridae > Agriotes > Agriotes lineatus. The sequence continues at coordinate 247,129 of CALNHX010000233.1, forward strand.
TCCTGCGCTGGCTACTTCCCCTCGAATTGATTATTATTCAGTTTAAACGGCGCGACCGATGTTTAGTTATAATTTAAATTGAGTTCGGCTAAAATTGATGGGAGTCCTATGGTTCCCTTGAGTACCTGAATTTTCTTATAGTTGGGCACTACACAACACTTTAGTTTTAGATCGAAAAGATGTAATTTGGATTTAGTTAGAATTTGCACCGAAAAATGTTTTCGACGGGTTAATTTATTACTCGAAACCGGGAAGCGAACTGCCCTCGCGGTTCGCGTTCCCCCCAAGGTAATTTTCTATCGTGGGGAGCCGGGTGTTTCTCGGGCTTCCCCGTTTTGTCAACTCGCATTTTGACTTGTACTTTGCGTGCTCTGGGATTGCGAATTCGGCATATCCCACGCGGTTTTGCGCGATGTGTCAAATCGGCATTCTCTATTCTCAGAAGTCTTTTAGCTTTATGAACACCGGATGTAATTCAATCGCTTTTTTTGACTACGACAAAAGTAGCTTTCCATTCTTGGTAAATGAACTTTCGCGTTCGCTATATTTGTAATTTACGCAGGGGTGGCTTTGATTTATTCTTTCCTTCTGACAACTTAAAATTTATAAGTCTTATAATTATAACGCAATTTTCTTGCGGGTTGTTACAATGTCTACCTGGCATGAAACGGAGAAAATTTCCGAGAAATATATATCGGGTGTGCACCTTCAAAAAATAAAACTTTGTTTAGTTTTGCTTTACTCAAGAAGTACATATTAGTAATCATTCGCACATAACTCAGGCTTTATCATTGGTGAATATGACACCTAGTAGATACAGGGTAAACACCACAAATGGGGCAGAATAGTATAATGCTCTATAACGCATCAGAAACTCGTCCAGTTTAAACACGCCGGTGGTTCAGTTATCCTAGCGGCGGACAAGAAAATATTCGCCTCGAAACGCGGAGTTCGAATTCCACCGGATTTCATTTTTTATTTGTAAATTAATCAAATTCGCACGAGGGAACTTCCGTGTAAACCCCTTTATAGATGTTTTATATAAAAGGTGCGATATGGGGCTCCAGTCTATACCAATACGCTCACAGTATAGTCGTTTTTGACTCAAACAAGAATCACAGTGCTCGATCGTCCACCCTACTTGCCAGGCCTAGCTCTCGCTGAATTTTTCTATTTCCAAAAGTTGAAAGTATGCCGAAGGGAACTCATTTTGAAAAGGTTGAATTAGTAAAAGAAATGATACTTCTACTGAAGGCGCTGACGGAAAAGGAGCTACAACACTGCTTTAACCAATGAAGATTGCCAACAACAGTGTGTATAAGCAGAAGAATAGCATAACATTGAAGCGAATAAAAGCTAGAATATGGTTCTGTCAAATTAAAGTACAATCAGTGAATCACCCTCATTATTAGTTTACTGTCATACCTGGTATACCACGTACCGTAAAACGGGGTGAGTAGCAACAGTGAGGTGTATAGAAACGAAACTTCATACTCATACAACAGTGTGAATAGAGGCTCACAGATAATAGAATTACTAAGACTAATATTTTTTCTGGGTTGGTCAGATTGCAAACTAAAAGTAAAATTAGGTTCTATGTTGTTGGCAACACTGAATGTTGGAATTGGGGGAAACTGAAAAAGCTATGTATTTTGCACTTTTATGACCTGTGCGAAACTTCATTGGCAAGTCAAACACCGTACTACATACAAACCAAAAAATCATTGTTTATAGTATCTTAACTATCCATATGAAAGTTTACAACTTTATATAGAGTTATCTTTAACCCTATATTTCTGGGCAATTTTCAAAATTTTGAGGTTACGGTTTTGAGATTTGTGGGGTGAAAAGAAACGTGTTTCTAGTGTGTTTCTACTCACTCCACAATAATGTTTTGTTTACACTAGGCGAAAATACTATATAAAATAACATTTATCGCATTTCATTTGGAAATGTACTACATTCTTTCATTAAAAATCGTTAAGAAATGTGGTACTTTTCTCAATAGCAACACTTTTCCGCCTAGCAACGGCGATTCGTTTTACGTTTGGCAATACCGAAGCGTGTTGTTGGTGACACTGTAAGTCTATGTCAAATTCGAGGTTAGTAGGTTAGGTTTTGCGTCACTTTTGACACAGATTGAAGCAAAACCTAACCTGCTAACCCAAACTAACAAATTTACCTTGACCGATAAAGATTCTTTGTTCTCTGTTGAGGACGTCACAAAAAACTTTCAAAACCAGTAGTGTGCTCTAGTTCTAAATTTAAAGACATGTTGGTGTTCAAGGAAGATCTGAGTGATTTTACTCTCTATTAATTGGGAGTAGTACCGCCAGCAGTGGATTTTCGATCGCCTAAGTGCTCACATTTTTGTTAATTTTATAATTTGTATTAAAAATATTATTGTGTAATATGTTATTAAAACTCCTAACATAAATAACCATATTTTGTTGTTTTCACTCACCCCGTATCGTTCTAAAAGGAAACAAACATGAATTTACAGGCCTGTTTCTACTCACCTCTATTTGTGGGTGAGTAGAAACAGGGTGTTTTTATTATTTTAAATTTTATTAAATAGCAATGATAAGTAAACATGTTAGGAACTGATAGAGGGAGCACAGACCGTAATTTTGGGTAGAAATTTCTAATTTTATCAAAGCGTTTTAGAGGTGAAAGTTAATCTCAAAGTTCTAAACTGTTCCTACTCACCCCGTTTTATGGTAGTTTGTAAATATTATTTCATTTGAGAAAAAGTTGGTTTGCTAAAATAATTTAAAAAGCTTTTTAAAAATTTAAAATCGTATGTTTAAGACGCATTAGTTTAGCGTTTAGGTCCCTCTTAGGTCAGGGGTTATAAACTGTAGAAATATAAACTGAAAATACACGCAGTGATTTTAAATTTAAAATTTGAAAACTAAAAAGCCTTACCAGTAAAATGTACTGGGGTTTTCAGTCGAAGAAGGGCGATATCACCTCGTTTTGTTTTGGGACTGTACAACTCATGCGATATTATTTCAACTATCGTTGCGTTGATAACTTTATCTGCATACTCGATTTTGGCAGTGCACCTAGAAGTTTTGCATTGTCTTGCAGGATAAAGATCAGGATCAGAGGTTATGTTCCAGTCTCCCAGTAGCACGCGTATACTGAAAGGAAGAAAGTTATAGATTCATGATGCAGCAGAGTGAAGACAGTAGAATGGGGACATTTACCCCCACCGCTTCTAATTGATTAAGCCCTGAGGGTATAATCTATTTAAATGCCTGGGTCGATGTCGTCACGTAATTAAATGGCCTGGGGCTTCGGATTTGTTGTCGTCACGTAAATTGCCTGGGGCGTCGGCCGTTTTGATTTCGTCACACCCATTTTGGATTTTGATGCTAGTGTCGTTTTGGATTTTAATTTTGCTCGCGCCATTTTTGGATTTTGAATTAGTCACGTAATGCTCTGTATACTTACTTTCTCTCTCACAATCATGCTATCTCTCTTGCATTTGTTTATCTTTGTCGTACTGTTATGTCTTGCACGTTCTAAAGTCATATTTTATTTAAGAAACTGTTATGCTCTTCGCTGGATTCGAACCTGCGATCATCGTATTGCTAGACGGCAACGCTAACCAATAAGCCACGGAGGCTAGTCAATACTTTCTCTTTAGATGTTCCTCTCTATGCAAGCAGTTTAAATGGTTTCAATCCTTAGATGTTTGAAGGGTTGCATACCAATCCTTTGTCTGATTTTAATATATTGTTTTTGAAATGAATAATATAGTAATTTTTCATTACATGTCGAACTGAAATAAATTTCGAGAATTTCCCTCGTAAGTGACTATTACAAACACAGCATATCTCCTTCTTAACAATAAGAACACTTTTTCCTTCGCAATCTACAAGATCAATAATTTTAGCCAACATTATATTGGCACAAAACGGTTGTGTAAGACGCGTAAGTAGAATTGAAATTGCTGACGGTAAGGAGTTGTTAGACTTCTGTATAACTTATATTTCCAAACTCTGTAAGTTATGTTATAATGTATAACTTATATTTACAATATCTGTTACTTATGTTATAAATATATTACTATAGAAAATCTCGAAAAGTGTCGTTTGAAAAACTAAATAAATGGAAAGCATTGTAAACCCCGTAAAACTTTTAGTTGTTGTGCGTTTAAAGATGGGGATTTTGACAAAGTGGAAGAACCAAACAATGTTATTGTAAATGTACAGAAAGCTATTCTTTATCCTTGTCGTACTAACTGTAATGTTACGTCTTGCACGTTCTAAAGTAACTTAATTTTTATCTTGTAATATATAAGTCTATATGTGATTCCTCTATTTCTTTATCGAGCCAGAAGATAGGAGCTGTTTTAATACTATCTAACTTAACTTTTTTAGCTTGTAATATATAAGTCTATATGCGATTCCTCTATTTCTTTTTCGAGCCAGAAGTTGGTTACATACAAATCTTCAATATTTTCGAACTGTAAAATATAACGATTTTTGTTTCTGTAATAAATGTGTCATGCTAATGTTGGAAATTTTGGCTTTTACACACATTTTTTAAACCTTTAAGTATCTTAGACAATAATTACAAGGACGCATTAACGTCGGATAGTTCTACTTTGTACGGAATGACTACAGGATTTTTATATTTTTTATTAATATTTTCCAGATCTTCCTTTCCAATAACTTGTATAATTCCTCTGGACATTCTGTTCTCACTTTGCAGAAGATAAGGTAAATTTGCTTTTACATGTCTAGCCGAAATAAATTTCGAGAATTTTCCTCGTACGTGACTATTACAAACACAGCGTATCTCCTTCTTAATAATAAAAACACTTTCCTTCGCAATCTACAAGATCAATAATTTTAGCCAACATTATTTTGTCACAAAACGGTTGTGTAAGACGCTTAAGTAAATTTAAGTTGCTGACATTAAGGAGTTGTTAGACTCCTGTATAAAATATATTACATGTATAATTTATATTTACAATATCTGTAACTTATGTTATAAATATATTACTACAGAAAATGTCGAAAAGTGTTAGTGACAAACTAAATAAATGGAACGCATTGTAAATCCGTAAAACTTTTAGTTATTGCGCGTTTACTAGATGATTCTTTTGACAAAGCGGAAGAACCAAACTATACTATTCTAAATGTACAGATTTTTCACTGCTAATTTGTATATAACAACTTAATATAAATTGGTATTCAGAACATTTTAACGAAAAGTATTAAAAATGCTTGACCCATCATATAAATTTTAAAGTAATTTTGTAAGTTTTCTCTCATTACTATTATCTTGTATTTTCTTTCGAGCAAATACAGGGACCGGCAGAAACATATTAAACATTTTATTTAAAATGTTTTCTTTATACAGTGTAATAACAAAAAAAAAATAAAAACATAAGTATGTTCACAAAACTTTGGAGTTTATTTATTTAAATATCGAGTGTCGGATATGTCCACCTTCTTCTTCAGAACATTCATTAATACGTCGAACAAAATCTTGCATAACTTTTTCTGGTATATTTTGCCTAATACCGTTAATTTCGTGAAGCTCCCGGTGGCTTTTTATTACAAAGTGAACCGAATTCTCTAAACTTCTGAACCCATCGTCTTATTGTCAAGTACGATGGAACATCCTGCCGCCTGTTGTATTGTCTTCTGAACGCACATTGCATAGTTATTATTGATTCGGTCCTAATAAATAACTCAACACAATAAGCTAGCTCTTGCACATTAAAACGCATTTTCACATATTACTTAAACATTAAAACAAAACTCCTGATGCTACTTAATATAATGATATTTATCACATTTGTATGGATAAAAACCTTACTGGGATATTGCACGTTAAAATGTTTAATATGTTTCTGCCGGTCCCTGTATTTGTATTGTTCTTTTATAACAATTGTATTCTGCACATATTCTACAGATTATCGGGTAATTTAATATGTAAATCAGTCAACTTTCTTGTGTTTCTATTTCCCTAATAAACATATTGTACCTAAGACACTATTAAATACAACACAACAACTATTATGCAGAGTATTAGTCAATGTCTGCAAACAATCCGAAAGAGCCTGTCTAGTCTGTCTGTGGCTGGTGCACAGTTTCCTTCGTACTGTGCTAGTTGTGTTATTTGATTGTTCGAAATATAACGGGTATAACGTTTTTCTTGGCGCCAAGAAAAACGTAATACTGTGCAGAAAATTTGTATGATGAGTCAAACATTTTTTATACTTTTCGTTAAATTGTTCTAAATACCAATTTACATTAAGTTGCTATATATAAATTAACCATATTTGTACACTATTAGTCGTTTTTACATATTTTCAGAAGATCTAACCTAACCTAACACGCTCAACTATTTCGAACAATCAAATAACACAACTAGCACAGTACGTAGGAGACTGTGTACCAGCCACAGAGAGACTGGACAGGCTCTTTCGAATTGTTTGCAGACATTGACTAATACTCTGCATAATAGTTGTTGTGTTGTATTTGTCTTACAATATGTTTATTGGGGAAATAGAAACGCGCGAAAGTTGACTGATTTACATATTAAATTACTCGATAATCTGTAGAATATGTGCAAAATACAATTGTTATAAAAGAACAATACAAATATTTGCTCGAAAAAGAGCACAAGATAATAGTAATGAAAGAAAACTTACGAAATTACTTTAAAATTTGTATGATAGGTCAACCATTTTTAATACTTTTTCTTAAAATGTTCTGAATACCAATTTACATTAAGTTGTTATATACAAATTAACAGTGAAAGATCTGTACATTTAGAATAGCATAGTTTGGTTCTTCCGCCTTGTCAAAAGACTCATCTTGTAAACGCGCAATAACTAAAAGTTTTACGGATTTACAATCCGTTCCATTTATTTAGTTTGTCACTCAACACTTTTCGAGATTTTCTATAGTAATATATACAGTGTGTCCCAAAAAGTTTTATACAAATGGAGAAAAGGTTTATCTTACATTTCACAACAAAAAATCTTGATAAAAAGCTCTGCATGACTTGTAGATCCATAATCAAATAAAAAAATTTTTAAACATTGGCTGGAATACAGGGGAAATCAAAATTATGATTTGGAGTGAAAGTAAAATACGTTCAAACTGTAGTGGAGAGCAAAATGTTCATTGAAATTGTTATTAAGTAGCAAAAAATTATTAGATTAGTGATTTTCTCAGATAAAAATTATAAGATTATTTCTATAAATACGTCAGCAATAGTTAGATTAATGCGCAGTACGAAACATCGTAAGATCCCGTTCATAATAAGCGCCTGATTTTGTGTTACTCTTCCTTATTAAACTCGTTCTGGATAGAGTGCTTTGGAATATCTAATAACTGTCAACAAATGTCAAATGCTACTTAATAACAATTTCAATGAACATTTTGCACTCCACTACAGTTTAAACGCATTTTACTGTCATTCCAAACCATAATTTGGTTTTTTCCTGTATTTCGGCCAATGTTTTAAAAATGTTGTACTTCATTATGGATCTACAAGTCATGCAGAACTTTTTATTAAGAATTTTTTTTTGTGAAATGTAAGATAAACTTTTTCTCCATTTGTATAAAACTTTTTGGGACACACTGTATATAACATAAGTAACAGATATTGTAAATATAAGTTATACATTATAACATAACTTACAGATTTTGGAGCTTTCTGTACATTTACAATAACATTGTTTGGTTCTTCCACTTTGTCAAAATCCCCATCTTGTAAACGCACAACAACTAAAAGTTTTACGGGGTTTACAATGCTTTCCATTTATTTAGTTTGTCAATCGACACTTTTCTAGATTTTCTATAGTAATATATTTATAACATAAGTAACAGATATTGTAAATATAAGTTATACATTATAACAAAACTTACAGATTTTGGAAATATAAATTATACAGAAGTCTAACAACTCCTTACCGTCAGCAATTTCAATTTTACTTACGCGTCTTACACAACCGTTTTGTGCCAATATAATGTTGGCTAAAATTATTGATCTTGTAGCTTGCGAAGGAAAAATGTTCTTATTGTTAAGAAAGAGATATATGCTGTGTTTGTAATAGTCACTTACGAGGGAAATTCTCGAAATTGATTTCGGTTAGACATGTTGCAATGAAAAATTACTATATTATTCATTTCGAAAGCAATATAATATTATAATCATACAAAGGATTGGTATGCAACACTTCAAACATCTAAGGATTGAAACCATTTAAACTGCTTGCATAGAGAAGAACATCTAAAAAGAAAGTATTGACTAGCCTCCGTGGCTTATTGGTTAGCGTTGCTGTCTAGCAATACGATGATCACAGGTTCAAATCCAATGAAGAGCATAACAGTTTTTTTAAATAAAATATGACTTTAGAACGTGTAAGACATAACCGTACGACAAAGATAAACAAATGCAAGAGAGATAGCATGATTGTGAGAGAGAAAGGAAGTATACAGAGCATTACGTGATTAATTCAAAATCCAAAAATGGCGCGAGCAAAATTAAAATTCAAAACGACACTAGCATCAAAATCCAAAATGGGTGTGACGAAATCAAAATGGCCGACGCCCCAGGCAATTTACGTGACCACAACAAATCCGAAGCCCCAGGCCATATTACGTGACGACATCGCCCCAGGCATTTTAATCGATTATGCCCGCAGGGCTTAATCAATTAATAGTGGTGGGGCAAAATGTCCCCATTCTACTGAAGACTTACGATTCTGCGGTCTGGTCAATAACACAGTGCGCTGCAGTTAAAACGATTTTTTCGGTTATTAACGATCCTCCACACTTAACTCCACCATACGTTGTATTATTCGTAGCTACGTATAGCAAAGCTGCCACCCAAGGGTATTCTCCGATTTCGGTTGTGTCACCGTTGTAGATCTGATTTAAGACGCCTGATCGGCCACATTGTGTTCTATCTGGAAACTCTCGGACATTCCAATACTCTAAAACCCTGGTTGTGCCACTGGAAGTACAACACACCAGCGACTTGTAGTTTTTATCTGCACCACAAAGGCCGTGTCGACTAGAAGCTGGGCATTCTGCTTCATATGTACAGTATCCCTTCGCATAATGTGGACAGGCTGCACCTGTCTCTGAAATAATTACAAATATTAGAAAGTAAGTAGCAGTTTTCAACCAACGCAGATTTGTTACAATATTAAGTAGGTTTTTATAATATATGCTGGCAAAAGCAAAAACACATGCGATAAGTTAATACTTAATTGTTCTGTAACTATATAATAAAGATTAACCAACTTTTTCCCAATTTTCCTTAAAAAATCAAATTCTCAATGGAGTAGATCTCAACTCAAAAACTCAAACAAACAACACAAGAAAACGCTCAATGCCTAGTACTGATCCATATAAAGAACAACAGAACTGAAGGAGATAGAAATACAAAGAGTGAGATATAATATGTACCAGGTTTTTTCAAATTTGAGAAAGAAAATAGAGTACAAGTGACCCTCTGTGAGATGAATTAATTCAATTAGGTAAATTGCTTCCAACCTTGTCAAACAATATGACCATAGGAAGTGATGTCCTTACTGACCCGCTTAATGGGGAATATGATGAAGAAATCGAAATGTCAGAAAATGAACCTAAATCAGAGAAGATAAAACACTGAAGAAAAGCTTAAAAAAGTACAGAAAATGCAAGCATCAGCATAACTGGCTAGTTGCTGCAGCATTAACAAATTTATATTTAACCTTGGTGCGTCGTTTGGGTCCTTTTCGACCCAGTTGCTGTTTTCTTTATTGCCTAAATTTTTATTTCTTGTTCTAGATATTTAAGCTCTTACGACTTTAGTTGTAATTAACATTGCTTCAAGATTTTGTAATTGGAGGAAAAATATTCGATTCAGTTTTTTGGTAGTTTAAATTTACTCACATAGGTTGTTTGGGTCACTTTTGTCCACTTCTATTTAAAAGCCGAAACAAGCTGAAACTCGCATAATTCGGCTCTGCGCGGTGTGAGTAATGGCAACGCAGGTTGAGACCTGGATGTAAACCTCTCCAGTATTTCTTGCAACACAGTTCTTGTATCGTTCAGTGAGTGTTGAATCTTAGTTCTGTGTACATCTTGTGCTGAGTAACTTTTTTTTATTATGACTTCAAAACAATCAAAATTTGTGACAAGTAGAGGAAGCAATTCTTAATTAACACGAAGAAATGTGTGATTTTTAAGATTCCTCTAATGGATGGGATCCATCTGAAGAAGAGGAGCGCTCAGAAATTGAAGATCATGTTTCTGTTCGTTTGGAAGGTGTCTCAGATGAGGAAGAACCAGAAATTTCAAATGTGACATCCGAAACTATGTTATCGAAAGACAACCAAATTGAATGGTCTTCTAAGCCTACTATACATCAAGGGAGATTTGCACCACACAACGTTCTTACAATGACAGCTGGACTTACTAGTTACACCACTTCGAGGGTGGAAGACGAGCTATCTGCTTTTATGACTTTCTTTCCACCATCAATTGAAAAAATATATTTAGAAAATTCAAACATAGAAGGTGGGCGAGTATATGACACAAATTGGAAAGATTTGGATGCGCAAGATTTATATTCTTATATTGGTTTATTGATTTTAGCAGGGGTTTTCAAATCTCACAACGAATCAACAGAAAGCTTATTGGATGCCGAAAAAGGTAGGAGTATATTTCGTGCGACAATGTCTTCAAAGAATTTTAAACGAATTTCTAGAGTAATAAGATTTGACAATAAACAAACACGAACTGAAAGAAGAGCCCGGGATAAATTTGCGGCTATTGGGGCTATGGGTGGAAATTTTACCAAAATTGTTCAATCCAGATGCAAATGTAACCGTTGATGAACAATTGGCTGGGTTCAGAGGCAGATGCCCTTTTAGGCAATACATGCCCAGTAAGCCTGCTCGGTATGGAATTAAATTTTGGGTATTATGCGACAATAACACATCGTACGTATGGAACATTCAACCTTACCTTGGGAAACTTCCTGGCGGAGTCAGAGAACAAAATCAGGGTATGCGGGTTGTTTTGGACCTATCTAACGGATTGAAATGCCACAATATTACATGCGATAATTTTTCTACGTCATATGAACTAGGCCAGTTTCTACTCAAGCGAAATGTCACAATGATTTGTACAACGAAAAGAAACAAGACTTGTATTCCACCAGAACTACTACAAACGAAAAATGTACCAAAAATATCTTTAAAGTTTGCATTTACTTCTGATACCTGCTTGGTCTCATACCTTCCCGAAAAATCTAACAAATGTGTTATATTGCAAAGTACACTACATTCGGAAAAAGCAGTATCAAACCAAACAAGTAAGAAGCCTGTGATTAAACTAGATTACAATAAAACAAAAAGGGCAGTCGACACTATGGATAAAGCGGTTATGTGTTATACAACAAAAAGAAAAACAAATCGTTGTCCACTTATCGTCTTCTATGATATAATTGACATTAGTTCTTACAATGCCTATGTTTTATTCTTGAAAGTAACTAATAGTTGGGGTTCAAAAGATCTTCGAAAACGACGACGTTTTTTAGAAAATTTGAGCATGTTACTGGTAAAACCACAGATTGAAAGAAGAGAATACCTTCCTAGAACAAAAGCCGCAAGGGACGTTGGTGAAAAAGTAAAATCTCCTACAGCAATTGTTCAAGATGAAGCAGCTTCAACATGAACTCAATCTAGAAAGAGGGGCAGATGCTATATGTGTAAAAAAACAGACAATAAGTGTTCCAGTTTGTGCTGCAAGTGTGAAAACTATTGCTGTAAGAAACATTTAGAGCAAATATGCAAACAGTGTTACAGATAGGTAAAATGACTTTTTCCTTTTCTAAACTTATTTTTTCTTTTGTCAATTATAAAATTAATATTGAAGTGCTCTTTTCTTTACTAAATGTTAGGTAAACCTTTATTCTTAGTTTCTGCGTTTGTTTTGAAATGTATTGTTCAATTTCCTTTTATTACATAAATGTTTGCTTTTACGCTATAGAATGTTTATTTTAATACAAAAAGAAGCTAGGTGATATTAACCAGTCATTTTCTAGTAATGGGTCGTTTTGGACCCGAACACCTTATGTGTGTAGACAAAACGAACGACACAGCTAGGTTAAAGTAAGAATACATGTTGACACTTATAGCTGCCTAGTTTCTGTATTTTCGTATATGATACAAGTGATCTGATTATTCGCAAAATTATTTGTCGTTCACAGCAAAATTAGCTGTCGTGACGAAAATATGCACGAGCGGAACACTAGCGGCACGCGAGTACAGATTTTCCAAAAACAATAGCTACGAATAAGGTCTCAACGACAAATATTGAAGAAATAATCAGACCACGAATTGTATTCAGCAAAACAATCAAATTCGAGGTTAGCAGGTTAGGTTTTGCGTCAGCTTTGACACAGACTGGCGCAAAACCTAACCTTCTAACCTCGTATTTGACATAGATAGTCGTCAATTTTGACGTTAATATTGTCACTGTGAGAACTTTTGACATAAATATTGCAGAAATAAGAAAAAAATGAAAGGCGGCTATTGGTTGACTGCACAGAAATTCCAGCATTTAATTAGTCACTTTATTTTAACATTGAAAATGTTTAACGAATTGGAGATGTGACGCTAGTAGGGTGCTCTTTTAGCGATTTGTGTGACGCTTGGAAAATGCACAGTTTTTGCGGATTTGTGCCAGATGTACATATTGCAGGTGAATATTGTTGGTGTCATTTTGAAGCTCTCGTCAAGGGGGAACCTTCTGGAGAGATTGTGAAACTGTAACATTCGAGGGGGCGAAAATACGGGGGTTAAAACGATTTTTTTGACACGAAAGCGTTCGGTGCTGTTACATCGCATATTTTTTTAAAGATCTAATGTGATTTGGGGCTAGTTGGAAAGAAGATGAACCAACGCTCATCGGGCTGGCTGGTTTTTGGGGTCTGCAATGCATGGGGGCGAAGTTACAGCGGTATTAAGCGGAGGTGCGTTTGTAGTAAATTGGATGTTCGAATAAACAGGGGAAAAGAAATAAATGTCGAATTTTGTTTTTGGCAGTATATGGATAAATCTGTGGGGTTTAAGACTTTTGCAGCTCAGGTGGATTTGGAGGTTACAAAATTGGGATAACGTTATAATTATCATAAAAACCTTAAAAGTAATATTTGTGTGATATTCGCTGTTTGGAGACGTTCTACTGGTCACTTGTATGTTTTAGGAGAATGCGGGATGTGGGGCTTTTGCAACCCAGATGGGTTTAAGGGTTTCAAAATTAGGAAAACGTTATAATTATCGAATAAACCTTAAAATCAGTATTTGTGTGAATCTCGCTGTTTGGAGACATTCTGCTGGTCATTTGTATTTTTTAAGAAAATTTAAAGCGTGGAAATTTTGCGGTCCAGGTGGATTTGGGGGTTGCCAAATGGGGAAATAGTTATAATTATCAGAAAAACCTTTAAATCCAAATTTGTGTAAAATTTGCTGTTTAGAGACTTTCTACTGGTCGATTGTATTTGTTAAAAGAATTCGGGATGCGGGAATTTTGCGGCCCAGGTGGACTTGGAGGTTGCAAAATGGGGAGAACGATATAATTATCAGAAAAACCTTAAAATTAATATTTGTGTGAAATTCGCTGTTTGGAGACTTTCTATGGGTCGATATTCGGGAAGTGGGAGTTTTGCGGCCCAGTTGAATTTGGGGGATGCAAAATGGAAAAAACGTTAGAATTATAAGAAAAACCTTATACTCAATATTTGTGTGAAATTCTGTTTGGAGATTTTCTATTGGTCGATTCTATTTTTTAGGAGAGGCGGAGATGCGGTTGTTTTTAAATAAGGAAAATGTGCAATTTTTTATTCTCACGCTTTGTGAAATTGTAAATTTGCAAGTAAATAGTAAATAGCGTGTCGGATTGTATTTTATTCTAACATGAATAATATTTTTATTTATTTAAGTTGTTTAAGCTGGTGCCAACAGTGCTTAAGCACTAAAATTAGGCCAGAGCGTACATTCACGATACACACATAATCTAAAATAGAATGGCGAAGTCGCTATAAATTAAATTCAACTGCATAACGAAACTGCTAGTACTACTTGTCAACAACAGCAAACCGTTGCTACACACCACACAAACAAAACTTGCATATGTTAATTAAAATAGAAATCATAACAAAGTGATAATAATATTAATCAATAACAATGGGAATCATAACTATAAAGAAACTATAACTACTGTAAAGAAATCAATCCAAATGATTAAGTCATACACATAAGAAACAGGAAGAGGTCCAAGCTCTGCACAGAAGCAGTTAGTTTTGAATGCTTTAATGTTTCCATTAAAAATATCAATTTTATCGACAAGTTTGTTAGCCAAATCACAGGTTGCGTATAAAGGTGAGTAACGTAGAATATTAGTTCTCGGTTTATCTAAGTAGAAATAAGCTCGAAAACGAGCTGTATGTCTTGCCACAAAAAAATTTTGTTGAATCAAAATTGAAGAGCAACGATCAATTCTGTAATGAATTACACGGTATAAGAAAATAAGACGAGAAATATTGCGACGTATTTTTAAGGTATGAAATTTAAATGTATTTAGTAACTGCATGTAAGAAGGTTCCATTAAAGGATATATTCCAGTGGCTTTATAATATAGAAATCTCATAAAACGTTTTTGAACTTTTTCTATTTGCTCCTTATAAATTACATGCTGTATTGTGGAGACCATATAACAGCAGAGAACTCTAGCCTCGATTGAACATAGGCATTATAAAGTTTAATTAATGTAGACGTATTTTTGAAATTTACACTATTTCGTATTAGGAAACCTAACATTTTCAAAGCACTATTTACAGATATGGTGATATGCTTAGAAAATGTTAATGAACTGTTGACAGTTACGTTTGAACTTAACACCTAGATCTAAGACATAATTTTTGACAGAAAGCAAATTGTTATCTATACTGTAAGGATATCTAATAAAAAATTTCTTTCTGGTGAACGTCATGGTCGTCATGGTTGAACACTTGTTAATATTGAAGTACAGCTTATTCTCTTGGCTCCATTGATAAATATCTTCAATATCTTTTTGAAGTAATTGGCAGTCGTTAACAGATTCTATTACGTTCCATACTTTAAGATCGTCTCCGAACAGAGCATGTTTTGAGTATTCTAAGACAGCTGCTAAGTCGTTTATAAACTAAAAAAATAATAACGGTCCCAAATTTGCACCCTGAGAAACAACCGATAATGAATTATATTCTTTAGATATACAGCTTTTACAAACTACACGTTGTCTTCTTTTGTTAAGGTAGGAAGTGAAAATCCAAAGGAGTGTAATTTTTTAATTAAGATTTTGTGATCCACTTTATCGAAAGCCTTGGCGAAATCGGTGTACACAACATCAACTTGCAAATTATCGTCCAAGGTTTTAGATATTTCTTGAGTGAAAGCATATAAATTAGTGACAGTTGATCGATTGGGTATAAAACCATGCTGCGTAACTGATATTTCTGGTTTTACAAAGAAAAATATTTTTTTATATAAGATGGTTTCAAATACTTTGGATATCGATTGTAATATGGATATAGGTCTGTAATTACTTCGACACGAAGTGTACGAAGTATTGAAATTCCCTCATATCGAAAACCCCTCTGAGTCAAATATCTCTAAAATTCGTGCCAACCGACTAATGAACCCGCTATACCAAATCTCCGTCTCGGCTGTGCGGATGTTTTGGTGAAAATCCCAGCCCACTAGATCAATCCACCGTATTGGGGGGTGCCTAAACGTGCTCTGCGGGGGATGTATGTTCGTATGTGTACACGATTCCGGTCGCCAGGAACCTTCCTGAAGTCTTGGATCGTTTTCATACGATAGGTCCTCCGAAAATGAAGGCAACATCAACTTTTGAGCTATGGTCGTCGGCAAAAAAAAATTTTTTTTTTTATAAATAACTGGTTCGTAGAATTTCATTGTATTAGCGAAACGGAGTGATGCTGAGTATCGAAGTATTCTTGGAAAGCACGGAAGGGCGCTTTTCTTGGGTGGGGGGTACCGTATATTTTAGTATATTGGTTGTATCTCCTTTTTTGAAAATTGGACATACTTTGGCAATTTTCCAATTATGTGGGTATGTACAAGTGTGCAACGAAATATATTACGTGGGTTAAGGTCATTACCGCGCTGCACTTGTTCGCGGAATGGTAGTGGCCAATGGCAGGGTTGGGATGTTAGTGTCAGCTGTTTGTACTAAATCTTAATGCGCGATTGTAATAGAAAAAGTTGACGGGTACTTTAAAATATAAATACGATACATATGTATATTAGGGTGGTTTCAATTTTGCAAAATCGGAATTTTGTTAGTCACAGCCCCTAAAGTCGTTCCAATGCCAAAGAAACTAACCCATAAAAATTTTGAGCTCAATCCAGCAATATTAACATCTGACGAACCGGTACTGCTATAAAAATTTTGATAACATAAACAAAATCTGTAAAAGGCTTTACCCAGAACTTCCCTCGTCAACATTGTGACACTAAATAATTTTAAAAATCAAATTAAGTTAGGAGTTTAAATATGTTCACGTTTCTAATAAATTAAATACATTTTCAAATAAAAAAAATGTACTCCGCTGGGGTTTGAACCCGCCGCATCTACAGCTCTGCCGAATCCTAGAGCCTAACCGAATATCCGCAGAGGATATAAGTAGGGCGAAATTCCATCTGGGGAAAAGTCCGGCGCGCGTCTCCTGAAGAGCGCGGTGTGATGGTTGACTCATTTTTACTCTTTTGTAACATTATCCTTTATCGGTTGAGTATTATTTTCGGCAAATGTAAAGCCTGACATATGTGAAAATTATTACTTCCTTTTATTTCAAAATTAACACAAAAATAAATAAAAATTAATGTTTTTAAGATGCTCATCCTGCATATATTTGTATGAAATGGTACCGGTTTAATGCGAGGTAGATATATAATGTGTAGGCAAAATATCGTCTTCCTCCGACAAATAGTTTTTGAGCTATACTGCCAACAGGCAGACAGACAAACAGACAGACAGATGGACGAACAGACAGACAGACAGACAGACAGACTAACGGAATTGAGAAAACCTCTTTTTTGTCATCTAGGGACCTTGAAACGTGAAGATCTGAAAAAATCTAGGAAGGTGATTTTTTCGTGATTACAATACTTCCTTCGTCTTTCAGACGAGGGTATTAAAAAGGAAATTTTATTTTCTACAATTTTAGCTATATGCAATTTTTCCGCAAACCTACTGGATGTTAAAAAAATGCGTATTAGAAAAACGTAGATAATGATTCGAAATTTTTTTCTTTCTATTTTTAATTTGAAACAGTACGAGGAGCGTTCAAATATGAATTATAATTTGAATTTCGCGCCAAAAGACAAAGACATGCAAAGAAGTTGTATACATTAATTAATGCTCTGGAACAAGTGCTAACTTAATTTAATCGTTAAGTCATCACGATTGATTTTTGTTCAATTGGCAAGCATGAATGAAGTGGGAGTGCATTCAAGCGTAGAACAACGCAGTAGTAGTAAATTTCTTATCAACGAAGATATCAAACCATAAGAAATTTGTGTAAAAGTTAAAAGACAGTTTGATGCGCAACCACTATCAGACATAAGCGTATACAAAAGGAGTAAAGCGTTTAAAGATGGCTGCAAAGGTGCCGAGAATGACCGCAATCTCGCCGTCCCAAAAAAAAAACATTGACAACAGAAGATAATGCATTTATTTGAAACGATTGTAGCTTTACAGTGAAAGATATTCCTTTTGCATTAAATATCAGTAGGAGTAACTTGAAAAAAACGCGAGTTCTCTGTCTGCGTCTTACAGGATAATGCTCGGCCCCATTTCGGTATTCACACGCTGACTACGATTCAAAAATTTAATTGGACCATGTTATCCTATTTACCATACATTTCGGACCTTCTCTATCAGTTTCTTATTTGTGTGGACCCTTAAAAGAGTTTCTAGGAGAAAGATACCTCATTGTAATGAAGAAGTCATCGAAATTGTTCCGGAATGGGTGCGATAGCAGCCAAAAAAATTTTTCTCTCGTGGAATACAAGATTTTCCTAGATTTTTGAAAAAATCGTTACGTTTGTCACGTGTCATCAGGATTAATTTTTGTGAGTAGTGCTACCTGTGAGTGTCACATGTCACATAAACACTTGCAATTATAAACAAAACGTCTAAATCTGCACCTTGCTTTGCTTATTTTATTATTCTAGGCACTTAATAATAATATTAAGTTCCGTTGTCAAGAAAAAGCAGCAAACAAATATAATCACCGACTTACACGATTTGTTACTAAGGCTGTATCACTGACTTACATGATCAGTAGCGGGAAAATTAGCTATTACATTCTGCTGTTGTTGCTTTGGCTTTTAATTTTAATCGCATGAATATTTGTATGGATATTTTCTCACAGTCTTTTGCACAGTTTCGTGCTGCCATAAGTGGGGAATGTGGTTGATACAATCAGAATCTTTTTTATTTTAGTTTAATTAATTATATGAATTATTATGATACGTTTTAATGCATACGCATGTTTTTCGCAAGGTCCACTGTGTTGGGTGCATTGTAGTTTTCTTTAAATTTAATTATGTAATTTCTTGTAATTGGGTCTTGGTACCTGTTAGAAATACATTTTTATTATTATTATTCTAACGTTGTGAGTGGAGGAACTGAGAAGGCATTAAGTGATCAAGATAATGTTGTGAAAGACAATAATTTAAATAATCTATCAGCAGCAGTAAGTCATTGAATATTTTAGTAAAACGTAGTATGTATAGTAAAACTGTTAAACTTGAAAAAACAGATAAAGAAATTAATGATGGAGATGGAGCGCACGTTGACCATAGTTCTGATGCGAATGCTGATGCATTTTTAGGTACTTATTTGAAATTATTGGAAGTTTAAAATCTAAATATTCTGAGTTGGTGTATATTTTAGAATTAGCGGAGACCCTAGATATTGAAGAAGGTAGCTTTAAATTGCACAATAGTGCGTCATTTTCAGAAAAGCTGGAATTTTTAAAACTACACCCATTTCAGCCTACGCCAACCAATGGCTTAAAAACTAAATTAGATTGTAAGAAAATATACTATAGATTGATTGGCGACAATGAAATAAAAAGTAATTGGGTACCAGTAAAAATGCATCCTAATAGAAAAAAAATCGACAGTGTACTGTTCAATATGAATAGCCTTCTCTGTATCGAAAGATTATTCTTTTTGCACTGGCTGTAAAAACGTTCGACACATATATTCAGCTATAGATAAACACGAAACTAGCACATCTGATTCAAATGCTGTAAAAAGCTTTCTCATTGCCTGCAAAGATGCTTCAATTTCTCTTAAGAAAGAATGCTGTGAAGAAAACATCCATGCATTGCGTCAAGTATTTGAAGTGGTAAAATTAATAGGACGACAGTCCTTGCCTTATCGAGAAACAACTGCAAATAAAACTCTATTTAGGGTTCACGAAACAGATACCAATCATGAGAAATTTTAGGAAATAATAAAATTGCTTGCCAAAAGTGACCCACTAGAGGCAAAAGGGCGATAATCCTGTGGTAGCAGCGACATTTGAGCCTCCAAATGGATAGTACCCAGGATATAAGCGTTACTTACAATTCGTATTTGTATTTTTTGTAATATTAACGGATGTGTACATGTGTATATTTGTTTAAAATAAAGGAAAGTTATTGTTTTCCACAAACGTGTGTATTTTACTGAACTAAATTTTACAGTAAAAAATTGCCACGCACCAACCAACTTGGCAAATGGTAACCAAAGAAGCAACTTACAAAACTGGCTACCTTAGCTGGAGTACAAGTGAAGAGACAAATTTTCTCTAAAATTTTATGTCGAATTCAAAAATGTAATAATATACCGAGTGTTCTATTTAAAATAGGAGTTAATAAAAAATAACAAAGAAAAAATTAAATCTTGATTACGGGCGGGTCTTTCTCAAGACTTATCAGAAGCCTTTGTGATTATGAGTGTTAAGAAAGATGTCCTCGAGTCTGTCAATTTGTTTAGATAATTCCATAGCATCGCTGCTTTTTGTAAAAATGCTAGTTTGGGTTTTTGCATTTCTTCGGTTCCGGCAAATGGAAAATTGTTAGTATGAATGGATGCAGTATTTTTTTCTCCACACAACAGTATATTGTATGTTAAGAGCTGAAAGTGCATTCTTGCCGCTTGCGCATGAATATTGCTGGTTGAGGCAAAGCCAAAACCAGCAATCATGCAAAAGCGGCAAGCGCACTTTTAGCTCGAAACATACATACTATTTTTTCGACGACTGAGCATATTATTAATGGAAAATATCATATTTCATTTTATTGCAAATATTAATTGACAATCAAGTTAACATTACTCGCGCAGTCTATTAGACATGTGACGCGATTATTTCGACAAATGACGGGCATTGTCAAGAAAACATTCGGACGTGGCTACTAATAAATTTTGTTCACGCGGAAACCCAAAACGCTCGGCGAGCGGCAAAGTAGTGAAAACGCACGCTCAGTGGCAAATGTCAACTTTCTGTTGTCAAATGACAGTGAGTCGTCGAAAAAATATATTTACATTTTAGCTCTAAAATAATTAGAGGGACAAATAACTGAACATAAATAATGTACTATGCCAATCCCTATGGTGCGTAGCGCAAGTCAACACCCGGTATTATCATTCTTATCAAGAACATCAGTTACAACAACTTTTGCTTGAAACATTTTTATCTAAGTCAAATGTATTCTGAGCTAGAGCAGCGCAAATTGAATCGTAAGACAAAAAATTTTTATTTTCAACAATTTTTCGATTATTATTATTTGAAAATATGTTTTTCTACAGCCGTCAAAAAAACGTGACATTTATGCATCGCTATAGATACGCGAAGTTTAACTTTTTTTAACACGTGAAAAATAGTAGATTATGTTATTAGGAGTAAAAGTGATACTTTATGTGGCGAAGCTGAAGTTTATTTAGCCGAACGTCAGTGAGGCAAATAATTCAGCTAAGCCACATAAAGTCACTTTTACTCCGAATAACATACACTATTTTATCCGCAAACGTATTCAGGTAAATTTCATTAATATGAATTTAAAAGAAAAGGATGCATCGGCCGGGAATCGAACCCAGGCCACCCGCATGACAGGCGAGCACTGTACCCCTGCGCGAACCTCTGTTGTTCAAATAACGCGCTACTGTAATGATATATGAACATACTGAATCACCCGAGCTAATAGCACACGGCCACAGCAGCTGTCGCACCATAACCCACGGTGACAGATGCTCCGCTCTGCTTAAAGGATTTATTTAAATTTAAACTTTTTCGTACTCTTTTTGAAAATAAAAACCGGCCTACGATCTAAGTCTAAAAATTAGCAAAATTTTAAGCCATCATACAATTTAATCGGTTCAGTATCTTCGAAAGAGATAGCGAACAAACATAGAAAGAAAGAAAGAGAGCAACGATTTTGTGTGCTTAGGCAGATAAAGTACACAAAAGTTGCTATTTTATCTGCTTAGGCAGATAAAGTGACACTTTTACCTTGTCAATAAAGACACATAAATTGTCACTTTTGTGACGTTTGCGGATAAATAATATTTCTTCACGGCTAGCAGTGAAAAAACGGTTAATTACACCATTTCCTCAGTTACAACACATTAGGTGACTACATATTGTGTTAGCAAATTAATGTTCGTATTTTATTTCTTGAAATTATTCTTTTATTCTTTTTTTGACGGCTTTATAAAAAACGTTGTTTGTATTTCGTGGCCAAATTCGTGTTTTTATGGCGCGTTTGAATGACTTTTCTGTCTCGACCTAACGGTCTCGGCAAAAATTGACATTCTCATGCGCCATAAAAAAACACTCATTTCGCGCACTTAATACAAAAATTACCATTTTGCCATGACTACTTATTGTTTCTACACTACCACAAAATTTAACGGCGCAGGTAGTCGTGTTAGACCTTATTTCTAAAGGCCGAATTCTTATAAATCTACCTTCTATTGCTGAACATCTGACTTTCGTGCGTTTCGACCTTGGTTCGAATAAAATCACTCGCATTTAGACAGGAATATAGCTCGACTTACGTATGCATATTAGGATTTGTAAGATTTGTTAGAATCTATTTGATTTAGACAAAAATATTTCAAACAAAAGTAGTTGGAAATGATGGTGATAAGAATGTTAAGAAGTATTTTGGTCATATGACTAATGCGAATGTACTGAAAGATCAAATAAATTTATAATTAGAGTCGCCTGTGATTCGTGTTTACGTTTGACAGTACTGAAGTGTACCGGGTGGCCATAAATATCTGATATCACATAACCTTTGGAATCAACAGGATATTTTTATAATCGAGTCGTAGGCTAAACTGCAGAATCCGGGGCACATTTCCTTCCTCTTATTGCATTTTATTACATTACATAGGTATCAATACTTATTGTAATTGATATATAATATTAACCCAACATTTATAAGTATCTAATTCCATGGCCACCTGGATCTCAGATATTTATGGCCACCCGGTATTATCAGTCTATGTCAAATTCGAGGTTAGTAGGCTAGGTTTTGTTTGTTATCTGACACAAACTGACGCAAAACTTAACCTGCAAATCTCAAATTTGACATAGCTTGACAATACACTTCAGTACTGCCAAACATATAACACGTATCACAGGCGACCCTAATTATAAATTTATTTGATCTCTTGGTAGATATTTCCAAAGAACTGGTTTTGTCCGCCATTTTTCCAAGACAAAGTATTTTTATTAAGGTACCGAGTTTTAACTTTAAAACATCCAAAAATTAGAAATCCGAGATTTATATGTCTAAAAATTACTTAATGACTGGACTATATTTTATTGGCTTTCACAATAACAAGTTTTTCAAAATTGTCCACCAGCATCGCAAGTGAAAATAAGCCAAAGGTTGAATACCTGTCAGCCACATTTCTAAACTCGCATAAAAATGTACTTATTGCAAAGTGCAATGTACTCGAGTACCGAAAAATGTGTTTGAGTATTTGAAATGTATTTGTGTACACATAAATGTATTCAAGTACATGGAAATGCACTTGAGTACACTTAAATGTATTCGAATACATTTTTGTGATCTGAAATGCGTCAAATACCAGTACAAATACATTTTTAAAAATGTACTCGTGGACTGAGTACCGAGTACATGAAAAGTACTCAGAGTACAGTTACTGTGTACTTGTATTCGAATACCGCACAGCTCTAAGGGCATGTTAATAAATTTCTTTTTTATCGTTATTTATATTTATTACTCACTATAATAATTTGAGGTATCAAAAATGTTCAATGAACTGAAAGTGAAATTTGTATGCATTTTTTGATAATAGAATGGTTCACAGCAAATCGACTTATGCTGAATGCAAAAATTCGAAATTGAGTTTTCAACAGATCTTAACGTTTTAGAGTCCCCTGAACCCAAAAACAGGTTTTTTTCATTGATTTGTCTGTCTGTCTGTCTGTCTGTCTGTCTGTGAACAGAATATCTCAAAAACGAAAATATGTATGGCGTTGAAACGATTTTTTTCAAACTTCACATTTTTATTACATTTTTGATGTGTATTGATGTGAGATAAGTGATTTTCCAGTTGAATTCTTCTAAAATGGGTTTCCTTTGGTTTTTTCTATTTTTTTTATTAACTTTTATTTTAAATAGAACACTCGGTATATTATTACATTTTTGAATTCAGCTTTAAGGCCCTACATATTTTTATAGTAAGTAATACAGCTACCATTGCTTGACAAATTGTTGTTGCCCTCCAGAGAAAACAAGTCGCGAGATATTTGCTATCGATATCCTTTATCTAATTGACTTGTCTGTCCGGGACGCTGTTTTGTCTGTCCGGGACGCTGTTTCAGCAGCCAAACCGTAAGAGATAGAGAAAAAAGTTATTGAAGTTATATGTTTGGAATAGTCATGTCAGGTCAGGAACCGAATTTCAGTCACGTGACACTTCCGGTTTTCGAGAAATCACGTGATTTCCGTCCGTCCGGGACGCTGGTCCGTCCGGGACGCTGTTTCAGCAGCCAAACCGTAAGAGATAGAAAAAAAGTTATGAAAGTTATATGTTTGGAATGGTCATGTCAGGTCAGAAACCGAATTTCAGTCACGTGACACTTCCGGTTTTCGAGAAATCACGTGATTTCCGTCCGTCCGGGACGCTGGTCCGTCCGGGACGCTGTTTTGTCTGTCCGGGACGTTGTTTCAGCAGCCAAACCGTAAAAGATAGAGAAAAAAGTTATTAAAATTATATATTTGGAATGGTCATGTCAGGTTATGAACCAAATTTCAGTCACGTGACACTTCCGGTTTTCGAGAAATCAAGTGATTTCTGTCCGTCCGACACGCTGGTCCGTTCGGGACGCTGTTTCAGCAGCCAAACCGTAAGATATAGAGAAAAAAGTTATGAAAGTTATATGTTTGGAATGGTCATATCAGGTCAGGAACCGAATTTCAGTCACGTGACACTTCCGGTTTTCGAGAAATCACGTGATTTCCGTTCGTCCGGGACGCTGGTCCGTCCGGGACGCTGGTCCGTCCGGGACGCTGTTTCAGCAGCCAAACCGTAAGAGATAGAAAAAAAGTTATGAAAGTTGTATGTTTGGAATGGTCATGTCAGGTCAGAAACCGAATTTCAGTCACGTGACACTTCCGGTTTTTGAGAAATCACGTGATTTCCGTCCGTCCGAGACGCTGGTCCGTCTGGGACGCTGTTTCAGCAGCCAAACCGTAAGAGATACAGAAAAAAGTTATGAAAGTTATATGTTTGGAATGGTCATATCAGGTCAGGAACCGAATTTCAGTTACGTGACACTTCCGGTTTTCGATAAATCACGTGATTTCCGTCCGTCCGGGACGCTGGTCCGTCCGGGACGCTGTTTCAGCAGCCAAACCGTAAGAGATAGAGAAAAAAGTTATGAAAGTTATATGTTTGGAATGGTCATGTCAGGTCAGAAACCGAATTTCAATCACGTGACAATTCCGGTTTTCTAGAAATCACGTGATTTATTGTTTTTATTTAATACGCGTTCTATTTGAAAAACGGTCTTTTTTGTTTTATTAAATAAGACATTTGTCTCACTGGTTGCTAGTAATATATAATATGAATATGGTAAATTTTTGTACCGTCTCATATCCAGGATTTTTTGAAAGTACATTCTTAAGTTCATTGCAAGCTGTGGTTCCTAACTGGCCCGGAGTTTGCTTTAAGACTGCTAGCACATCTTCTAGAATTTGTATTGATTGGGTTAATGGCAACCCTACCATTTCGAGCTCTTTAATGCTAGTAACAAGCACTTCACAATGACTTCGTATATAAGTCAATTTGCTCGCCATATTCCTGACTTGGAAACAATCTTGGGCTTTCGAAATAGCTTGTAAATCACTTGCATCAAACGACATCACAACCTTTAAAAAATAAATTTGGTTGCAAAAAAGAAAAATTTAATTTTAAGATGATCTTTTATTTTGTCGAAATTATTAGCGTAAAAATTGCCCCATTAATCCAGAAACCCCATAGGGTTAATACTGGTTCCTGAGGTAACTGGAGATCAGGTAAACCGCTTTTGTATACCTAAATTCGCAAAGGAGCTTTAAAAAATTTTTCTACACTGTTAATTAAATTATTAACATCTTCTTTTTGCTGGCGAATTGTTTCACCGACAACATGAAGAGCATGTGCTAAGTAGGTAACATGTATAACTTTGGGGTAATAGTATATTACGTAACATGTTTAGAAAAGTGATGTCTTACTGAACAAGTATGGCTGGTTTGAGTACGAGCGTTAGCGAGTACTTAAACGGCCAACTTTATTCGAGCGTTGTGGTCATGTAGAAACTCTTGTAAAGATTCACTTAAAACCGTTCATAAACGAATTCTAACAAAAAATACTTAAAAGCTCACGTTCATGGACTTTGTTTCAAAAATTCCTCATGCTTGGACAAGGCTTTGAGATAAAAAGGGATCACATCGCTCAAGCAAAAATCACTGACATGAAAGTGGCCAAAGTTTCTGAACCACTAAAATTCTAAAAACATACAAAGCCCATTTTAGGCAGTATAAAAAGTTGCTTATGCGTTTATTTCACATTTTAGGCATTTAAGCTGTAATGCATATGCATTAAAAAAGTTCCTTTTGTATGAAAGAAATTTTTGTCGTGGTCCCATACATGGGCCTAAAAAAATGGCAATTGGGCAATTGCCCTAGAATCCGCGTTCTAGTAATTAATTATTATAAATTGTATGAGTTGAGTTATTTTCTATTAATTTTGCATTTCAAGTGATTTTTAATTTGGTCTCCAACCTACAATATTCTTGAAACCTTTTATAAAGATCTCAACTACTTTGAAGGAATTTTATCAGTTAGCTGTGAAACAATAAAGAAGCCAACCTGCGATTGATTACTAATAATAATCTATGGTAGTATAATCGCAGATCAACCCCCTTATCATTTATACACCACGGTAGCTCTGAAGTGTTCTTACTCACCGCAATGACCTAGCTAGCTTCAAAGTCGATGGCCTTGGGTCGCAGATTTCTATCATCAACTGAACTGCTGCAAGCTCTTTTAATAATAATCAAAAAAACATAGGGCACCAGAAATCACAGATTTCGAGGAATAAATAAAATTACAGCAACAATTAGGTTTATTTAATTAATAGTTGTTCGCAACATCGTAATTAGGTTTGTAAATTGTTTGTCACAAAGTTTAAATACAGTAAATAATACAGTACATTACAAATGCTGAAAATGCAGCACGCACAAAAAATATGCGAACCTCTTTTGGGCTCTTGGGTTGAATGTGATCACAACTCAATGAAGGGATAAGCTTACCACTGTCATAAGTTTTAACCTTTATCTCGGTAATGATAATAAAATGGCGTGAGGGCACTTTTTACAAAATTTTTAATACGTATTCATTTAGCAAAACTTTAAATTTATGAGTTGTAAATTTGGGAACAATTAATACATTATGTTTTAAATTTGTAACGCATAGATTTATGAATAATTAATACATTATGTTTTAAATTTGTATAGCGTATTTTAAATTTGCAAATTGTGAATCTGAAGCGTCTTTACAATCGATTCAGCCAACAATTCATAGGCGGACGTAGTTATCAACAACAGTTGAAACAAGACTAACCTGGGTGGTGATAAAAATGTTGCCGGCAGGCACTGAATGGGTCCAGGGTTAACTTAACGTAAGCCGACAGCAACCTCGAACTCGTGGCCGAATTTGATAGTGGAATAGACGCTCCTTGTACCACTTGGCAAGCTCAAGATGACATTCCAGAAGGAGTTGCGGGTCCAAGTTATTGATTAGGGTGTTAATTAGAAAACCCAAATAAAGAGTCGTCTAAAAACGGCATCTAATAATGGCGTTTAAAAGAGACGTCGAAGAATATCGTCAAAACAGCTAATAAAAAAAACGGGAAATTACTAAAATAAATATCAAACAAGTAGCGTAGACATACCTGATTTTAATCATCAGCTCACAAACGAAGTTGATTAAAAATTGGTGCGGTAGCACGTGGGAAAGCCTTCGTAGAAGCAAGTTACTTCAAACGAATGCAAAAGTAAAATGCCCGCAAAACAACAAAATAGCTGCTCGCTGGCGCAAAGCGATAACAAGTAAATTTCGGAAAAACCAAATCCAGCACTTTTGCGCGGACAAGATTTGATATCGTTTGAAATACAGCGAATAATAATTCAAGTGAGAATATACAGGCTGGCCCGGAAATGAATAAATGACGAAACAAATAGCCGGAGCTAAAGATTTATTTCAGCTGCACCAAATCGAGGATGCTGGCAAACTCGAACAAGCAAATTCCAAATAACAGCATTTATTTTTTATATTAAATTTCAGTATACAACCTACAAATTGACGTAAACCAATTTAAGCCATAGCCTCCTAGTTTTATGTAGTGAGACAAGACTTTGGTTTTTTAAATGAAACACGACGTACCTATATTTTTAGATTTTGAAATCACCGCTAAAAATACGTTATGACAGCATGCTTAAATTAAAATGTTTTACCTTATTATTTTTTTAATTACATTTATTTACCTGAAGTAGGCCACGACTTACTCAAAATTATTGACAATCGAACAAGAAATTCCAAACAAATTCTAAATGGCTCTAAAAGTTCCTCATGAGCAAATTATCGCAACAAACGTACTAAAACAATTGAACACTATGTTTTTTAAATGGAACAATATTATATTTAAATCGTATGTTTGATTTTTTAAACGCTGCTTTTAAATGAAATAGTAAATATTATACATCGTTGGAAAGCTCTTTCACTGTAGTTTGCAACTGTTTGATGAACTTATATTGTTCGATCTAAAAAAAACGTAGTTTTCATTTGTTTTAGTACGTTTGGTGCGATCATTTGGCCATAAACAATTTTTATATCCAAGTGGAATTTGTTTTACATATTTTGTTCGAGTGTCAGTGATTTTGCATAAGTCATGGCCTACTTTAGGTAAATATTTTTTATTTAAAAAAATAATGAGTTCTAAAATGTTGGTTTAAGCATCCTATCATAAAGCATTTTTAGCAATGATTTCAAATATCTAAAAGTATACAGAGTGTCCCATTTAAGAAACCAAAGTTGTGTATTACTACGTAAAAATAGGAGACTATTGCTTAAATTGCTTTACGCTTTACGTCAATTTGTAGGTTATATACTGGAATTTAAAATAAAAGATTTTTTCTAGATATCTCTATTATTAACGAAGTTACGGGCTGTCTAACGATCTACAAATTCCCTGTATACCACAAACCTAAATTTTCCTAACAACTAACATCACAATTGCAATATACAGTCCTAAACGAGTCTATCTTAATTTTTGATGTTAAACGTACCACTTCTTAAAACATTTCGCAAAATTACGTATTTATGTTTATTTTTCCACATTATAACCTGAAATTTCAGAGCTGCACTTATGGTTATAATCATTCTTAAGTTATTTATTCAAATTCTACATTTTTAATATCTAAATTATAGTCTAAGCACTACAACTTCAAATTTTTGTAGCATCTAAAGTGTCGACTCAAACATGTTCTGTTAGCAGTAACTACCGTTGTAATCTTCCGATATCGAGCTGCTAGCTCGCTTAATCAGCTGCTGGGCTTTCTTCAAGTGCACATTTAAATTTTTCTACATGTCAGGTTTCTAGTTACTTTAGTCATAACATCTCTTTCTTAAAGTGTGCTTGATTAATGGTCTTTTCCTTTCAAGTCGTACAACTTCTCGTGCATGCCTTTACTGCTCCGTCGAACTACCTACTATGTTATGAGGACGAACAGGAAACAAAGTCATTCCATAGTCGTTTTCCAATTTAAAAAGATTGTGTAAATTTAGTCCGATTCTGGTCATTCTAAATTAAGGTTCCTGGTGTTAGCTTTATTTATTAATTATACGATATCTTGTGCTACGCACTCGGGATTCTTGTTGAGCGGCAAATTTACTTGACAAATTTCTTAGCAAAACATTCTGAAAAAGTCAAAATTTAATCGGCTATTTTAATGAACTTGTGATATTACTGTTGAGAATATCCCTTATGGATATTTAGTTGGAAATTATCCATAGCAACCACGATTATTGATAATAATCGGACATTTTTGGAAATCTACCGGGAAATTTGCACATACTATAGTTTTGACAAAAAACCGTACAATTTTAGTATTTAGATATTTGTATTGTTATTATTTTTAATATACATGTTTTCTTTACTGTGTTTCTTTCATTCGTTATATTTCTATCAAAATATAACGGGCGCATAAGAAACTTTCTATGGAAATATATGCAAAAAATTTTCGGCTATTTTTTTCTAACAAAAGCATTCGTGCATCCCTTCAAGATGTTACCAGACTTTGGTTTCACTGTGATCCACTGTTCGCTGTGAGGGAGTCCTCACACTAACAAATGTCCAGAAACGACAAAGATTTTTTTAATAAAAAATGACTAACGATTTTGAACATTTTCACAGACGACATTTCCTTCTTACTCGTATCTATAGTCAGTATCTACTGAAATATTCCAGGGAGAGTGATATCTGGGGATACGGATTTTATTTTAGTGCTGAGCGTATAGAAGTATGAAAATAGCAGAAATACAAGTTACTTTTCTCACTAGTGAAGAACATGGTTTACTTGCAGCACTTGTGATGCAAACACCTACTTTTTTTCTAAATTGGGTAACAAAAATATAATTTTCACAGTCAACGTTAAAAAATGCATTGGCATAACAGAAAGATTTTGACCAACTAAAGAATATATCTCGATTATACGTCAAATTAAGGAGGCTGTTTGTATTGTACTTAACAAATATGAATGCCTGTTTCAATAAAATTTGGTCATTGATCTTTAGAATCAAATCAAGTGGCCGTCTACGAAAACGCCAGAACAGATAAAAACGAGGTGATAAAAAATACAAGTTTTGCTTGTTAATTTTAGTTATTTTTATTGTGTTAACATTGGGCATATAGTTGTTTCCGAAACGATAGTACACATGGCCGTAGGCACAAATTTTGTGTGGGGGGCGGGCTTTCATAAACCTCCAAAAAAGTGAGGGCAGACTATTTCTATTGTTAATATCGGGTTTACATTTGTTAAGCAACTAAACAAACTGATTTATAGCCATTAACGCAATTATTACTCTATCAAAATAAACTCAGTATTGCTATTGTTTCTCCTTGAGATTTACGTGTTTGAAAAAAATCGAAAAAAACTGAAAAATCACAAGAGTAAACACCATACTTCCGCTTATGCGATTTTCTTCAAAAGCTTGTTGGTGCATCCAGATAGTACACAAAACTTCTATATAAAGTTTCAACGTCATACTTTTTTTCGTTTTTGAGATATTCTGTTCACGCACAGACAGACACACAGACTGACAAACAGGCCAATGACTAAAAATATATTTTTTTTTATTCAGGATACTCTAAAACGTTAAGATCTGTTGAAAACTCAACTTCGAATTTTTGGGTTAAATCGTTGATTGAGGTATTTGGGAAGATATCTCACCTCCGTGTCTTAAAACGAAGGTCAGGTATTTTTACCCCTCGCTCGTCCCACCCCGCTGACGCTCTCGGCAAGTGCTGCCGCATATTACAAAATCATAGTCCAATGTTAGGGTTTAGAAATTTGCTTATTTCGTATCTATGCGGTGCGGTCCGTTGCGACAGCGCCGACAGCCACTGGCATAGCGCTGTTAAGGGTCATATAATTTACGGATTTACAAACCTACATCCGTATTATACAATTTAAATTTAAAATAAATAAATAAATTGAAGGAGTGAAGTTTTATTTGTTTGAAACTTGAAGATATTTTATTAGGCTTTTACATTTCATGATTAAGTAAGAATTCAGGAACGGCTTCAGCTGCCACAAACTCGTTCAGGACCGTATTGATACGTTTCACGCGACCCACAAGAAGAAGAACATGAAAAGAGACATAAAATCATATTAACGATTAATCGGACTTTCGCGTGTTATAACTTACCGCGGGGTTTGCACCCCCTAGCGTTGACGTCTACTGCATCGCCTCTTCGGCTCCAACCGTGGACATAATTCATAAAATATACAAGGAGAGCCTACAGGGTGTTTTTCGAAATATTTTTTAGTTTTTTTAGTTTTTTTTTAAATTTTTATGTTTTTAATTGGTATTTATAATAACTTACTTACTTACTTAATCCTTCCTCGTTCTACCGCCGGGGCAGTGTAGAGGTTGAGTTTGTGTAGTGGTTTACCCGATAAACGCCTTCCAAGCTTTCCAATCCTGGGCCAGACGTTTTGCTTCATTCCAATTCTTCCCTTTCCTTTGGAGTATTTTGGTCATTCCATTTGCCCATGTACATTTTGGACGACCTCGAAGTCTTCTACCGATCACACCCGCATCACAAACCTTTTTCGGTAATCTGTTGTTATTCATACGCCAGACATGACCTAGCCACCGCAGACCGTGTTTTTCAATTTCACTTAGCAAATCACTAACGTTTAGTTCTTCGCGCACCGTGATATTGCATATTCTGTCAATTCGCGTTTTCTTTAAGATCCCTCGTAGAAATCTCATTTCCACCGCTTGTATGCGTGATTTTTGGGTTTGCGTTAACGACCATGATTCGCAGCCGTATATTAGTGTTGGCATAAACAGAGATTTGAATAGTTTTACTTTCGTTTGTTTCGAGAGTTCCTTCTTTTTAATGACTGGCTTCACTAGTGAGTAATACAGTTTATTTGCTGCTTGGATTCTTGTGTCTAGTTCTTCATCTAAGTTACCTGTGCTGTTTATAACACAACCGAGATATTTAAAGCTGTTTACTTGTTGTATGGGCTCGTTTTCAATGTAAATAGATACTGTGCATTGATATCTGGCTATAGCCAGTGCTTTTGTTTTGGTTTTATTGATTTCTAGGTTATGCATTGTTAAATATTTATGTAGCGTATTTAAGTTGTGTTGCAGGTCACGTTCGTTATCTGTTAATAGGATCATATCATCAGCATACGCGAGTATGTTGGTGTTAAGTGGTTGCAGATTCTGAAAACCCCAGTAAAACTTTTTAGTTCAGTGTCCGCTTTTTTGATAATTTTATCCAGTAAGACGTTGAAGAGATAAGGGCTCAGAACACCTCCATGTCTAACTCCAGTCGTTGTGGTGAACTCCTCGGATTGGCTGTTGTTTGTCCTTACGTAATTACGGCATGTTTGGTACATGTTTTTTATTGCGCTTCTGAGGTTATCGCTAATCTTCCTGCTTTTTAAAATATTCCATAGTTGTTCCCTACGCCCTCTGTCAAAAGCTTGATGTAAATCAATGAAGCACAGATACAGTTTTTTATTTTTATCCAACATCTTCTCGATTATTTGTCTTATGGTGATATTATGATCTTGAGTACCCCTGCCCGGTCTGAAGCCAGCTTGTACTTTTAATAACTTGTTACCCACTTCAGTGTTGAGTCGATTTTGAAGTATGGCTTCATAAGTTTTTGCTGGGACGCTTAACAAAGAAATCGGTCTGTAATTACTACACTGTTTTTTACTGCCTTTTTTGAATATCGGTAATATTATCGCTACTTCCCAGTCTTTAGGGACTTGTTTGCAATTCCATACAGCGTTCAGTAGCCTGAGCAAGAGAGACTTCCCGGCATGACCGCTGTATTTAATCATTTCCGGAGAGATGTTATCGTGTCCGCACGCTTTACCGATTTTTAGTCTGCGTACTGCGATTTCAAGTTCTTGCGATGTTATGTTATCATTTATGTTTTCAGGCGCTACGTGTGGGTCCTCAAATTCGTTGTATTCTACTGTGAAATGTGTTTGTCCTAGTAGTTCCGAGAAATGTTCTTTCCATCTGCTCATAATGTCGGCTTCGTTTGTTAATAAATTTCCCTCTTTGTCTTCCAAGTAGTTGTATGGAATTGATTTTTCTTTCCTTAAATTTTTCAAAATTCTATAGAATAATTTCTGGTCTTGGTTAAAATAGTTTTCCATTTTTTCACCGAATTCCTCCCAGCAACGTGTTTTGGCATTTTTAATCATGTTTTTGACTCTTACTCTTTGTAGTTTATAATCACTGTACTTTTCTGCGGTTTTTTGTGCGAGGTAGGCCTGCCAGAGTTGTTTCTTTTTCTTTACCTCTGCTTGTATAGTTTGTGACCACCAGGCTGTTTGTTTTGTCCTTGGGTTTGCATAGGTTTTACTTATTCCACATACCGACTTAGCTGCTGTGATAATTATTTCTTTAAAATGTATCCACATTTCTTCACTATTCATATCGTATAAGGTCCAGTCCACCTCTGCACTTTCAGTTGCTATGATATTTTGGTATTTTAATTGGTGTTCAGTTAATCTCAATTTGCGGGTGCGTATTTTTGTTGTGACTTTTTGGGTTGCGTTATTGTATATCTCTTCATCATTACCTTTATTTGTAAACAGTTCTAATACTAATAGAAAATGGTCCGTGCCCAGTTCCGCTCCTCTCTTAACGGAAACATTTTTTATTTCGCTTAAAACGCCGTTACTTACTAGTATGTAGTCAATTATTGACCATTCGTTGCGGGACGGTTGTGCTCTCGTGAATTTATATATGTCTTTCTTTGCGAACCACGTATTAGTTATTATTAGTTCATTATTTATACAAAATTCAAGGAGTTTGCGTCCGTTACCGTTCATTGTATCTTCGCCGAAAGGACCTAGAACTTTCCTATATCTATCGTTTGGCTTGCCCACCCTACCGTTAAAATCGCCAATTATTATTAACTTCCCATTTGCATCGTCGGCCGTTTCCTGTAAACGCTCATAAAATTCATTTTTTATTTCATCACTCTCCGTTTCTAGTGGACCGTAGACTATTATAATACTTAATACTTGTTGACTTGCAATTAATTCTATTTTCAATATGCGATCTGATATGTAGACAGACTCTCTTACGTTGTTTTTTAGGTTGTTTTTTATTAAGCACGCCACCCCAGATCTTGCCCTTGCGTCTGTTGCTACCCCACTAAAAAAGAGTATGTGCCCGTGTTTTATTATTTTGCAACCTTTATCTTTTTGTTTTGTTTCTGTTAAGCCTAATATGCTTATTCCTGCCTTATTAAATTCCGAAACGAGTTCGTCTTCTTTCCCTGTGAGGCTGCGAACGTTCCATGTAGCAATTTTTATGTGTTTTCTACCTTTACTTATGTTACTGACATTTGTAAATAATACAGTGTTTATATTACCAGTGCTCAAGTCCTTGTTCAGCGCCAGGTTCGTCATCGTGTGGGGTCCTGCATCGTTGATTGTAGTTACCCGTTTTTTGGAGCGTTTTTCTCCCCGGCCTTCTGTAATTCGTTGTACGTTGAGTTCCAAATGTATAGGACATCATTTATCCACATTTTTTGGTAGCCAATTGTGACTTTATTGTTTTTCCAACTTCTTCTCTCTTTATTGCGCGAAGTTTCCGTTGTATTACCCTTTCTGCATATGTCAAGTCGCTATTAATATAAATTTGACTACTTTTTAAGAGGCTAGCCTTTTTTTAATATATCTATTTTTTCGTTCCAGGAATTTAATGTTATGCAGCACATTTTGTCATTGAGTTTACGTATGTTATTTATTTTAGCATTTACCTTTAGTTCTTCGGCCAACATTTTGTGTAATGACCTTTCTATGGCGCCTACTTGCGCATTTGCATCTAGCCCTGTAATTATAATATTGTTTTTCTTAGCTTCCCTTTCTTGTTTTTCAAGCTTAAACTCCAGATTTGTAATTCTAACTTCTAGTTGCTTCTTCTCTGCCATCCATTCATTATTCCTTTTTTGTAATTCTTCTTTAAAGTTTTTTATTTCAAGGAAATTCTTTTCCATTATTTCTTTTTGAGCCAGGAGCTCGGCACTTATTTTTTGTTGGATCGCTTCGTTATTTTTGTGTAATTCTTGTTTAACTTCTCCCATAAAGTTTTCCATCATTAATTGAAGTTTACTAGATATTTCCTCCATTTCTTTTGTGTTTATAAATTGTGCGGTTTCCACTGGAGATCTGTTGATTATCCTGCTTCTTTTAATGATATCCTTGTCTTCCGATATTTCCGTAAATCTTTTCCGTTTATCTTTTTCCGCTAGATTCGCTTTGTCCATTAAACTCGCGTGCCCTTGTTTGTTTACACTTTTGAAACTCGCGCGCGAGCGCGCACTGCTTGGCACTAAATACCCTAGCCCGTACCGCGTCAAAACTTCGCTTCCCGCTTGGTGCTTATCAGCTCTTTTGATCGAATGTAGATTTATATCTACCGCGGTTGTCTTCTCGGATGATTTCACTGTCACCACAATTACTTATCTGACGCAAACGTTTCTCACTTATTTCATTTAGTTTCACTTCGTAGTTATTAAGTATCGTACCGGTTAGGATGGAGCCGCAAATTCACGGTTATCACATCGCCAGCCACGCTTGCCAACCTTATTTATAATAACTAATTCTTATAATTATTGTTAATTACCTTAAAGTACCTGTCGAAATGAAAATTAAAAAATAAATTAAAAAAGTTAGAATTTCAAACAGAACTCGCTATTTAAGTTAGCACAGAGTCAGAACTGTCGAAATGAAAATTAAAAAATAAATTAAAAAAGTTAGAATTTACGTTTAGTACTGTAGTGTAACGTGTAAACTTACGCAAACTTTCGTTTACCAATAGTAAACCACGTTTAAATACTCGACGCGACCTATAAAAAAACATGCTTTTTAATTAAAAAATGTATTTATGAAGCAAGAATTCTAATTTTTCTGTGGGGTTTAGCGGGTTTAGCATGTAATACAGTTCTAGATTTTTTTGTGGGAATATTCTCAGTCTCCCATTTTAAATTTCTAAACAATTTAATTTTTAGTAACTGATCAAAAATAACTAACTTATGATCTTGGCAAGTATCAAGTTCAAACCAGTTATTATAATTTTTATTTACGAAATCTATTAATTGAACTCTAATACTTTTTATAATTTTTTTTTCTAATTTGTAAAGACTAAACCAATGATTAAAGCAGCGTAACAAAGAATCTACAATATTTGCAAATTTATCTTCAGGCCTGATTAGATGTTTTATAGTGTCATCGCCATGACCATAGTCCTTATTTAATAATAATAATTCTCTGCTGTTTAATAACACTTCATTGTTCTTAATGAAATTTTTTTTGCAATGATTACAATTTACTTTTTTTAAAAAGTAGTGAATCAAATAACCTGCTACATAAGTATTTGTACAGGTTTCTAAAGTGGCCTTATTATTGTCCTGCTGGTTTAAATCGATTGTTTGATCTTGCACTCTTTCGACTTTTTCTACGTCTTCCGGAATATTCATAATATGATCTTCGTCTTCTAGAATATTCATATGATCTTCGTCAAATTCAGTTTCATTTTCGTCTTCTGTTAATATATCTGTAGTTTTGGGTATCATCGCCAACACTTCGTCGTCATCTATTTCACAATTAGCCCCTTCGACCGACATTTGCAAACGAATTTGCATATTATGCTGCAAAGCGATTCGAAATTGTTTCACGGTAGGCTGTGGATTATATCCGCCTCTGTTTCGAATGACAGAAAATGCATTTTCTAGGGGATCTTGGTTAAGCCTTGATGTCAATAAGTATTTTTTGCCCTCGTTTTGCAATTCCTGCCATAATTCAAGTGTAGCTTTTATTGTCCACTTAAAACCTTCAATGCAATAAATATTTTTACGAAGTTTTCCGTTTTCGTAGAAGCCTATATTATTGAAATAATCTTCAGCATCTCTGAGTGTTTTTTCGGGAATCGGTTTATAAGTGGACAATGCGCATCTGTATGGATTTGAATCCCCCACTGTTCTGCTGTTTAAGCAGTCGAATATGTTATTAATGTTTTTGAGAAACATCGCTGTATTAACGGCGGTATTATTCTTTAATTGTTTAGTTGCTGCTGCTGTTAGTATTGCAGCCGAAACAGAGTTGCTAAACACTTGCGCTGCAAGCTTCACCCTCATTCTTTGAAACGTTGTGGGTGTGATATGCTTCTGAGTAATTTTTAGCATGCATCGTGTAACATTGCTACTTCTATCTATTTCGTAAGTTTTTGTAAAGTCGGTCCAAGAAACCTGGTTGTTACCTACACGAACTTCAAGTTTTCCGTTCATAAAATTATTACGCAAACTTTTTAATAAATGAGGAGGGTCGAAACAAACGTATACGTTTTGATTATTAACCATAATCCACGGATTATTTACACTTCCACCCAACTTTGCAATAGCGGTTCTATTATTTGAACCCTGATCGCATACAAACACTCTTGGTTTCAAGCCGATTTTAAACAATCTATTCAGAACAAAAAGAACTAATTTTTGCAGAACTTCACCTTTCACCGGTCCTGCAGATACAAAATAACAAAACGGCATTTTCCATTTATATAAAAGCCCTCTTAAGTAGAACACAATTCCATGAGTTCCAAGTTGGTCTTTCTGGCCAAATGGTCCAAAATCTTCAAACCCTTCAATTTTGTCATGAAATTTGTTATAGTCCAAACCTTTTTTAACTACCATTTCATCGCACATCAACACACATTGTTTCTCATCTTCCTGCATACCTTTTACCTTCAATGACAATTTCTTTATCAAAGTTGTGTTAACCCCCGTTTCTAAATTATAAATCTTTAACCAAGACTGTATTGTAGATATACCAGGTAGTGCAAATTTTAAATTTTTCAACATAAATTTATAATTGCTTGGTGATTTGTAATACAGTGATAAAGCCAACTGCTTTTCAGAGGTTGTCCACTTTGTTCTTTTTTTGTGGAGACATTGCATATAAACTAATGTTTTTACAGCCGGTGCCTTATTCCTTAACAAATTACTCAAGGTTGACTGCGCGTGTAAGGACAAATTTTTCTGCCGGAGTCTGTAGTTCTGAGAACTCTTCATATTTAATCGCCGTTTTAATGTAGCAATCTTCACTTTTAATTTTTGTTTCCTCGGAGTTAGGGTGGCTTTCGAAGGTGAAGGCATGGTTAAAAGGCGCGGGTCCACACAATAGGTGATTTTGCTTAGGATCTAATGTATTTATACGGGGTGGCTTTATCAGACCTCCAAAGATCTTAAATGTTGGAATGTCATCACTAATTTGAAAATAATTATCCTGAAAGTATTGCCGTGTATTACGGTATTACTACATACCTCAATCAACGCTAATAGTTTAAGCAGCAATTACGAAAACATTCGAAAAGCTTTAAATGACGTAAACATGTAAACATACTTACATTCTTATTAGTCAATTAGTCTACGTTGTGATGTTGTCTTGTATTTTTAAGGAAAGGCGACTGTTTATTGTAATTAGTGCTAAGAAAAACCTAATAAAATATTAAATTACCAACAGCGACTTATTCGCTACAAAATTCGTATTACATATTTACATTAATAGTAGAGCGAATTTGATTTAACAACGTGACGTTTTCTTTTTTACAAATATAACGCGATATCTCGAGAATTACTTCGAATATCGGATTCATTTTTTTTAGATTTAAAATCAGATGCATGAGCGCTGTCCGTGAGATCATTTTAGTTTTCGAAAATATATAACTCTTTTTCTGAACAAATATTCAATGTGATACTTTGCTTTTTATGTAGTCAAATCTTCGGTAAGCGATAAACTTTTTTATTTCTAGATAAACTTTTGAAAATATTTTAAACCAAAAAAATATGCCATACCGTTGATTGAGGTATACCTCAATCAACGGCCATACTTTGTTTTTGATACGAATTTTTTACCGATGCGCCGCAGTAGAACAAGGGCACTTATCCCCCACCACTTTTAATTGATTCGCGGATTCGCGGTTTAATTCGCGGATTTCGCGGTTTTATTCGCGGATTGACCCAATTAATTTCGCGGTTTGACCCAATTAATTTCGCGGTTTGATCTAATTAATCACATATGAAGTTTGATATGTAATTTACATATGTGCTACTGATTAAATTACGCATTAGCTTCCGATTAAAATTACGCGTCGGACTTCGGCGGCCATCTTGGATTTCTGGCGCGATTATTTGAAATTTAAATTTTTTCAGATTTTTTTTCTAAGTTCAATTTTTTGAATTTAAATCTCCCGGGTGTCGGCCATCTTGGTTTTCTGGCGCGAATATTTGAAATTTGAATTTTTCCGATTTTTTCTAAGTTCCATTATTTGAATTTTAAACTCCCCGGGTGTCGGTCATCTTGGTGCGCGCGCACTTCTCACGGCTGTCGTTTTTAATTTTGAATTTTTGCGGAAATATTTGAAATTCAAACTGATAGATCTATCTCGCTCTTCAAAGCTGCTGTCTCTCTCTCATGCACGGAGGCCATTTTAATTTCGCGCGAATATTTGAATTTTATTTTTTTCAGATTTTTCTAAGTCCCTGTTTTGAATTTAACTTTTCGGGTGTCGGCCATCTTGGTTTTCTCACATTTATTTTAATTTAAAAAAAGCTTCCTGCGATGACCCATGGCTGGAGTCGAACCAGCGATCACAACATTACGAGTACGAAGTCTTAACCAACTGGGCTATCGAAGCCATCGAGGTTAAAGGAATTAAACATAGCCACTTACGTATCACGAGCTCCGCTTTAAACAAACTATTTTTTCAGAAATTCAAATTATAAGCACGGGAATGTGTAGCCTGTGATGTTAACTAAAGTGTAGTAATTTTAAAAAGTGTTTTTGCATTTGGATGTGCCATAATTAATTAATTATTTTATAATTTGTGCCTGCTATATGGCTGGATTAACGAGATTCCCATTGTCCCATCCTACTATTGGAAATTTTCGTCTAAGTTCCCTTTTTAAAACAGGTCGGTGCCTGTGTTTTGTTTGGTTTTAAAGGTTTGAACATTGTACCACTTAGCTGTTCTGACATTACACTTCCATATTCATATTATAAATAAATTTTAAATGTTATTTTCGACTGAGTTTTAGCCGCTTAAAAATTACAACAGCTAGTTTAAAATTAAATGGGCGATCGGTCACAATTATATATATCAGCAATAACATGAACAAGAAGATATACGTATTGCTTGAGTAAGAAAGAGATAAACATATAATCCGTTCACGACCTTTTTGGGACAGAGTTGGCTATTATTTTTTCTTTTCATGTTGGACTAACTGATTCGATGATGTAGCGGATGCAACTTTTTTTCTGTCAGTGTCTTTTCGACATTTTCTTGCCACCACAATGCCAGATTTATTATTTTAATATTCGTAAGAAAATAAAGGCTTTATCAAGTGTGTAAAAGTAATTTTAATTTCCGTCAAAGGAAAAATCAAAATGCCCAATATAATTTTGTTACAACAAAAAATTTCCATTAAACGATGTTACTTCCAATTTAAAAAGGACAGACCAGATCTAAAAGAACACGAGTTGATGTCGAGACTAGAGAGAGATCAGGCAACAATGTACCTATTCAGAAAATATAACCTTAAACTGAAAACAACCTAACCTAACAGAAAAAGTGTCAGTTTGCATTAGGGAGTTTAGTTGCCGCAGAGGTACTGCCAACAAAATTACTAGATGGTCATAGCCTCACCTGACCCAAAAAGATCGTGAACGGCTTATATTAGCAAGTATTGGAGAAGGCTTGACTAATTTTAATTATGACATTTGTCAACTAAACATAAAATAAATTTGAATAAAGCACGCAAAATTACGAAAATACGTAGAAAATTTATAAAAATCGGCATCTTGTCACATTAAATTCTGCAAAAACGACAAAAAACAATATTTTTTTACAACTTTCATTGAAAAATAGTAAAATTTTAAGAAAATACGTCTGTGTTGACGACAAATGAAAATAAATTTGAATAGAAACACGCAAAAATTACGAAAAGACGTATGTGTTAACCCCCAAAGTAACAAAAATTTGAATAAAAACGCACAATTTCGTTGAAAATCTTTACAAAGCGACTTTATAGTACCGAAAAATGATGTAAAAAAAAAGTTTTTAAGAGTTATTTCTAAGCATAATTTTGCAAACGTTTAACAAATAAACCGTAATTTTTTAAAGTACATCACACAATTATGAAATCGTAGTTCAATTTATATGAATTTTCGATACTTTGTATGTGAAAAAATAGCTTCAATTACTAATATTTGAATAAAAATATGTAATTTCCAAAGCATTTCGTTCAAAATTTTAGAAAATCGACAGCATCTCCCATGAAAATTTATAAAAATCGGCATCTTGTCACATTAAATTCTGTAAAAACGACAAAAAACAATACTTTTATCACAACTTTCATTGAAAAATAGTAAAATTTTACGAAAATACGTCTGTGTTGACGACAAATGAAAATAAATTTGAATAAAAACACGCAAAAATTACGAAAAGACGTATGTGTTGACCCCCAAAGTAACAAAAATTTGAATAAAATCACGCAATCATACAGCATCTCACATAAATTTTCGCAAATATCGACATCATGTCACATAAATTATACAAAAACTGTCATCACGTCACTTGAAATTATACAAAATACGATATTTTTATTCAAAACACGATGAAAATTGAACAAAAATCACGCAATCACACATCATATCACATAAATTTACACAAAAATCGACATCATGTCACATAAATTATACAAAAACTGACATCATATCACTTGAAATTATACAAAAAACGATATTTTATTCAACACACGATGAAAATTGAACAAAAATCACGCAATTACAAGCCATCCCACATAAATTTTCACAAAAATCGACATCATGTTACATAAACTATGCATAATTTTGCAAATGTTTTACACTTTTTATAAAATTCATCGCTCAAAATTAAGAGAAATAGCAATTTCGTTGAAAAATTTGCAAATGTTTTACACTTTTCTATAAAATGTATCGCACAAAATTAAAAGAAATCACAATTTTCTAAATTATATCACGCCATTATGAAATCGTAGATTGATTTTCACAAAAATCGACATCATGTTACATAAACTATGCATAATTTGCAAATGTTTTACACTTTTTATAAAATGCATCGCTCAAAATTAAAAGAAATAGCAATTTCGTTGAAAAAATTGCAAATGTTTTACACTTTTTTATAAAATGTATCGCACAAAATTAAAAGAAATCACAATTTTCTAAATTATATCACGCCATTATGAAATCGTAGATTGATTTTTTGAAATTTTACACTTTGTAACTGTAAAATAACTGCAAATACTAATATTTTAGCTTTAGACTTTGTAATTATTGCAGATTCGAGAAAAAAACAAAGCAGAGTAGAAATAAAAAACACAAACACTTTGTAATAAACAAATATATTGTTCTTATTTCGTATAATACTTAATAATATAAATATAAATGTACAGCAGAATGTCTTATTTCTAAAAATTCGCTAGAAATTTACAAAACTGTATTTTGAGGTGCACGACATTTCAAATTAAAAAGACTGCAAGTAATAAAATCAGAATTTCATTGCGTAATTTTAAAGTTTAAGATGCACCCAATCTAGAATTCCCTTCGTTTTTGGTGTTGATGACATCTGCCTTAGAGGCGTTTTTCTAACGGCCCTTTTTTGGAGGCGTTTCCTTATCGGCGTTCTTCTGACTGAACCTTTTTGATGTGGACTTGGATGAGTAGCTGGTGCTTTTAATTTATATTCTAAATCGGACTCGCAGTTATCAGTTTCCATTTCGGTTGTTCCTGTAGTACCAGTCGGGGTTGGCTTCTTTTGCTGTTGAGGTTTAGCTAGCAGCACATTAGCAACGTTAAGGTCTTTGTTGTAATCAGCAAACTGTAGGCGTCCGGGTGGATTAATAGTTTTTCGAGGCCGCAGAGTGTCGTGAATTAAATCGACTATGTTAGACGCCGGTAAAATTTCACCCTTTATAGTAACGGTACCCTTGTGATCCCAGCTCACATCGCTTGAGGTACTCAAAATGCGTAGGAAAACTTCAGCTTTTTTCTTAAAAGTTTTGGGAAGTGTAGATAAAATAACGGCATTTGATAGGCTGTCACTGGTTGTTTCAATAGGTATTTTGATTGGCTGCCGCGCCTGGTTTGTGAAATGAAGGAATCGTTGTAAAACCTGATTGTACTGGATCCATTTATCGTGGTCAGTTAATTTGGACTTTAAAACTTTTTGCATTTCGTCATCAAGCTGTGATAATATATTTTTCTCCGCATCATCGCCAGACTTAAGACGTTGGACAAATTCCGGCGATACAATCAACATCTTCCGCTCTTGGTCCATTTTAGTCGAAAAGGAGCTCAATCGTTTGTTCTGGTAGAGCCGTCGTGAATAAACTAGCTTAAAATCAAGACTTTCATAATAAATATATAAAAAAATATGACAGGTACGAGAATCGAACCCGTATTCTCTCTCGAGATCAGAGCTTGAATCTGACGCCTTAACCATTCGGCCAACCTGTCTCCCTATATAAAACGAGCACTCTCTGCATAATTAAGAAAACATATAGTTTAAAAAGTCTTCTATTTGCAGTTTCATACAATATTTCATATAAATTAATCCATGTACACATTTCTAAATCAGGTTTTGATATATATTTTATCGAAGACTTGACCCTCAGCTGCCGTTTTATTATTTGTCGTGATGCGTCATCGTTGAATTTACAAGAGCCAACCTGTCTGCTGTGTGACGCACGCAATGTCTCCACCCTTTTTATTTTAAAATTCTATAAAACCAGAGGCCCGACTGCTGCCGCACTAACACGTTTTAAACCATTGTACTCTGTTACCTGATGCGGCAGCAGTTTGGACCTCTGATTTTATAGAATTTTAAAATAAAAAGGAATGGAAACACTGCGTGCGTCACATCGCAGACAGGATGGCACTTGTAAATTCAACGATGACGCATCACGACAAATAATAAAGCGGCAGCTGAGGGTCAAGTCTTTCGAGAAAATATATATCAAAACCGATTTAGAAATGTGTACATGGATTAATTTATATGAAATATTGTATGAAACTGCAAATAGAAGACTTTTTAAACTATATGTTTTCTTAATTATGCAGAGAGTGCTCGTTTTATATAGGGAGACAGGTTGGCCGAATGGTTAAGGCGTCAGATTCAAGCTCTGATCTCGAGAGAGAATACGGGTTCGATTCCCGTACCTGTCATATTTTTTTATATATTTATTATGAAAGTCTTGATTTTAAGCTAGTTTATTCACGACGGCTCTACCAGA
Organism: Agriotes lineatus; assembly: GCA_940337035.1. Lineage (NCBI taxonomy): Eukaryota > Metazoa > Arthropoda > Insecta > Coleoptera > Elateridae > Agriotes > Agriotes lineatus. Next base: position 291,905 of record CALNHX010000233.1, read on the forward strand.
ACAAACGATTGAGCTCCTTTTCGACTAAAATGGACCAAGAGCGGAAGATGTTGATTGTATCGCCGGAATTTGTCCAACGTCTTAAGTTTGGCGATGATGCGGAGAAAAATATATTATCACAGCTTGATAACGAAATGCAAAAAGTTTTAAAGTCCAAATTAACTGACCACGATAAATGGATCCAGTACAATCAGGTTTTACAACGATTCCTTCATTTCACAAACCAGGCGCGGCAGCCAATCAAAATACCTATTGAAACAACCAGTGACAGCCTATCAAATGCCGTTATTTTATCTACACTTCCCAAAACTTTTAAGAAAAAAGCTGAAGTTTTCCTACGCATTTTGAGTACCTCAAGCGATGTGAGCTGGGATCACAAGGGTACCGTTACTATAAAGGGTGAAATTTTACCGGCGTCTAACATAGTCGATTTAATTCACGACACTCTGCGGCCTCGAAAAACTATTAATCCACCCGGACGCCTACAGTTTGCTGATTACATCAAAGACCTTAACGTTGCTAATGTGCTGCTAGCTAAACCTAAACAGCAAAAGAAGCCAACCCCGACTGGTACTACAGGAACAACCGAAATGGAAACTGATAACTGCGAGTCCGATTTAGAATATAAATTAAAAACACCAGCTACTCATCCAAGTCCACATCAAAAAGGTTCAGTCAGAAGAACGCCGATAAGGAAACGCCTCCAAAAAAGGGCCGTTAGAAAAACGCCTCTAAGGCAGATGTCATCAACACCAAAAACGAAGGGAATTCTAGATTGGGTGCATCTTAAACTTTAAAATTACGCAATGAAATTCTGATTTTATTACTTGCAGTCTTTTTAATTTGAAATGTCGTGCACCTCAAACTACAGTTTTGTAAATTTCTAGCGAATTTTTAGAAATAAGACATTCTGCTGTACATTTATATTTATATTATTAAGTATTATACGAAATTAGAACAATATATTTGTTTATTACAAAGTGTGTTTTTTATTTCTACTCTGCTTTGTTTTTTTCTCGAATCTGCAATAATTACAAAGTCTAAAGCTAAAATATTAGTATTTGCAGTTATTTTACAGTTACAAAGTGTAAAATTTCAAAAAATCAATCTACGATTTTATAATGGCGTGATATAATTTAGAAAATTGTGATTTCTTTTAATTTTGTGCGATACATTTTATAAAAAAGTGTAAAACATTTGCAAATTTTTCAACGAAATTGCGATTTCTTTTAATTTTGAGCGATGCATTTTATAAAAAGTGTAAAACATTTGCAAAATTATGCATAGTTTATGTAACATGATGTCGATTTTTGTGAAAATCAGTCTACGATTTCATAATGTCGTGATATAATTTAAAAAATTGTGATTTTTTTTAATTTTGGGCGATACATTTTATAGAAAAGTGTAAAACATTTGCAAATTTTTCAACGAAATTGCTATTTCTCTTAATTTTGAGCGATGCATTTTATAAAAAGTGTAAAACATTTGCAAAATTATGCATAGTTTATGTAACATGATGTCGATTTTTGTGAAAATTTATGTGGGATGGCTTGTAATTGCGTGATTTTTGTTCAATTTTCATCGTGTGTTGAATAAAATATCGTTTTTTGTATAATTTCAAGTGATATGATGTCAGTTTTTGTATAATTTATGTGACATGATGTCGATTTTTGTGTAAATTTATGTGATATGATGTGTGATTGCGTGATTTTTGTTCAATTTTCATCGTGTGTTGAATAAAAATATCGTATTTTGTATAATTTCAAGTGACGTGATGACAGTTTTTGTATAATTTATGTGACATGATGTCGATATTTGCGAAAATTTATGTGAGATGCTGTATGATTGCGTGATTTTATTCAAATTTTTGTTACTTTGGGGGTCAACACATACGTCTTTTCGTAATTTTTGCGTGTTTCTATTCAAATTTATTTTCATTTGTCGTCAACACAGACGTATTTTCGTAAAATTTTACTATTTTTCAATGAAAGTTGTGATAAAAGTATTGTTTTTTGTCGTTTTTACAGAATTTAATGTGACAAGATGCCGATTTTTATAAATTTTTATGGGAGATGCTGTCGATTTTCTAAAATTTTGAACGAAATGCTTTGGAAATTACATGTTTTTATTCAAATATTAGTAATTGAAGCTATTTTTTCACATACAAAGTATCGAAAATTCATATAAATTGAACTACGATTTCATAATTGTGTGATGTACTTTAAAAAATTACGGTTTATTTGTTAAACGTTTGCAAAATTATGCTTAGAAATAACTCTTAAAAACTTTTTTTTTACATCATTTTTCGGTACTATAAAGTCGCTTTGTAAAGATTTTCAACGAAATTGTGCGTTTTTATTCAAATTTTTGTTACTTTGGGGGTTAACACATACGTCTTTTCGTAATTTTTGCGTGTTTCTATTCAAATTTATTTTCATTTGTCGTCAACACAGACGTATTTTCCTAAAATTTTACTATTTTTCAATGAAAGTTGTAAAAAAAATATTGTTTTTTGTCGTTTTTGCAGAATTTAATGTGACAAGATGCCGATTTTTATAAATTTTCTACCTATTTTCGTAATTTTGCGTGCTTTATTCAAATTTATTTTATGTTTAGTTGACAAATGTCATAATTAAAATTAGTCAAGCCTTCTCCAATACTTGCTAATATAAGCCGTTCACGATCTTTTTGGGTCAGGTGAGGCTATGACCATCTAGTAATTTTGTTGGCAGTACCTCTGCGGCAACTAAACTCCCTAATGCAAACTGACACTTTTTCTGTTAGGTTAGGTTGTTTTCAGTTTAAGGTTATATTTTCTGAATAGGTACATTGTTGCCTGATCTCTCTCTAGTCTCGACATCAACTCGTGTTCTTTTAGATCTGGTCTGTCCTTTTTAAATTAGAAGTAGCATCGTTTAATGGAAATTTTTTGTTGTAACAAAATTATATTGGGCATTTTGATTTTTCCTTTGACGGAAATTAAAATTACTTTTACACACTTGATAAAGCCTTTATTTTCTTACGAATATTAAAATAATAAATCTGGCATTGTGGTGGCAAGAAAATGTCGAACAGACACTGACAGAAGAAAAGTTGCATCCGCTACATCATCGAATCAGTTAGTCCAACATGAAAAGAAAAAATAATAGCCAACTCTGTCCCAAAAAGGTCGTGAACGGATTATATGTTTATCTCTTTCTTACTCAAGCAATACGTATATCTTCTTGTTCATGTTATTGCTGATATATATAATTGTGACCGATCGCCCATTTAATTTTAAACTAGCTGTTGTAATTTTTAAGCGGCTAAAACTCAGTCGAAAATAACATTTAAAATTTATTTATAATATGAATATGGAAGTGTAATGTCAGAACAGCTAAGTGGTACAATGTTCAAACCTTTAAAACCAAACAAAACACAGGCACCGACCTGTTTTAAAAAGGGAACTTAGACGGAAATTTCCAATAGTAGGTAGGGACAATGGGAATCTCGTTAATCCAGCCATATAGCAGGCACAAATTATAAAATAATTAATTAATTATGGCACATCCAAATGCAAAAACACTTTTTTAAAATTACTACACTTTAGTTAACATCACAGGCTACACATTCCCGTGCTTATAATTTGAATTTCTGAAAAAATAGTTTGTTTAAAGCGGGGCTCGTGATACGTAAGTGGCTATGTTTAATTCCTTTAACCTCGATGGCTTCGATAGCCCAGTTGGTTAAGACTTCGTACTCGTAATGTTGTGATCGCTGGTTCGACTCCAGCCATGGGTCATCGCAGGAAGCTTTTTTTAAATTAAAATAAATGTGAGAAAACCAAGATGGCCGACACCCGAGAAGTTAAATTCAAAACAGGGACTTAGAAAAATCTGAAAAAAATAAAATTCAAATATTCGCGCGAAATTAAAATGGCCTTCGTGCATGAGAGAGAGACAGCAGCTTCGAAGAGCGAGATAGATCTATCAGTTTGAATTTCAAATATTTCCGCGAAAATTCAAAATTAAAAACGACAGCCGTGAGAAGTGCGCGCGCACCAAGATGACCGACACCCGGGGAGTTTAAAATTCAAATAATGGAACTTAGAAAAAATCGGAAAAATTCAAATTTCAAATATTCGCGCCAGAAAACCAAGATGGCCGACACCCGGGAGATTTAAATTCAAAAAATTGAACTTAGAAAAAAAATCCGAAGTCCGACGCGTAATTTTAATCGGAAGCTAATGCGTAATTTAATCAGTAGCACATATGTAAATTACATATCAAACTTCATATGTGATTAATTAGATCAAACCGCGAAATTAATTGGGTCAAACCGCGAAATTAATTGGGTCAATCCGCGAATAAAACCGCGAAATCCGCGAATTAAACCGCGAATCCGCGAATCAATTAAAAGTGGTGGGGGACAAGTGCCCTCGCCGCGAATTCACGTTTCGCAACAGTAGCCAGGGCTAGCAAAAGCTTTTTGCGTTGCATGTTATTATCAAATGAAGTTAGTATGTTGCGCAATTTACAAACGTCCTGTAAAATAAAACCTTTACATAATCAACATTAAAAGTTAAAACTATGATAAATAAAAACGATCATAGGATAGCCGGGATCACTAATTCAGCTTAGTACACAACACAATTTTTAAAGCTACCCTGTAAATTTCGGAAAGAATGGTTTTTCGCCAGGCTAAGTTTAATTCATGTTCTAGGCACCAGGAATCGAGCTAAGCGCTCCAAGCGGCTAGAACTTCGTCCTCAAACGTTTTAGCCCGGTTAGTTGGATATCTTCCCAAATACCTCAATCAACGGTTAAATCCAATACTTCCCTTATTGTATAAGGAAGTAAAAATTGTAAACTGATTCTTCAAACTGAAAAAAACTAACAATCTTGAATTCTCAGTTCTCTGTTCTTTTCCAAAACCAATTTCTCGTGGATAATCATTAAGTATAGTCCATAGTATAGAAGTAAGTATAGATCTTTCAATTGTACTCATAGAACAAGGCTGCGTTATTGAGATTATCAGGGCATTTTTTTGTAGCGGGAAAGGATGTGTTGACTTCTTTAAACTTGGCGTTTGGCTTATGCTGAAAGTATAGCTACAAATTGCTACATAGAAAATACTTATTCTCAAGTTACACGTGTCGTCCGGACTTAAACAAGACTCCATTAAAAAGACAAATGTTGGCTGATTATCGTAAGCTATTTTATAAAAGGTAAAAGATTCGCCTGCGTTGTAGGATTGTATTCAAAATATCGACGATTTTGCAGCCATTTACCATTTGTATTTTTGCAATTCAACAGCAAAATTTGATTGTGTAAAATAGAAAATAGAAACTGTAAACCAGAAAAGAAAAAAATACGATTTTTGATGTTTTATTTAAAACCTCATTGAGCTATTTCTGTTGAATAAGTTTTAAGAATAAGTGTTTTCTGATAAATTTTAAACGCGTGCCATTTACGGCTATATTTACAATGGCAAATGTCGGAGATTTGTGCTGGTTTAGCAGACACCTGCGTAAAATATGCTCCGAAATAGTTCAGGCATTTTAAGACAGATGTCTTGTGTTCTTGTTTCAAAAACAAGGTTGTTAACATTGGTAGCTTCGAAATAATGATGAAGAAACAATCGCGGAAACGTAAAAATTCGTGCTCAGGAAACTTGAATATTACGTACTCGACTCTTGTGCCCCTATACAGATTAGTGGTGGGTAATGTAAACATACAGAATTAAATGAGTAAGAATACAGTTTAAGGACTTTGTATGCATTACACAGAAATATACAATTATGCGACTAATCTCGAGTACCCGTATAGGATCAAGGTGCTTTGTTCATTTGTTGTTAGAAAAGCTGAATTCTAGGATACTAGATTTTAAGTCGCATATAAGTCTGTTTCTGTCTAACACATACAGGGTCCGGCAACGATGCGAGGGTGGAAAATATTTCTAAAACTATGAAAGTTACATAAATATCGCTTATATAAAAGTTGTAGGTACGAATATGGTGCACGTTACTAAAACAGTTTTGATTACACAAAAAATGTGGTCAATCAAACTTACTTTGTTTTAATGGAATGCCCTATATTTTGGTAGCTTTAACGTTTTGAATTGAAATACTAATCATATTTAATATTTGAATATTTAGTTTAGAGAAATAGGACTTCAGTGTATATTTACTTTTTTAAATTTGATCTTATTTAAACCTGGAATTAAGTTATTCCTGCATTTCTCGTTTTTCGTGTTTACTATTTCTTTTATCAACAATCACTGGATTTAAATTATCATTTTAGCGGTGTTTGTTTGTTATCCCTTGAAATAAAGCATCTTAAAGGGCTTGAATTGTTTTTTAAATTCTAAAATACGCATACCTAAAAACAGATGAATTTAGAGGTACGAAGTAACATATCAAAGTAAGCGCATTAAAAGGGCATTTCAAAAATATAAAAATATACAGGGTGTTACATTTAAAAAAATCCTAAATTATTAAATTTGCAAATGTTGAGTCTAGTATTAATACCCGCATCCACTATTTTAGATTTAAAGATATTATATAAATACTCTGTTGGATACTATTGACGTAGTGTTTATTAATAGGTAATATTATTACATGTTATACAAGTTCAGGCGAGAGTTTTTAAACAGAAAACGGACGAAAAGATTTAAAAACAAAATATCCACATGAAAATAGATTTTTTAAGCAGAAAACGTAAGAGTTAAAAAAACGAAATATTTATATGAAGCAGAAACCATGAGAAAAGGTTTAAAAAACTAAAAATCCATTTAAAATGAGTTTTTAAAGCAGAAAACGTAAGTAAAGATTTAAAAACAAAAGACTCACATGACAAAAGATCTTTCCAAGCAAAAAACGCAAAAAAATAACAAACTAAAGTTTCATGTGAAAAAAGAGCTTTTTAAGCAGAACACGTAAGGAAATATTTAAAAGACAAAAGATCCACATGAAAAACGATCTTTTAAAACAGAGTGTAAAAAAGATTTAAAAAACTAAAGATTCAGATAAAAGAGAAGTTTAAAAAAACTTTCAAGACGAACGTCCATATGATAAAAAAAACAGTGTCCGTAAGAAAAGACATAAACAAATGAGTATGGCTATGGAATAGTTCCAAATTTAAAAATGCAACTATAACTCATTTAGAAATCAAATGTCAAGTTGAAATTTAAGTATAAATGTAGTTACATTCATAAATTAGGAAGTATTCCATAGCCATAGTAGATGAGAATAATTTTTTATCATACTTTAGATTATACATTAACGAGGAACTAATAAATATTAAACGTTTGTTTTTTTTTATTAAATATCTTGTCTACTTCATAACAAATTTGACATTTAGTTAACTCCTTTCCTAACAAAATACTTTCACACGTATCAACTTTTAACTTATTTCGGTACCTACCTACATGCTTTTTATAACATTTAGTTGCAAAAAAAAATGTTTAGCAACTGCACTACTGTAAGGGATTGAGATGATGTTTTACAAAAAATGGAAAACAACTTTTCATTGTCATCGGGGTTTTTCAAATTAGCAATATGTTTAGTTAATTTAGTAGCATCTTCAATATTTTTAATTTCGGCGTTTGGACAGTTACCTCCATTCTAAGTTTAAATGACTGATGTTTTTTTCAATATTCGGAAACATTTAATGACAATTCTGTAACATTACGAGTAGATTTTCTTGTCAATTATGGAAAGAAATTGTAGTATTTTTTCTTCAAAATTTATTGTTTTGGAAAAGTTGTCGTGCAATGTAATATAAAATGTAATACAAGTATTTTTAAAATTAACTAAACTGGAATTATTAAAATTTTGCAGAAGTAGAAATTGCTCTACCCCTGTTCTTTATCTCAAGGTAAATGATTCTTATGTAAGTTCGTATCACATGCGGCAAAGCGAGAAAATAAGTCGCTCCAAAACTATATCTAAAAATATCGAGGGGGCCCAAGGTAAAATATTATGTGCAAGACGAATTCATCTGCAGGTCGATAAAACTGATACAGCCCATTGAGTAACACAGAGCGAGTGAGAGAGAGAAAGAGAGAGAGAGACAGAGAGAGAGAGAGAGAGACAGAGAGAGATAGAGAGAGAGAGAGAGAAAGAGAAAGGACTAGCAAGGAATAGCTGATGCAACACTCGGCCCGACACGGGTGCATGGCAGTAAAAACAAAAACGGAATTTGTGTGTGCGTGTGACAGAGAAAGAAATACACGGAGGAGCATCTTTATCTAAAGAAAACTGCTATTTAAATGACCAGAGCAGAGAACAGAACCGTTATCTAGGGTAGAAATGTTCACTGGTAGTTGGTCGGCAGATTGGTATGTAGCAGCACAATAAAAGGAGAGGAACAATTGTGGGTTATTCTCTTTCAAATGTGAGCCTTTAATTAAGTTTTTCCAAGTACGTCACAGTGACGTCATAGCTCCTCCCAACAACAGCTGATCGAGGACAACCTTTGTATGGTTCGTTAGATGGCGTGTGGCGATTTTTCGATTTTTTAGGCAGAAATCGATCATTTTTTAGACGTTATAAGTGTAGTTTAGTTTATAAGTAATTAAGTTAGTTATTTTATGGATTTGTTGTGTTATTTAAGACTATTGTGATTCGTGGTTGAGCAGTACCCTTCTGTGAGTTTTTAAGTAAATGTAAATAAAAACGTAGTGTGGATTAATTAAATCACCATATATCGCCGATCTTCCTGGAAATTCCAAATTGATTCCATTTAATCAATAGAAAAGTATTGATAATAGAAATGCATTACCTCTGTTAAAAAGTGGTGGAAACAAACGTATACCCTCAGCAATCTCTCAACCTCCTCTATCTCGCACACCAGGAAATCCAAAATATTTCTTTTCCGTCTCTCAGTTACTTCTATTTGAACACCCAAACACAGCACAAAATAATTTTAAAATTTAGAATACAGCTGTTTTTGCGAACTTGTTGATTAATACAGAAAAAGAAAGTAAAAAATCTATAGTAGTTTTAGTTTATTTTCTCTTCTATGTATTTAGGATAAATTCAGATATTCAGTTAATTTTTAAAATTTTTAAATACCTACGTTAGTAAAATTACTAACAAAATAACCGAATAGAGCAATTTCTCCTAAGTACATGGATGAAAAAATAAAATAAAACTATTATAGGTTTTTTACTTTATTTTTCTGTATTAATCAACAAAAACAACACAAAATTATGGCATTTTTGTCGGTTTCAAGCTTATGTTCTTTATTCACTGTCAAATATGTTACTTGGATTAAACCAGACACGCTTTCATTAATAGTAATTTATGTATTTAGTGTGTAAAGAGAGGCATTTTGGTATGAGGATGCGAGTTTCGTGCCGAGCGGTAGCGAGGTGCGAAAAAGCAACCGAATACCAAAATGGCTCTTTACACTTGAAATACATACAATTTTTTTTCTATGGTCCTAAATAAATTACAAAATTGTTAAATAATTGAAATTTCTTTATAACAGGTAACCAGAAATACATAATTTTAGTAGAACACGAGACGTTTTAGGAAAATAAATAAATATCTTATCTTCAGATTCCATCTTCAACTTCACAAAAACTCACAAACTTAATAAAAATGTTGCGTCATGATGGACGCGCCGTGATGCAATTGTCAATAATTTTAGCTAGTTCCAGAAAAATGACGAATTACAATAATAAACAGGTTAGCTATGGCCATGCGTAAAGTAAAAGGAAGTGACGCGATTATTTCATTTATTTACAACTGTTAAACAATACCGTTGTTATTTTGCGATTATTTGTCAATTATGATATATATTATTAACTAAAATCACAATGCCTGTTGTTTACATTTCATAATTACATCGATACCGCCATAAATGCATGGATACCACCATAATTACATCGCTAATACGGATTTATGTGTATATAATCAAACAGGCCATAAACTGCTTTTTCGAGTTGACAGTTATCAGTCTGTCAGTTTGAAAATAATAATTTACACTTCTTTCGTCCCAAACCTAAAATGGAAAACAGTAGCGACAATAGTTCTGTATTCCCCCTGAAGTACGTCAAGCCTGCAAACAAGCTACACAAAATTTACTCCCAGAAAAGTCGAAGAAAACTTATGATATCGCATACAAACATTTTCTGGAATGAATGTAAATAAAGTAGTTGTAAATAAAATAGCGTATTTCACTCGCATATAATAGCTATTATTAGTACACTCAGATGGCTTAAAGAACTCGCTCGCTTCGCTCGCTCGTTATTTAAAAGCCATCTTCGTGTAATAATAGCATCCATTATATGCTCGTATAATAATATACTATAAGACATTGTTTACCTGGTTGCGATGTTAAAATGGTTACTACGGAAAAAAATGTGTGAATCGCTAACTTTTCGCATTGACAGTGAGCTTTTAATAGTCAGTTTTAGAGGCGACCGTAGAAAAACTATTTTACGAGTCCACAACTGCCTTCAATTTTCAACTGAAAAGAGTATTGTAACCCGGAATACCAAAATCTTAACCATTTGTCGGTGGTCATTGATACCCACATCAACATCACCATCAAAAGTTTTAATACAAATCGAATGCTGCCTTTATCTGTTTACAGAATTAATAAACAACACATTAACTACACTGCTGTATTAAATAAATTTAGTACAATAAAATTATAATGTATGGAAAGCTACCATAAGAAGTTGCTTGTCCACGATCAGCTGTTACGGCAGAACTTGTGACGTCATTTGGAGAAACTCAATTTTACTCTGGCGAAATATCTAAAAGAATATGAATTACACTACGAACCAGATTACGATTTGTAAACGTTCTTGAATTGATACCAGTACGAATATGCAAATATGCTGTAGTAACGTCCATATTACGACGCAATAAATTAATTTCGTTTGTGTCACAATAGAACCAGGAGCAAAACAGTGTCCTCAGGGTTTAGAATTATAAAAGGAAAATCGCTTTAGTTCAACACTTGCTCAACTAAATATATTACATTCAACGTTTAGGAACTATCTTACTCTTACCAGTAGGCTGTTCATATGCGATTCCAATGACCGATAAAAAGTACACAGATTTTAGCAATAACATGACCGTTCTTAAAAACTCAACTGCACAGAATAACTGCTAAAAAGTAAAAACCTGTTGCAGAAGGTCGTTTGGCAGCTACACATAAATGCCAGAGATTATCTATTCACCTTGAGAATGTTTCTCGCGAGTATAAAAACCTACATTAGCTTGTTTGGAAACACAGTTTTTGCTTTTTGGCGAATAAATTAAAGTGCAACTTTTGTACGAGTGAAATATAAATTTTGCAGGAGCTATAATCTTTAAGTTGGAAGTTTTATAGGTATAAAAATTCTTGGCAAATAAAGATTTTCAATCAACTGCTAAATTAATTTCAAATAGCCTGAGGATGTAAAAGCATCTAAGTATGTAAAAATACCAGCGGAGTGAATAAGAGTTTTAGGTAAAACTCATTAACAGTTTTATTCTTACATACATACCTAATAGGTTTGTATTTCGATCTCTGCAAATAAGTCATCTCTGTCAATAATTCTTTATTTCAGAATTACGGATGATTAAATTAATGTTGGAAGCAAAATCCATTAACACATTTATATTAAACAATGGTACTCAAATAGTTTCAAAAAACCTACACAATAGAAAGAAATCTGAGTATTAACACGTATTGACAAACTCAAATACCTAAATCAAGTTAATATGAAAGTAATCCGCTAATTTCTTCAAAAATAAAATTTATAATCTGTTTTAATGATGTTTAAAATCAGACAGAAAATTAAGAAATCAGTTATTTGCAAGAATCTGGTAGGCGGTGGGCTTTTTATAGAAAACCACAGCAATGTTAAATTAAGGACAGGGTAAGTAGTAAAAGCCATTAAAAATTATTGTAACTTGATCATTTTTTATTTTTTAGTAATTTCTTTTGCATATTCTCTTCTCATGTTACACTTTTGACATTGTCACGAGAAAAAAGATTTGGGCTGTAAATGTAAATGTATTTAACATATTTCCGATGTAACCAATGTTTTTCTTTCAATTTTGGCACAGTTATTCCTTATATATGCTGCTCGGCAATGACAAAATTTAGAAGTGCCCTTATTCTCTTTAAACCAGTATGTAAATGCTAAATTACTACTAAATGAATTCAACATTTTATATTAAATAGCGCTCAGTAAAAGTACTAGAGCCTAGAAAAATTATAATGTACCTACTAAAGTCTGGTCGGACAAGATGGATGAAAAGCAAGTAACCGCGGAATGCAATAGACTGCTTAATCGCTACACTAAACTTTTGTAAGAAGTATTTAAGTATGGTTAAACTCCTTAGTTGTATTATACCTGCAGTTTGTAATCGTGAAAAATTATATTTGCCTATTCACGACTACTTACTACTTAAATCCAACATGGCGGGTAAAGGAATTATGTGTGTAAAGTGCTCTACTAAATTAGAAAGATATGATGATTCTATAGAGTGTACGGGCAGCTGTGGTGGATCATTTCATTTAGTATGTACAAGTGTATCATTGGAGTTATTAAACCTGATGAATGAAGATAAAACACTAAAATCTTGGCAATGTGAAATGTGCAAAAAGAAAAATAGTGATAAGGAAGCAGAAATACAAACCATCAATACAGAGCCTGATAATACTGTGTTATTCCAAATTTTAGAACAGCTAAAGGTGTTGCCTACACTCACTGCAAATGTCGAATTGTTGACACAGTCTGTAAACAATTTGTCTACTAGATTAGATTCAATGCAGGATCAAATATCGGAGTTAAGGCAGAGCACTGTGTTAAATACCAATAAAATGGTAAAACTAGAAAATGTTATAAAGAGTCACGATCTTGAAATAAAGGCGCTACATAAACACGTGCATGAACTGGATCAGTATACGAGGAAGGAATAGAAACATAGAATTACATGGGGTTACCGAATCTGAATCAGAAAACTTAACTTTAATCTTAAGTAAAATCGGAGCGAAATTGAACATAGTAGATTTCAATGTAAATTCAGTAGAAGCCATATATAGAATTCCACATAGGAGAACGGATAAGCCAAGACCTATTATTTTCTAGTTTAACAGCAGGATTATAAGAAATCTATTTAATGAAAGTAGCAAAAGAACCAAAATAACATCCTTGGACATTGATCTGTTCAGTGACAACAATCAAATTTATGTAAATGAACATTTATCTCCTTATAATAAACAACTGCTTTGGAGGGCAAAGAAAATTAAAGAGAATATGCACTACAAGTACGTCTGGACAAAAAAGGGTATATATATGAAAAAACCGATAATTCCCACACAATCAAGATATCATCCGAAAACGACTTTCGACTTTCTTACTAATTAGAATGATCTCAGTTCAAGTATTAATTTAGGTGGAGGTAGTAATCAAGAGAAGTGCAAACTTCAGTTATATTATAAAAATGTGGGTGGCTTGAATACTAAAGTGAATAAGTTTTATTTAAATGTGGTGTCCTGCGATTATGATGTTATAGTGATAACCGAATCATGGCTTAAAAATAATGTAAACAACAATAAATTATTTGGCGACAAATATGTAGTTTTTAGACAAGATAGAGATGTAAATATTTCTGGAAACTCCAGAGGTGGTGGTGTTTTGCTTGAGGTTGGAACTAATTATCAAGCGGAACAGATGGCTATTGTTTTTCCTAGTGTCAAGATTGTTTTAAATTTTAAAACCTGTTTATACATTATTGTTGTGTACATTACAAATGCTTCTCGAAGAGATTATGAGCAATTATTTGAGTATCTAAGTAGCTTACCATTTATTTTAAATTAAAATTGCATGCTGTTTGTGGATTTGAATTGTCCAGATTATTTAAAATATTTTTTAGAGAATACAAAAATAAATTTGTCTCCTAAAACTATAGCATTAATAAACTTTATAAATTTCTTAAATTGTAAACAGCACAACTATGTCACCAACACAAAGGTCAGAATGTTAGATTTAATTATATATTTTAAGGAAATCAAGGTATTCAGGGAGTCCGACGGTATAGTGCCGGCAGATCCAATTCATTCTGAATTATCATGCGAGTTTATTATTAAATCTGCTAATAAAAAATTAGGTAAAATGAATAATGAACTCGTATATGATTTTAAGCATGGTAATTATTATTTACTAACTTAGTTGATTAGGGACACAGATTGGAGTGATCTAGATAATTACAACGTAATTGATGAAGCGGTAATAGTTATTTACTATACAAGTGGGATAACAGCATCATTAATATACGTGTGTGTAAGTTACAAACGAGTGCGTAGCACAAGTTATTTAAGCACACAAGTATATTAATAATGCATTATCACACATGTATTGTACAAAATTTTATCTACGACTGCCTAAAATTGAGAAAAGTGCATTATTTCAGTTACATAATGAAGTCATTACGCAACTCAGTAGCTTAATGAAACCATTACATAACTGAGTGGTGTAATGCACTTCATTACTTAACTGAAATAGTGTCAAATGAGTGACGTAATGAATTACTTATCCCACTGTAGTGGATAAATAAATTTTATTTTATCGTATTATGTTATTATGACAATAACTCCTTAGCAACGAGTTGCGTTAAGATGCATTTAACAGCACTAGTGTTGTTAAGAAAAATAACATAACGATACTTTATTAGCATTTAATTACATGTTGGCAGCACTGTATTGTTAGTCTACATCAAATTCGATGTTAGTAGGTTAGGTTTTGTTTGTTATTTGACACAAACTTAACCTGAAAATTTCAAATTTAACATAACCTGACAGTGCTACCAACAATACAGTATTTAGTTTTTATCTTACTAGTGATACCACCGCTCGCTGTTGTAAATGTCATTAATAACCATTTTTCCTATTTTTTAAAAAAGATTGGTATTTTAGGATAAAATAAACCGTGTTACGGATATACGTAACGTTATCTGCTTTCTACATTACTCGAGAATTTTAAAGAACTCGCTCCTAACGTCGCTCGTTCATTCAAACTATTCTCTCGTAATGTAAAAAGCTTGATAACGTTACTTGCATCGTAAATTACTATTATGATATTATTAATAATATTTTGGACGGTAGTATTCCCAAGTCACGAAAACGTAAACGTAAACGTAAATTCCCTTACTGGTACCGAACATTTATTCGGAAATGAAACGGTAAAAAAAATAAAATAAAAATAGAAAGCTTTTCCATGAAAAAGTAAACGCCGTTTTTAATGAAAATTATAAATCATTGCGATCTGAAACTAAGACACTGATTAAGTATGCTTATAAGACATGTAGGTATGGAGAATTTAGAAATTAATATTCAAAACGAACCAAAATGTTTCTGGAATTTGGTAAGAAGCAAACGTGTATCCGGTGGTACTCTTGAACCAATGATTGATACAGACGGTACATCATTACAAGATGGCGTAGGCGTAGTAAATGCTTTTGTCAGGTATTTTAGTAGTCAATACACTGTACATAGAAATGTAAATTACAATTTAAAGCCAATCGCTAATATCATAGCAAATATAAATATAAACATTATAACTTATGACGAGGTAGTGACTGCTATTAAACAGCTAAAAAATACACGGGCTACTGGTCCTGATAATGTCCAACTTACATCAGAAAAGGGTGTGCTGACTGTCTAGCTGGCCCCTTATGTACTTTATTTAATTTCAGCATAAGTACCAACACATTCCCCATGAAATGGAAAAATTCAAAAATCACTCCCGTTTTTAAAAAAGGTAGTAAATCTGAAATGACAAACTACAAGCCCATCTCTTTACTAAATATTTTTGCAAAAATATTTGAATCAATTATAAACAAACACCTACGACAACAAATTCATTCATTCTATGTATTGAACAGCAGGAATTCATCAATAAGCGTTCTACGGTAACCAACTTAAGCATTTTCACTCAATATATTTCTGACGCATTAGAAAAACAATACCAGGTTGATGTCATTTATACGGATTTTGCAAAGGCATTTGATACTGTGAACCATAATATCCTCTTAAACAAACTTCATAAATTTGGTTTTAATAATAACTTAATTGATTTTTTTTCATTCTTATCTCTCTGAGCGCAGACACTGTGTTTATTTAAATGGTTATGTTGGGTGCATTGTAGTTTTCTTTAAATTTAATAATGTAATTTCTTGTAATTGGGTCTTGGTACGTCTTGGAAATAAATATTTATTATTATTATAACGTTGTGAGTGGAGGAACTGAGAAGGCATTAAGTGATCAAGATAATGTTGTGAAAGACAATAATTTAAATAATCTATCAGCAGCAGTAAGTCATTGAATATTATAGTAAAACGTAGTATGTATAGTAAAACTGTAGAACTTGAAAAAACAAAAAAACTGATAAAGAAATTAATGATGGAGATGGAGCACACGTTGACCGTAGTTCTGATGCGAATGCTGATGCATTTTTAAGTATTTGCAATTATTGGAATTTTAAAATCTTAGTATTCTAAGTTGGTATATATTTTAGAATTAGAAGAGACCCTAGGTATTGAAGGAGGTAGCTTTAAATTGTATAATGGTCCGTCATTTTCAGAAAAGTTGGAATTTTTAAAACTACACCCATTTCAGCCTACACCAACCAATGGCTTAAAAACTAAATTAGATTGTAAGAAAATATATTATAGATTGATTGGCGACAATGAAATAAAAAGTAATTGGGTACCAGTAAAAATGCATCCTGACACAAAAAAAATTCAACACAGTGTACTGTTCAACATGCATAGCCTTCTCTGTATCGAAAGATTCTCCTTTTTGCACTGGTTGCAAAAACCTTCAACACTTATATTCAGCTATAGATAAACATGAAAGTAGCACATCTCACTCCAATACTCTAAAAAGCTTTCTCATTGCTGCAAAGATGCTTCAATTGAGGCAAAAATTAATACTGACATGTATGCTCTTAAGAAAAAATGCTATGAAGAAAACATTCACGTATTACGTCAAGTATTTGAACTGGTAAAATTAATAGGACAACAATCCTTGCCTTATCGAAGAACAAGTGCAAATAAAACTTTATTTAGAGTTCACGAAACGGATATCAATCATGAGAAATTTTAGGAAATAATAAAATTGCTTGCCAAAAGTGACCCAATTTTAAATAACTACTTGGAAGCTGTTATACAGAAACCTAGAAGATGTCATCAAGCACTAGCGGCAAAAGGGCGATAATTCCGTGGTAGAGACAGTTTGGCAACTCTCCTATCGAAAACCACCATAAAAAAGGTGATAGGATTTACATTGGAAGCAATTAGAGAAAAAATTGTGAGCGAACTGGACAATAGACACTAGCCTCCAAATGGATAGTATCCAGGATATAAGCGTTTAAGAAGAGGCTATTGGATTATGTCGCCGATGTAAAAGTTTGCTGTAATTGCAGTGAAAGATTCGACTGGTCGAGGTCTAAATCAACTATTAAAAGACTGCTTCAAGAAGCACGGAGTAAAGTACGAAAACATTGCTGGCGAGTCGTTTGATGGAGCTTCTAACATGAGAGGCGAGGTTCTTGGAGTGCAAAAACAAATTCAGGAGTCTAGGTATGGTGCTATGCGCATATCTTAAATTTATGTATATCAGGCAGCTGTGATAATAATTTGTAAAGCAAAAATTTATTTGGATTACTAAATTGCTTAGCGACATTTTTGGATATATGGTGTGATACAGTAAATCAAGTTCACATGTCAAAATTTAAAAAACTTCAAAAAATCGTATAAACCCTATTTTTGCCGGTGCTACTTGTCTGTATCCTGTAGTACTGTTTGCATTGGAGAAAATAATGGAAAATAAATTTGATGCAAAAACAACCTCCGAGGCTGACTCTCTGCGCTACAAATTGTTGAAGTACAAAACTATTTTAACAGCACAAGTATTTTGGAAAATTTTTAAAGAATTCGATCCTGCATAAAATTATTTGTAAACACAAAATTTGGATTTGATTTTGGGTTGGTTTATGGTAGAGCAAAGCAAAAAAATTGATGCTCATAGCTTTATAGCAACAATGAATTCCAAACTAGACTCACTAGATATGGATATTTACATAGAAGAAGAACTGTCAACAAAGACATGCGTCCCCAGGAAGGCAAAAATGGACGGTGAACAGTGCAGCGACGAAAGACCCATGGACCCTATGGATGTGTTCTGAGTTGAAGTTTTCACTGTTATCAAAAATACTATGAGAGTTGCTCTAGATGAAAGATTTTCCAAAAACAAAGAATTGATTACATGTTTGCTATACGTCGATCCACGACATTTTTCAAAATTTAAGGAAGAAGGACCTCATACAGAGAAGTGCAGCGTACCAAGATAATTGGCCTAAAAATGCCTGTCGTGCCAGAGACACCCATAAACCGAAACTTGACACTAAGTGCAGTTTTAAATCTGAAAGTATCTACTATGCGCGTGAGTGATGAATGGCCTGTAAACATCAGTGCTACATATGCGAACAAAAAGTGTTCGCGAGGTGCAGCTTTAGAAAGTATCTATTATGCGCGTGCAGCAAGAGACATCTGAGATTGCAAGTATGATTTGTGTCATCATGTAAACAATGCAGACTAATTTGTCTAAAACGTCAAAGTTCAATTTCAAGAACAGCGGGACGGATGTCTCAAACGTAGGGGCACCGGACTGCAAAAGTGAAGGGTTGCGTAAATATCCTTGTAACCCAAAAACTAACAATGGACCAAGCAGACAGGAAAAGTGGACCTCGGTCACAATATAGTCATAAATACTCGAATATGAAAAAAGCACACCCAAAGCGGAGACTCCTTTTATTAGCGGAAGTCATCTCAACTTTTCGTGTCACAATAGAGCGAAGGTTCAGCCGGACAATACTATTGTATCAGAAAGAATAACCGGCGTTCCTTCCATTCAAGCGGTTCTTATATAAACTCAAGTAGCCTAGTTTTATAGATCAGTTTGTCTCAGATCAGTTTGATCACTTCACTTGCACTTGTACGACATGCACTCATTTTGCTGAGTGGGTAACGAAAACGGGGCTACTTACAATTCGTATTTGTATTTTTTGTAATATTAACAGATGTGTACATGTGTGTATTTGTTTATGTGTTTAAATTAAAATAAAGGGAGGTTATTGTTTTCCACAAACGTGTGTATTTTACTGAACTAAATTCTACAACCAAATTGGCAAATGGTAACCAAAAAAGCAACTCACAAAGCTGGCCACCTTAGCTAGAGTAAAAGTGTCCCCATTAGTTGAAGAGACAAATTTTCTCTAACCGAATTGAAAAATGTAATAATATACTGTAAAGGTATTATGTTAATATTATTATGATTATGAATTAATAAATACATAACCAACACATATTTTATTTTTATCTTAAATCAAATTTTAACTGATCAAAATAAATAAATACCCCTATCAATGGGTTCATTGAATTTGTGTTTTGCCCTTTTTTAGTATTGCACACATCTGCAAATAAAATAAATTATGGCTAGCTCATTTTTCCATAGGCATGGACTCGAAATCTGGTTGGGTTCACCTTACTGTTCAAAATAAAAATCCCCGTGTTACGCCACTGGGCTATGAAATTTAGAAGTAGCCATTGCGCAGACGCGCTGCGCTGTAAATAATCTATCTACCAGCAAATTGGTCCTACGCGCAGTTCACTTCTGGATAATTATAGTGAATTTAAAAAGCAAATCCATGAACAAATTAACAGGTAATTCGAATCTCGCGCTTTATTAAGCGTCCCTAATTGTGTTTCGTTTTAGATCGTTAGCTGCGTCCTTCGCTTGTCAATTGTCTTACTGGACGCTTTCCTCCAACATAACCTCAACTTAGATTTTACAATTTCTGGAACTTCCTGGACTATTTTGACGTATTGTAAAACTGGGATCGACTTTCTCTCAATAAGCTCGTTCCTCGTGGTAAATTTCGTAGCTCTAGCATGCTTATTTGCTTGACCCCACTAACCTTAACCTTATTTAGGCTGCGGCTGGTTGTTCGGAGAGCTTCTCCTGAAGCTTGCGGCTGGATGTTGGATTCCCGGGATGCTGTAACTGCTGTGCTGGCCTCGTACACACCGGGCGGAACTGCTGACACTCTCACTCAGGCTCTGGACCTTGGCTGAAGCCCGCAACTGGTGATCGGAAACTGGGTCTGGACTGCCGATCTTCTCGGAAGGTGGTCACCGGAGAAAATTATTTTATGTGATTGATTTTCAAACCCATATTCCCACATGAACTCTGTTAACTGCTGATCACGCCGGTATAACTTTTTTTAATTTATCTTAATGTTAACTAGTATAAAAGTTAAATAATCTGGAGACACAAATTTGGCTTGTCAGAAATTAATTTAGTTTTCAACTCTTTTTTTTACTTTGTACGTTAACAACAATTGCCTATCTGGCTACATAAAAAACGGATGTTAACTGAATACAATGCAACTTCTTATAAACTAAATTTACAACTTGATTAATAAAACTGTACATATTCTTATATCTAAATTATTGTTTGTCCATGTTTGCAATTTATTTAAGTTCTAGCGCCACTCACAAAATTTTATATTAATTGTCTGTTCACTTGTGTCATTACACTGACTTATTTTTAAACACAAATCTGGTCTATTTCCTTTGGTGTGCTTTTCTTGCATTATATAAAACCTGTCTGATTTTCATCAATTTCTTCAGATATTACTGCTCCATTTTCTTATAGCCTTATTCGATCTAGTATTGTGTTCTTTTGCACTGTATTGGGAACATTCTGTCCTTTTTACCTCTATTAAAAAAGTTCATAGAACTGTACTTATTCAATTATACTGACATGTAAATTTAATTAACCTGCATGTAATAAATCTCTTTGGTGATAGATTTGTTGAATTATTTGATTGGCTTTATATTGCACCAACCTCTTAATTTATGTTAATTGATAAAACTGTGAATCCAACTTACGATTTGAGCTTTGCCTTATTGCCATTCATTCTGAAGTAGTTTCATTTTAATATCGGCAATGCTTAACCGATGTAATCATATATTAAAATTTCTAATATGACTTCTTGCAGTTGCCTGCTTACCCCAGCTCTGTGCTTTTATTGACTTGCTTTAAATTATTGATTCTGCAAGCAGAGTTGTGTAACGGGCTAAAGACCATTTCAATACCTAGTGTTCCATTCAAAATAGGAATTAAGAAAAAAAATTACATCTCGATTACGGGCGGGTCTTTCTCAAGACTTATTAAAAGCCTTTATGATTAGGAGTGTTTAGAAAGATGTCCGCGAGTCTGTCAATTTGTTTAAATAGTTTCATAGCATCGCTGCTTTTTCTAAAAATGCTAGTTTGATTTTTTGCATTTCGTTTCTGGAAAATGGAAAATTGTTAGTCTGAACGGATGCACTATTTTTTTCTGCACAAAAATATATTTAGACTTTAGTTCTAAAATAATTAGGGGGGCAAATAATTGAACATAAAGAATTTACTACGCAAATCCCTATGGTGAGTAGCGCAAGTCAGCACCCGGTATTACCATTCTTATCAAGACCATCATTTACAACAACTTTTGTTTGAAACATTTTGATCTAAGTCAAATGTATTCTGAGCTAGAGCAGCGCAAATTGAATCGCAAGACAAAACATTTTTATTTTCAACAATTTTTCGATTATTATTAATTGAAAATATGTTTTCGCTATGACTAGTTGTTGTTTCCACACTACCACAAAATTTAACGGCACACGTAGTCGTGTTAGACCCCATTTCTAACAGCCGAATTCTTACAAATCCCCTCCTTTCTATTGCTGAACATCTGGCTTTCGTACGCTTCGACCTTGGTTCGAATAAAATCACTCGCCTTTAGACAGGAATATCGCTCGGCTTACGTATGCGTATGAGGATTTGTAAGATTTGTTAGAATCTATTTTTGATTTAGACAAAAATATTTCAAACAAAAGTTGTTGGAAATGATGTCGTTGATAAGAATGATAAGAAGTATTTTGGTCATATGACTAATGGGAATGTAGATATTTCGAAAGAACTGGTTTTGCCCGCCAGTTTTCCAAGATGAAGTCGCGAGCGATACCCCTCAAATTGGAAAACTTGGTATTTTTATTAAGGTACCGAGTTTTAACTTTAAAGCACATAAAAAAATTAGAACTCCGAGATTTAGATGTCGAAAAATTACCTAATGACTGGACTAGCTTTTATTGACTTTCAAAATAACAAGTTTTTCAAAATTGTCCGCTAGCATTGCAAATGAAAATAAGCCAAAGGTTGAATACCTGTCAGTCAAATTTCTAAATTCGCATAAAAATGTACTTATTGCAAAGTGCAATGTACTCGAGTACCCAAAAATGTGTTTGAGTATTTGAAATGTACTTGAGTACACTTAAATGTATTCGAGTACATTTTTGTGATCTGAAACGTGTCAAATATCAGTAGAAATACATTTTTAAAAATGTACTCGTGGACTGAGTACCGAGTACACAAAAAGTACTCAGAGTACAGTGACTGAGTACTTGTATTAGAATACCGCACAGCTCTAAGTACATGTTAATAAATTCCTTTTTCATCATTATTATTTATTTGTTACTCACTATAATGATTTGAGGTATCAAAAATGTTCAATGAACTGAAAGTGAAATTTATATGCATTTTTTTGCTAATAGAATGGTTCACAGCCAATCGACTTACGTTGAATGCTATAAACACTGAAAAAACGATTTTTAGTCTTTGTAGCATCTCCGATTTTAAAAACCTAGAAAAAATTAAGTTTTTGGTTGTATATATTGACCCCACGCTAACATGGCAAACACGTGCTGAGTGTTTATCAAGAAAAGTTTCAAAAAACATATTTGTTTTAAGAAAATTTTGTAGCAATTGTCTCTTCAAAAGTAATCGTAACTGCGTATCATTTGCTGTCTCATTTACAAATTAAATACGCTGTTTTAGCATAAATATAACTGGTCAAATATACAAGGACATATATCTAGGCTTGACTACATACTAACCAACACAAAAATCCACCCTACACAAATAAGAGATGTACGAGCACTAACCTCAGCAAATATAGGGTCTGACCAGAAACTAGTTTTAGGAAAAATCAATTTACAAATTAAACCAATGCCTAGACCACCGCCTATATATGTTGAAGATCTAAACAGTAAAGCGTTGGAAGACGAAACAACAAAATTACTTTATAGACAAAGATTAGCGCAAAAGTTCGAAACACATAAAGTAGAAAAAACAAACACCGTAGATGAGATGTGGGAAAAGGTTGAACAAAATATAAAAGCAGCGGCAACCGAAAGCTTGGGAATACGAAAAGTCAACATAAACAGCAAAAAACCGAACAAACCTTGGTTCACTCCCGAAATAAAAGAAGTAGCATACAAAAAACGGAAAACGTACCTCCATTATCGTAGCGACAAAAGCCCAGAAACTTATCAAAGGTATGTAACAACTCGAAACGCAGTAAATACCGAAATACGAAATATTAAAAAGGAACATTGGGCACAGTTTACAGCAGACATGTAGCACGATCTTTACGGGGCACAAAGAAAAGTTTGGAAAATGTTAAAGGCGAGAAAGAAACCTATAAATGTATTAAATTGTAATAAAGTACCACCGAAATGGCGATCGAGTATTACAATCCCAATAATTAAAAAAGGGGAAAAGAACAATCCTGCGAACTACCGCATGATCACGTTGCTAAATGCCACACTGAAGCTGTTCACGAAAATCTTAGCAAATAAAATAGGAGCAATGCACAACATAAGCGAAGAACAGCAAGGCTTCAGAGGCAACAGGTTCACTATTGACCCTATATTTGTAATAAAACAAATTATTGAGAAGGCCATAGAGTTCAACACACCAGCATATATGTGCTTCATAGATCTGACCAAGGCATTCGATCGCATTAGACTAAATGATGTAATTTCAAGGCTAAAGGAAGAAAACATTCCTGAGGATATAATATGCATTATAAGAGACATAAACAGCGCCAACTATACCCGAATAAAAGTTGACAATGAATTATCTGTGGAAGTCGCCATCAAATCGGGAATCCGACAAGGGGGTGGCCTTAGCTCACTATTGTTCAACCTAATAATAGATAAAATAATATAAAAAACCAAAACAAAAGGAAATGGAGACCAGATGGGAAACAACAGGATAAAAATAATTTGCTACGCAGATGATACAGTAATCATTGGAGAAAGCGAAGACTATTTACAACAAATGGTGCATGAATTCAGAAACACCGCGGAAACTTAGAACATGAAAGTATCTATAACGAAAACTAAAAGTATGGTAATAGCAAGAAAACCGCGAAGATGTAAAATAGTAATCGAAGAAAAATGCATAGAACAAGTGATGAAATTTGAATACCTAGGCGGAGACATTTCCAGTTACGGTAATCTTAAAGAAGGCGTACTCAAACAAACAAAGCGGCAAGGGTCTCAGGATGCTTGAAGGACGTAGTGTGGAGAAACAAGAACGGCAGCTTAGAAAACAAAGTCCGCATCTATAAAACGTGAGTCAGGCCGCTTTTAACATATGCAGTCGAAGCCAGGGCAGACGCTGCAGAAACCAAAAATATACTCAGAACACGGAAAGGAGAACATTTCGATCTATCACAGGTAATACACTAAGAGATAGAATACGTAACAACGAAATTAGAGAAACATGCGCAATACAAGATGTTGTTCGGGGGTCTCGGCAAAGAAGAAGAGAATGGAACCATCATGTAAATAGAATGGGCAGAGAAAGATTAGCCAAAATGGTAAGGGATGGAAAACCATCAGGAAGGAGGCCAGTAGGAAGACCCCCAAAGAAGTGGGAAGATAGCTGGCAATCGACGTCCCAAGAAAATGCACCGCAATAACAGACCATGGCCTAATATAAGTATAAGAAGAAGAAGAAGAAGAAGAAGAAGAGGAAGAAGTATTAGCATGGAGACATTGCACTAATAGTGCCAAGATTTTTGGTCTGCAATGAAGGGCAATTCGAATAATCGCCAAGCTTGGATTTCGGGAGAATTGTCGACGTGTTTTTCATGATTTATTTATTTACTTATTTACATATATCGCTAACAGGCCGAAGCCCAATAACAAGCAACAATCAACAATATATATGCGAAGAATGACAAAAAATTAAAAATTATAAATTATAAAATAAGCAATTATCCCATTAACGTATCTAAGCCCAGGCCCATAATAGTTCGGCTGGTAAATTTTTTTAATTGGACTATTTTACATACTTTAAAAACTAGTCAATAAACTTTTGTTTGATCGAAAATACGAATATATTCACGAAACCTGAGCTTCTGTCTTTTATTAACAGAAAAAATTATTGCAATGTTAATAAAATTTAGAAAATTATTCTCAATAACAAATTATAACTACCGGTTCATAATAGTTCGGCTGCCTATAATATTGGATCATAGCAGCCGTTTAAAGATGCAACACTTGACAAAACAAAAGATAAATCGTTACAATCTACAAATGCATGTCGTTAGAAGTTGCTGATAAGTTTTTAAAGCAAAATGGCTTGTGGTAAAGTGCTGGGTGCTGATTTTTGAGGGCGGCTATACACATGTATAGTAGCTAAAGCATGTAAATAAATCAAGTAGCTAAAATTTAGTAGTTTAGTTAAGCGAGCACGTTTATACACATTTTAGCATAATTGTTTAGTTGACGTTGATTTTTTTAAATGGCGCAACGTGCAACAATTTGTTTGTTACTAAAGAAATGTATTTTTCACTTATGTCATAAATTGGCGGATATAATAGCAAGTATAGCTATAATAAAAAAAGTGTGTGTGGAGCAGAAAATGGTTGTCTTGGGCTTGTTTATTCTTGCAAATGCTAGCTCTGATATTGCACAAACATTCTGTCTTTCGATATTCTTGCACACATTTTAATGTTGTCTTCATTCCAACGGGACGCCAAGCTTCAACAAATTATCTGGCGAACGGCTGGTCTGACTAATATACTTTACTAAACTAACCTGTCTACACTTGCTTAGTTTGCGTTTAGTTAATGAAAATCGTGGTGGGGGTACGCCACTTGCTCAAGTAAATAGAACTGATTTCTATTCACTTGACAAAGTAGTTTACTAAATTCTTTACTTGCTCAAGTACTAAATCATCCTAAACGTAAATGTTTACATGATGCAGGTAACTAAATTAAGCTACTTGATTCATTAACTTGCTTTAGCTACTATACACGTGTAAAGCCGCCTTGTGAGAATCTATTATTAATGCCTATAAAAATGGAATTTCTGCACGAAAAATTTCGACTTCTCATTGGGTTCTGCGGTCGACAGTACAAGATATTATTAAATTGTTAAGAAAGAACTGTAGTATTAGTAGTAAAAACAGTGATCGTCCATCAAAAATTTCTAATGCCGATGCAGGAGCATTGAGAAAAACAAATCGGCGATCAAATGCCCGAGAACTCACTGTATTATGGCGACAAATAATTAAAAAACAAATTTCTTTATCGACTACCAAAAGAGCAGTTAGAAGATTATGCTACAAGTTTTACAAGGTAATTTTTTCATGTGATTTCGCTGTTACAAATTATTCTTAGTTTATTATATTATTCACTAGGCAAAAGAAAAGCGGTTGCTTACCAATTTACAAAAACTCAACTGTTTAAAATGGGATAAATCGATAAATCACAAAAATTGAACTTTACGACAATGGCATACGGTGATTTAGAGTGATCAGTTCAAATTTGATCTGTGCATAGGGGACACTAGAAAACGCGTATTACGTACATCAGCGGAAACATACCATACCAACTGTTTGGTTAAAAAAGTCAAGTTTCCAGCATCCGTCATGGTCTGGGGCTGTATGTCTAGAAGGGAAGCTGGAAAGCTAGAGATTATTCAGAGTATTGTTAACGCCTGTAAATATAAAACCATTCTTGTTGAACGTTTTTTGCTATCTATTCTGCCGAAGGAGCAGCACGATGGTGCTCCGTGCCATACGGCAAAAACAGTAAAGGCCCTGGTTTGAACAACATCAAATTCCGACTTTACTATGGACTGCAAGCAGTCCGGACTTCTCACCAATCAAATCTCTGTGGCGTAGAATGAAAAAATAACTGCGCAAGAACTAGGGATGGGCGCGTGACGTGAAAACAGTCGTGTCACGTCGTGTCACGGCGTATCACGTCGTGAACGTGACTAATATTTGAAAATTGTGACGTGAACGTGAGTGAAAATTTCCAAGGCGTGATTCACGTTTCACGTTAATTTCACGTTAAATATTTAGTAACGAATAAAAAACTGCAGGGTGCAGCAACTTTTAAAAATCACAAATTGTGCCAAACAAGTTACATTATGTGGCTTTATTTTTGGACCCTAATTATAAATCCTTAACGATCATACCTTCACATAAAAGAGAAGATTATAATGCAAATAAAACTATAGATGATAATGATGAAATACATAGCAAAAGTCTCAAAACTGGTACATCAGCATCAGATTCTTATCTTTCTACACTTAGAGATAGCTCTGACGACCACACATGTAATTAGGATGATGTCGAAACAAAACTAAATTTGTATGTTAAATTAAAATTCGGAAATGTAGATGACATTTTAGGATTTTGGAAAAACAGTGTAAATACGCCACTGTTAAAAAATCTGGTGTGATACACTCACACAACTTCCTTTTACAGTGTTCTTATAATTAGTCAAAAATTTCATTTTTAATTTTTAGCCATTTGTCAAAAATTTTCAAAAATTACAAATACTACAAAAACGGTACAAAATAGAGCGTTAGTTGAAGAGACAAATTTTCTCTAGAATTTTAAGGTGAATTCAAAAATGTAATAATATACTGGGTGTTTTATTTAAAATAGGAGTTAATAAAAAAAATAGAAAAAAAAACAAAAGAAACCCACTTTAGAAGTATTCAACTGGAAAATCACCTATCTCACATCAATACACATTCAAAATGTAATAAAAATGTAAAGTTTAAAAAAAATCGTTAGAGCCGTTTTTGAAAAAATCGAAAAAACTGAAAAATCACAAGAGTAAACACCTACTTCCGGTTATGCGATTTTCTTCAAAAGCTTGCTGTCTCATCTACATAGTACACAAAACTTATATATGAAGTTTCAACGCCATACCTCTTTTCGTTTTTGAGATATTCTGTTCACAGACACACACACAGACACACACACAGACCAATGAAAAAAAATATGTTTTTTGGGATCAGGGGACTCTGAAACGTGAAGATCTGTTGAAAACTCAATTTCGAATTTTTGGGGTGAATCCAATACTTCCTTTATAGTAAAAGGAAGTAAAAAACTTGAGAAATTTTAAACATACCGGCAAGTTGCGCTACAAGCGAAAGAGTATTTTCTACAGCTGGGCGAATTTTAGAAGAGCGCAGAATTCCACGTAACGCTGAAAATGTTGATTACATATTATTTTTAAATCAACATTTTAATGTGTAGATGTGTAGATGAACTTATTATTCTAATAAAAGTAATGGTTTGTTTTTTATACTCGGCTAACGCTGAAAATGTTAATTACGTTTTATTATTAAACCAAAAATGTATTGTGTAGATGATATTTTTAAACCAATTTATTGTGTACTTGTGTAGATGAACTTATTATTCTAATAAAAGTAATGTTTTTTTGTATACTCGCTTTAACGCTGAAAATGTTGATCCTTGTACGTAATAGTATATTGTCTAACTAGTGCTGA
Source organism: Agriotes lineatus (assembly GCA_940337035.1). NCBI lineage: Eukaryota > Metazoa > Arthropoda > Insecta > Coleoptera > Elateridae > Agriotes > Agriotes lineatus. Next base: position 320,612 of record CALNHX010000233.1, read on the forward strand.
AAGTTGGATATTTCACACGAATGCGATTCGCAGAAGTGTGAAATATCCAATCAGCACGTGTTATACACTATACTTTTCCGACGACCACCAATATACTATTGATTCTTTATAATATAAACCAAATTTACCACTCTTAACCGCAAAATGAAACAATTATTGTTTGAACATCAACTACAATTGTCATACTATTTCTGTGACATTAGCTTACTAGATTTTTGAACCGGCTTGTTTCGCGGGAGACCATGTCGCACTAGTGTTACAAGACGGAAAACGCACGCTCCACGTGACCTTTTCAGGTGACCTGTGCAATGTGTCACTTTCAGTGACACCAAGCCATGCCATTTTTAGCGTTTTTCGTAGTGGTCGTCGGAAAAAGTACTTTCAAACCTACGAATTAAAACTGTTGTCTAGCAACATATACCTTCTGTACTCATACCAATAAGGGAAACGTCAATTCCAATGACAACTTTTAGTATTAAAAGTAATGTCTTTGAAGACAGCTGCAAGAAATATATTTGCGAGAAATCAGTATTTATCCCTTGTCGAAGTTATTGTAGTCAATTTTCATTTTTTTTCTTTTTATGTCAACTATTCTGATTGCAACATATCACGTAAATTATGTCAGGTGCAAAACATATTTTTAGTTCTCTTTAGGGTTTTTTCATTGGTTTTAAATTTGAACACTCTGTTCTATCTGAATTTAAATTTTGAAATAAAAGCTACGTGTCACGTCGTGAATGGCGTGTCACGCCGTGAACGTGAGTGAACGTGAGCGTGAACGTGCGTGAACGTGACTGTTTAAAGCAAGCGTGAAACGTGCCTGACGTGAGCGAAAATTCACTCACGCGCCCATCTCTAGCAAGAACCCAGCTCGCACAGTAGCCGACCTTAAAACAAAGTTACAACAAGTTAATCGAAAATGACATTATTCAAGAAGACTTGCAGAGAATTCTTCAGTGGACTGAAGAATGGCTACTAACGCTAAACAAAGAAAAATTTACAGTGCTTCACATGGGGTAAAACAACCCGCATCTTCGCTATAGATTGGGAAGTGAAGCAGTTAAAGACGTCACATCGCAAAAGGACTTAGGCATTGAAATAACATATAATCTGAAGTGGGAATCCCACATAACCAACATTGTTAAAAAAGCGAACTCACTGCTATATTTACTACGTAGAGCGTTTTCAGTACTAACTCCGGAATTGTTCAAAAAAATTTACAAAACCTATGTTCGGCCCGTCCTTGAATTTGGCTTTGCGATATGGTCACCCTATTTCGAAAAGGACATTACCCTACTGGAAAATGTACAGCGAAGAGCAACAAAACTCCCAGTCGGCTTCCACCGTTTACCTTATGAAGAAAGGCTTAATACGCTCAACCTAACGCCCCTGAAGTGTACACGTGAAAGTGGTGACCTAATTGAAACATACAAGATTCTAAGCGGTCAGTACAATTGCAGTGGTTTAAGTGATATGTTTACATTTAGTGAGAACCCCCAATTACGTGGACATAGTGCTAAGTTATGCAAAGATCGTTTCTCTCTTAACACGCGTAAATATTTTCGAACAAACCGTGTGGTGGACTCGTGGAATCGACTTACCCCAGAAATTGTGAGTGCGGAGACCCTGAACTCGTTTAAAAACAAATTGGACAATTTTTTGCGACACAATCAGTAGCTGTGTTATGTTATGGAAATATATTGTTATGGTACATTAAGAGCAGTTTTGGCTGAAAATTAAATATAGAAATAGAATTTAGGAGATCAATACAATCAATTTAGAAAATTTTAAAAAGAATTGGCTGTTTGAATGAAGTTCATTAAAAGAATTCGAATTTGAGGCAAATTAAGATGAAAGGGATAACATTTGAGTATTCTGTAGGGGTTTTGAAAATGATAAAGTAAGTACATGCTTATATCACACATGACAAATGTAATTTCTATTAAAATAATCTGATGAAGTAGGTAAGACTCAAATAAATTTAATTTATAGATGGCATGTATAATTAGAACACTAGTTAAGCAGATTTTGTTACGATTATGAGAATAACAACTCATAAAAAATAAAATGTACACTTGTGCTGATAAAAATAGAATACACTTACTGTTGCAGTGATGTGAAAAATCGTATTATTCGCATTATTAAATAAATTTTTTATACGATATCTTTATTGAACTCGTTTCTTGTAACTTAATACAACAAACACTTTCACTTTATCGATGTTTCAAACCAACCGGTATTACAAAATAAAATATTACAAAAATCAGTGCAACAGTAAGTGTATTCAATTTTTATGAGCATAAGTGTACCTTTTGATATAATTTTTCGGTCTGAATAAAAACATATAAATTACCCTATTTTTTAATATGTTAGTTTGTGAAAACGTTTAAAAAGGGTGTAACAAAATCTGCGAGGTGAAAATTAAGAGAAATATAAAGAAGATTATTATTAATGAATTAACAGTTATTGAAGAGAATTGAAAGGTCGTAAAACTCGATAGAAGAAGCAAGAAGAAAATAAGATTTGGATGGAATTAGTTTATTTTGAATAATACAATTGATAAGAATTTACATTGGTTTGAGAATTGTCAAGTGCTGGGTGTGTTGAGGGTGTACTGAGGACACGTGGATCTGTTGACGAAGGATAGCAAAGGGACTGCTGGATTCGAGCTATTCTGTTGGTTACTGACGACAGAGGTTGCTGAAGTTTGGAGCTAAGGAAGAAGGATATTAGTTGAGGATCATCTGTGATAACATACTTGCCGTGCAGCTGTCGGAGGGAGTCTCTGGAAGGTAGCATTGGAACTAGTGAAGTAGAATGGGGCCTTTCCTGCTAGCAGCCGAGGGTTTGACAAGTTGACAGCTGTTGTCAGTAAGCAGTGCATCACAGCAGGACTAAATAGGGGTCCGGACTGTTGATATCAGGAGGAGTGCTGTCTTGGAGGTGATATTGGAACAGAAAGAGTGAAAGCAGTTCAAGGTGGGTTGTAGCTTTGTCCTATAGACGCTGTAGTAAATAAAAGACAATTTAAAAAGTGCAATTAATTACAATCAAGTACTTACCGTGTAATATTGAGTCAATAAGATGTAAATAGAATAAACATTTGTCATACTTGATTGAGATTATTAATAGAACATTATTTGACGTGAAAAGTGACAGTTAATGTCATTACACAATTCAAAGTCATTGTTAAAATAAAATTTAATTAACAAGCAACCCTGAAAAAGTCTTAAAGCGCTATCAGTTTTAATAATTAAATAATTTTGATATTCCAAGATATAATTCAATTTATAAATAAGAGCAGCCAGTACAATATATAATAATACTGTTTTTTTTTGCTTTTTTGTTCTTTTGCAATGATATTAGAAACATCTATTATGTTTAGTTTAGGCATTTAGTCATGTACAACCAAACCCATGTACAGAGGTATAAACAGCTGATAGCTATCTGCCTTCAATGTGTAAATAAAATATTTGATAATATCATTGATTAAAGAAGTATAAAGATATGCAACACAACGTTAAAATCTGTACTGCATCTCCTTGCTACCCGCGGCCCCCGCATCCAGCAACTGATACACAATATCGTGGCGCCGCCGCCGTTCGCGCGAAATATGTCAACTTCCTTTCTTTGGCCACGGTGTGTTTATCTTTTGTTTAGTTGCACTTTGTGTTATCAGTTAGGCAGTGAACATATATAAACCAATAACAAAGATTACGACGCTAAGCCATTTATAAATGTAACTTTCAATGCTTCGACCCTATCGCCAACGTTCTTTAATAATACGGCACGCGTTGCCAACGATACATATGTTAATATCTATTTGTTTCGTAGGTATTTGTATTTTAACGGCGAAATATGGGAAAACTAGATTCACTATCAATTTCCAAAATATTTGGTTTCCCCTGTTCATTTACTTGAGTTCGTATTTTTATTGGAAAAACCCAGGTTAATCGTTCACAATACGAATATTTAGAAAGTAATTTCTCCAATAGTATAAAAACGTCAAAGTTTGAAAAAGAGACAAGTGTAAACAAATACGAGAAAAACACATAATATTTTTTTTTTATTATTTCGGAAAAAGTTTATAGAAAAGTTCCCCATATGTGAGAAGGTGTGCTTTTTATTTTTTCAATTGTTATTAACAAATAAGTGTTTTTTAATATATTCTTAATTAAAAAAAATATAACTTCGTTATTTATTTAAACCATTGCCTGACATTTGATAACATAAGGTTTTGGGGTTCACCGATTACGAATCTGGCCTCAAAATTGGTCTAAAAACAAAAATGGCGTCTACAAAATGGAGTCAAGGGTCTAATTTTTTATTTTTTTTTTAAATTTTTATTAGATGTGTAGGGGTTTTTGGGGTCGCTGATTACGAATTTGACATTAAAACTCAACTAAAACACAAAATGGCGGATCCAAGATGGCGAAAAAGCGTATTTTTTTATTCGAACTTTATTTCTTATCTATATAGGGTTTTTTGGGTCGCTGATCTCAAATTGTATGTTAAAAATTATCAAAAATTAAAAATAGCGTCTTTAAAGCGGCAAAATAGCTTTATTTCTGAATTACTCAGTAATTATAAATATAGCATTAAAAGGTTAATTTTTATTCTGTACGATTATTATTATTATTATTATTATTTAATAAACATTATATACAAATAAAATTCTAAATTGTTAAATTAACTCAAATTTAAATAGATTAAATAGATTTAAATATAACATACGAATACATACGTTTAAATTCCAACGCCTAAAAATGTGTTTTCTACAACCTCTTTGTAGAATTTCCAAAAGATATTACTGAATTAATAGATTTTTCTGTTTGTGACGGACGGAGGAATGTTATTACATAAAAACAAATGGCAACTTGTTCAACAGTATGGTGCAATTTTAGATAAATTAATTTTATTGTACGTAATTATCGAAAAAGCAAGTGTTTTTGTCGATTATCAGAAACATAGAATAAAATGTGCTGAAAGTAGGGTTTCCAGTCCCGGGATCCGGTCCCGGGACAGTCCCGGGATTCTACCACAAAAACCTAGTCCCGGGACCACAGCCAGAACAGGCGAAGTCCCGGGACCATGTCAACATGCGTGCATATACTCGATATCAAAGAATTAGGACGGGTATTCACCGGCGTCCAGCGTACTACTCATGCCGCTTGACCATTTTGCATTATTTGCGTTTTGCGTAGGCAGGAAAGGTAATATTTTCGGTAGGTTAGAATTAAACCTGTGTGTTGTTTCAGCCACATTTGCATATATTCTTCGATTTATGTATTTGTCTGTTTTTTGTTGGATTTAGATATGTGCAAAGAAGCTGAATAATTTATATTTTTGAGTTTTAAGTGTGTTCGTTATTTGTCTGCTAAAGCGTTACGATTAGAATAATTCCGATTCGCAACCTACCTTCCTTCTACACTAAAAAAAACGATTTGAAGTCAATATGGCGACAATTTTATAGATTGAAGATAAAACAATTGTCGAAATGTAAAGTTGGTTCCTACAAAATTATCATAATCAGAAGCAGCTTGACGAAAGGAGAAACACTTTGCAGTTCAAACAAAATCAAAAGGTAAACAGCGACAGACATTTTTAGTACCAGAAGAAAGCAATGAAGTTGTAGACGAGCACCAATGCAAATTAGCAGCACAGAAATACCTTATTTAACTTAAAACACCAGTTTTTCTTTAGATATTGCATACGAAAATTTTACCTGAACACTATTTCTCTTTCGGGACCATTTTCGGGATTTTCGGGACTAGTCCCGGGACTTGAAATTTAGCTCGTAAGTCCCGAAAACACTTTTGGTCCCGGGACTTGGAAACCCTAGCTGAAAGAGACCGACGTCTAAAAACGAAAACTGCACCAGATATTCGATTTGAAAGAGACAGGTTTTTAAAGTTGTATCAAGAAAAACTTCTGGCAAATGTCTTTCATGTCGTTTTATTGATTTTTCAAAAGAAACTTTAGCTGCAAATAATATCCCTGCTCTCAAGCTGAAAGTGATGCTGATCGGTTAATAGTTACAACAACTCCCAATGCATCAAATAAAAACATAGTCGTAGTATCAGAGAATATAGACCTATTACTTTACTACAGCTTTAGTTTCTCCTGATAAAGATATATATATTTTAAACCTGCCAAAAATTAAAAAAATAAAAAACTATCTTCTTCTAAACGCCTGCAATTTGCGCATCCCAATTTAATCGAACAGAACACAAAAAACATTTCTTTGATATGCAAACCAGTAAAAACTGCATAGTTACTGATAAAACCTTTAGTTCACATATGATCAGCAACGTACCTTATCAATTGAGGTAGGTAAGTTATTAAACCGCATGTTTTTTGCGCAAAAACTTTGCAGTTTTATAATATACCTTGTGTCATTTACCTTTAACGTAGATTTGCTTACCAAGCGGTTTGTCAAATTTAGGGGAGATAAATGATTGAAAAAATATGCGATTAAATGAAAAACGATAAATAGAAAAGTTGTTGAAATTGGTGAGCTCAATCATTGGTTAAAATATTTGCACTCATTTTCATAACACCCTGTATGTAGTACTTATATAAATAATATTTTGAAGCATAAAAACTTTAAGCTGTTACATATGTTTTTTAAATTTCCTGGTTTGCTGTAATATTCTTGTAGCTGTTTAAACATTTGAGCGAAATGCAAAAACACATTTTATTTTAATTTTGTAATGAAACAACACAGATTTTAAAAACTAAAATTTTATTCTTCTTTAAATTTGTTACAAAGGAAAAAGCAAACCAAACAATAAACAAATAAAACATTCAATCATCCAAAAATTAAATAGGTTTTTTTCTGGAGTTGGCTGCTGCAAATTCTTTTATAATATTGCCAAAATGAATTTTATGGAGGATCTCTTGCTCTATAGCTAAGATTGCCAAACCAGATAATCTTTCTTGTAACATGGTAGACCGCAAATACTTTTTTTTATTACTTATTTTGAAAAGGATCTCTCACCAGAAGCTACAGACACAGGTAAAGTAAGCAATATTCTTAATGTAATGGTAATATTTGGTAGATATGAGGTTAGATTGTTTTCAAATATATATTGTAGAAGTCGAAAGGATTTGACGCTTCAGGTAATGAAAACAACCTTAGGGCTTTAATCTCGTTAAATAAATCATTTTCTTCTACTTCAGTCTCCTTCTTTTTCTGATTAGTTAGCTTTTGTTGTAGAGCACGACAGCTTTTTAAAGGATCCTCTTCATTTAATTTAAAAATATCACTAAAAAAACAAAAACGTTCTCATAATCAGATATAATTTCAAATCTACTATTTAAAGAACTTAGTGTTTGATCAAATATTTTTAAAAAATAAATTTATTTTAAGCGTGGTTTTTGGATCTTGAGGTGTCTCATACCTCTGTTCATAATCGAACAATTTTGGTTTCGTCTAACAGTATTTAACGGAGGAAAACCTTGCTCTATGTCAAGAGCGGCTGCTAGTTTTCCAGCTTGAGCAAGTTATTCCTCGAAAAGATTATCATAATTTTTATTCAGGGTATTGCATATTGCACACAGAATTAACTAACCAATCGATTTTATTACATTTAATAATTAAAGCTAAAGGAATAGCTATTAGATTACAAAAATATAATGTTTTCTGTCACAATAGGAATAGGTCATTATGTCAACGAACATTATATTATGAATTGAGATAAAAAAAATTAATTTCTTTAGTGCCTTAGTGCTTTGTTCATTGGAATCGTTTGAAATTGTTGAAAAATTAATAGCAGTTTATTTATCTAGAACGAAAAGTGGCATTTTAAAGACCAGAAAATTGGAATTACTTGCGAGGACCTTTAAAAACACTTTTCGCTCGTGGTGAATACAACGGTTTATTTCATACTGCAAGTTTAATGAATTTTAAATAAAAAGTTGTAAATCATTTCAAATTTCATGTCAACAACTGACGTATCATTTTAATAATACCTAATAATAATAATAATAATGTTTATTCTACGGATTATACCATTTACAATATTATACTAAAAAAACAGCCAAATACAACAAAAGTTAATATTTACCATATAAAGAAAATAAAATAACAGTAACGAAAAAAAACATGCATGCAGGGTTGCTGGGTTACATATCAAATAAAGATTTTATATGCCTAATAAAAGTGTTAAATGGTATTCCAATAATATCAGCTTTATTTGTCTTATTAACAGTTCCTACAATTCGTTGCAGCGGACTATTATTACAATAATTGGTACGGCGATACTCTTGTAGCAGCATATGCTGTAACCTGACTATATTGAATGCAGGAACACGTACTTGAATTTTAAAATTTTACTTTAAAGTACTAGGATTTTAATGTTCCATTTTTTGTACCATAAATAATCCGAAAAATGTCATTTTTGACATCAGTATGAAATAAAAATTCAAACTGTATGCAAATCTCCGGTTTGGCGCCCCTTTAGAGCGGCGCCCGCGTGCGGCGCACGCGTTCCACGCGCGGTTGCGGGGGCCCTGCAGAGCACGATCCAGATGTTCACACGACAGCTCTTGCCGGCAAACTGAAAAAGTTTCGGTAAAAACGGCGAGAGACGCGCCATCTGTAGGTCGCTACATTTCTACAGCACAATCAGCTCCGTAAAGCTGCGTATCTTCTTCTACTTAGTTAATCAATGATAATATATAACCCCATGAATGTACACAACTCGTTACCACAATGCCTGATAGAATTAAAGCCGCTGTAGCCAATAAAGGGGACGTAACGCAGTATTAAAGTAATGGCCGAACTATTCTGAACCGTGTCATTCTGTATTTATTATTGTTAAGGCTGCAAATATTAACAAATATAAAAGTAGTAATATATTTTTGTCGAAGAATAGGTCTTTTATTGGACCTTTGCTATAATTTGGTAAATCACTGAGTTAAAATTGATAGCTGGCCGAACTATTTTCAACCTGGGCTCGTATAATATATTGTTATGGTACACTAAGAGCAGTTTTGGCTGAAGATTAAATGTATAAATAGAATTTGGGAGATCAATGCAATCAATTCTGAAGAATTTTGAAAGAATAGGCTGTTTGAATTAAGTTCATTAAAAGAAATCTAATTTGAGACAAATTTATATGAAATTTTATACAAGGATATTAGACATAATTTCGGATTGACAAACAAATATAATCAAAATGACCTACTTCCGGTTTCACCGGAAATAGCACTAACTTTGATTTTTTAAATAGATCACCCTATATATTTTATGTTTTTCGTAATTTACGACTCAAACTACATACAATAGTGCTGCCGAATTTGCTTAGGTATTACACAGAAATATTAAAAAAATTAATTAATTAATTATTCTTCAATTTTAGATAAAGATAAAGTAGTGCATGATGCATATCGTTAGATTGGTAATTAAATTTGCTGTTTAATGGCAAGATGGCCCTTGGTAGGTGCCATTTAAAAAAAGTGACTTTTTTTTTAAAAACGTGTTTAGCAAGTTTGTTCTTTTATTAAGGGTTTGTTATTAACTTCATTGATAAAATAGCTATTATTATTAGCTGCTAGAGTTAATTAGGCTATATTTTTTTAAGTCACAGCCTTCTATCGTAAAAAATAAACGTTGAAAAAAATATATTTTTGTTTAAAAAAATATATTTTTGTTTAAAAAGTGAAAGTTTGGCAAAACTAGTTTATGTAACTTGACTTGTAGATTCCGAAAAACATAAAATATACAGGGTAATCTATTTTAAAAATCAAAGTTAATATCATTTCCGGTGAAATCGGAAGTCGGCCATTTTGACTATATCTATCGGTCAATCATAAATTATCTCTAGGATATTCATATTAAATTTTATCTAAATCGATTCATAAATAAAGAAGGTATAAGCATGGCTCTGGTCTCATTGTCACCCAGTATACAGCAGAATTGATCAAATAATTTGTTCGTCTAACGGGAATAAAAAATGTTGGACCCGACCTATGCTGATAGGAAGGTATATTCAATTTTAGTAGCGGCAACAGTTGTGGTGCATCTATTAGAGTATTTACGATTTTATACAAACATCGCTTACACATCTTCTGGTTTCTAATGTTCGAAAGTTAAAATCACTTGCTTTTACATCACATCAACAATAAACAATAATAACATAAAGTAAGCAGTGGTGTTTGGCCTTGCCTCTGTTCTGCGTAACGACCCCCCTAATGATAATAATGTAATAGAACCGACGTTATGACTCAGCATGGTTTAAAAAATAAATTATTTTGCTGTGGTCATTTTTAGATTGCAATTTCCAGTACGTGAATGGGAATTCATCTTTTGTGACAGAGGTGAAACAATGTTTTCTTTGATTATTCCATTTTGCCCTGCACCCTTTCAATGTCGTCCAAAATGGACTTCTAACAATTGTATATAAAAAAAGCCGAATGTCCCCCACCTATATTTTATATAACAGTGCCATAATAAACATACAGTTGCTGCACTTTCAATCTATTTGCATATTTTTACATAAAATCTATACCTTCACATATTACCAAATCAAGACCATAAATGTCAAAAACATTTACTGGCAGTTCCTTTCTACCACTTTCTATGCAGTCGATGGTACATACATACATAATTTGTAACCCTTTATACCGTTTACACAGTGTCGAGGTGCCAGGCGCACCGAGCCGCTGAGGGTATGCACATTTTTAAATTAGGAGGAGGTACTTGAGGTAGTGGGGCCTGTCTAAACTAGAACACCACGCCCGCTCTAAAGATGTTCACCCATCCAAGTACTGACCCAGCAGACTGGAGCTTAACTTTTACAAGTGCCGTGAGATATGCAATACCACTCAGGCTATGTATACTAGATGTTAAAATGCAATATTCGTATTAAATTAATATTTATACATTTTCTTTTTTCAGAAGGACATATTAAGACATTTATGCCGTATATACAGACTACCGTTCCTGCACTTCTAACTGTAGGGTTGCATGTCCCACTTTAAGATCTTAAATATTTTTATGCTAAGTAATACAGCTATTATTTCTTGACAAATTTTTGTTGCCCTCCAGAGAGCCATTAAGGAGAAAACAAGTCGCGAGTTATGTGCTATCGATATTATGTTTTATTAAGAGTGTGTTAGATGTCATTATCATTATTTATTCAATTTCTAAAGCGCAATGCAGTAATTTTACAATATTGCGGAGTCACGTGGATGTATGCGAACATCCTTTCCAGCGTGGAAGTAAGGGTGGTGTAAAAACATCTATTTAATTTCTGAAAGTACTAAATCGAAGACCATTTGAGTGTTTCGTTGTGAAAAGACGAATTTAAAATACATACCTGTACTTGAAGTGCGAAGCATGCCTATCGACAACGCAATCGTAATAGCAATCGATCCCACCTGAACGAATAAGGTACTAACCTGCATTCAACAAACTATTACCGCAAGTGCGAGGCAAGCAAGTGCTGCAGAAACTTTCACTTTGGTGTCATCCAAGATCGTGACTATTTGCTTTCCCATAGCTCGATAGCTGCCGTATTGTCAACATTATTATCTTCCGCCCTTGCTGGGTGCATTAAAACGGGTTTTGTTGGAGCTGATTATGAAATTGTATTGGGGCTGAAGCTGATGTGTGAGCTGCTAAGCTGGCTATCAATCAACCTCTTACCACCTGTAGTTATTTATGGTTTCGCAGATTCTCAACATCGTGCAAGGTCAGATCGTTACATTCTGCTGTTGAATTGCTGTATGTAGTTCACATTTAATTAAACAATAACTGCGTACATGCTTGTGCCAGCCTAAATATTGGAATAATTAGTAGTGTTTTGTTAAACTATTTGGGAGGTTAGAAACGTTAGAAAGTTTATCATTTTAAATTTCTTGTGTGCATTGTTTGAAGTCAGTTTCAGCCCGAGAACACTCAGGGGCAAACCAACTTCCTATTTCGGCAAATAGTGATATTTTATAGCCACGAATTTGAGTGTTTGAGAGTATCATGTTCACTAAGCTAGGTAAAAACAAAGAGCAAATAATTATTCAAATATTGAGGTATACGACACTTCTTATTCAAATTTAAAGTATGAACGTGAGCGGTTAACAAAAGCCTCATTTCATGTTCCTCATTGATAATTGCTTTCAACTTAATATTTGTACTCTTGTTTTGTTTTGACTATCGACGTTAATAAACTTGGCTCTACTTAGCATTTGCTTATCTGCTTATTGTCTTCTTGAGTTTGTTTTCTAGATATTTGAGCTTTTGGGAGATTCGACAAAAAAATATTCGGCTGTTGTGTCTATCGTTTGGAAATATTTGATGAAGTACATCTGGTATTTGAACCACACGCAATCAGTCGAAATCTAGTTTGGCACATTTATTACCAGCATTACAAACCCGGACCCACTTAACAACATTTAACATTATTTTTGGAAATCGTTGCCGTAATATATTGTAAACAGCTTGAGTATATTTAGTTCATACGTTTTTTTCTAATGGTTAGTTTTTAATTTAATAAAAAAGAAGGAGTACTTCTATGAGATGCTAAGCGAGGGTGAAAGAGATATACAAGAGGAGGGCGAAGAAGATAATAGACAAGAACAAGAGAGGCAAATGAAGGCAGAAAAAACTGAAGAGCCTCGAAGAGAAGAAATAGAGGATGTAATAGACAGTCTAAGAAACAATAAAAGTCCAGGAATACGGTATCACTGCAGAAAATATAAAGTACGCGGGAGAGAGCGTTAGGAGAAAAATATACCAGCTTATATTAGAGATATGGAGACAAGAAAGAATGCTTACCAGCTGGTAAAACGCCACAATAGTGCCGATTCTAAAAAAGGGAGATACCACCGATTGTAACAATTACCGTGGAATTTCGTTACTGGACGTTACATATAAGATTTTAGCAAGCTTAGTTAAAAGAAGGGTAGCGAAGATTGTAAAACCACAAATTGGGGAGTACCAAGCAAGGTTCAGGAAAGGCCGAGAGACAACGGAGCAAATCTTCTTGATGAAGGAGCTATTAACAACCGGTTACGAATTTCAAATTCCCCTAGTAGTAGGTACTCTTTGTGGATTTTAAAAGGACGTACGATTCTGTTAATAGAAGAGGATGATGAGCATAATGAAGGAATTCAAAATACCAGTAAAACTAATAAAACTACTCGAAATGACACTCAATAACACAAAAAGCAATGTAAGGGGGGCGGCGAAAATACTGAAGACTTTGAAATTAAAAACGGTCTAAGACAGGGCGACCCACTAGCCACGTTACTGTTCAATTTAACACTTGAAGCTATTATACGGGAAAGCAAATTAAATAGGACAGGGCATATACTTATTAAAATTCATCAAGTGATTGGGTACGCGGATGACGTTGTATTAGTAACAAGAAGCATTAAGGAACTAGAAAAATTAATGAAAATATTAGCAAACGAGGCACAAAAAATGGGATTAGAGATAAATTATGAGAAAACGATAATTATGAGAATATGAACCAAAAGAGAAGAAGTCAGAGAGGGGAAGATTGGGAATAAAATGGTATAATTTGAAAAGATAGAAGAATTTGTATATCTGGGAGCCTTACTGACAAATAACTGCCTCGAAGAAAAAGAAATTGGGGCGAGGCTACTGAAAGCGAACAGAAGTGTAGGGACAATAAATCATCTTCTAAGGTTCAAGCATCTAACAATAAACACAAAACTAAGACTCTACAAAACCATAGTAAGACCTACTGGATTGTACGGGTGCGACACTTGAACCCTAAATAACAAAGTACAAGAGAGGCTAAGGGCATGGGAAACCACAGCTTTTTGAAGAATAAACCCTAATTTCGAAAATTACAGGGTGTTTAAAAACTTCGTCACAGTAAATTATCCATCCATATTTTTCTAACCCCCTGTATAATCACTACCTTTTTTTCTGACTAGTTACTCTAATATAGAAGCTATTTTCTCTTACAAAATTTTAGTGGGGTAAACGGTTTAGCTACAAATAAATATTTTATAAATTTCTACAAGCCTGGAAACTATTTTATTTCAGGTAAACTACTTTTTTTGTTCATGATACGGCAAAATGTTGTTCAAAATGAGAAATTATGGCCCAATACAAAATTTCAGAAAGATCTGTCGACGTAGATTAAACCATTATTTTTTAGATTAAACAAATTGCATTTATTAAAAATGACGGTTTAATCGACAGCCGACAGATCCTTCTGAAATTTTGTATAGGGCCATAATTTCTTATTCTGAACAACTTTTCTTAATAAAATTTTGCCGTATTATAAACAAAAAGGGTAGTTTACCCGAAAATAAAATAGTTTTCAGTCTTGTAGAAATTTGGAAAGTAATTATTTGTGGCTAAACCGTTTACCCAACTAAAATTTTGTAATAGAGAAAATTGCTTCTAAATTAAAGTAATTAGTCAGAAAAAATGGTAGTGATTATGCAGGGGGTGTACTCGTACAAATACCTGGGCCATGAAATTCGTGTGGGAAGAGATAACCAAACATGTGAGATTGGCAGAAGAATAGGGCTAACCTGGGCAGCCTTTGGAAAATTAAAACACATTTTAAGAACTGATATACCTATGTGTCTCAAGAGTAAAGTTTACAACCAGTGCATACTACCCGTACTAACATACGGAGCTGAGACACTGACTTTAACAAAACAAACGGCCAAAAAAGTAAGAGTAGCTCAGAGACACATGGAGAGAGCAATGCTAGGTCTATCTCTAAGAGACAGAGTACCAAATACAGAGGTGAGAAAGAGGAGCAGAGTCACAGATGCCATCACAAGAATAGCAAGTCACAAGTGGAACTGGGCGGGCCACCTAGCCAGAACAAATGATGATAGATGGACAAAGAAAATATCCGAATGGAGACCGCGCGAGCATGCTTTCCGCAGCAGAGGCAGACCGCCCACGCGATGGTCAGATGATCTCAAACGCATCCGCACCAACTGGATAAATGCAGCGCAAGACAGGGAGAAATGGAAGTCTTTACGGGAGGCTTACGTCCAACAGTGGACAACTATATAGCTGTTTGATGATGATGATGCAGGGGGTTAAAAAAATATGGATGGATGATTTATTGTGACGAAGTTTTTAAATACCGTGTAATTTTCGAAATTAAAGTTTATTCTTCAAAAAGCTGTGGTTTACTGGTACAAACGCATGGCCAAAAACTAAATAAAATCTATCAAAGATTTTTCGACTTATTTGAAAAAATTTAAAAAAGTTAATCGTTTTTAAAGCCTTCTAGCGGCTAAACTAAACAACTTTGTACATAGGTAAGTTGTGAATCGTCATATTTTTGCTCATGGAATATGTGGTTAATGGATTGACTTCTTTTTCAGGGACACCCTGTATATAAGTTTTCTTTCACCTATATAAGTGTACTTGGGAGTGATAAAACTTGTTGGCGCCCACTGAAGTTAGTGACGGGCCCCCAAGCACACTTTTATAGCCTACGATTTTTGAACTAAAAGATAGAAGGTTAAGTAAAAAAATACTTCCGGGATTGGACCGTGTCATTATTGAAGTTGTAGAACCTCGTTTTTACTTAATGACAATGGCCGTGAAAGCCTCCGAACTCATATATGTTGATCTAAAGGTAAGAGAAAAGCTAACACAGACAATAAAAATGTCTACCTTTTATCACTTGTCGGTGTGAACTTCTTTCTCTACCCTCGTGCTCATGTGAGTACCAACGCTGCAGTAATTCAGATGACTGTGTTATAGCGTCTTGCATTCGTAGATTTTTGACTTTAAATAGAAACAATTCCTCTGCTGCAATAGGAACTGGACAGGATATTCAAGATAGCAGGAACTTGTCTTACTCTAAGAACTCAACAACCAGATTTGTAGGTAAATATCTTGCACTTGTAGGTAACTAATATTTATTTTATCTGAGCAGCACCCTGGACTCCAATCATTTACCTCCCCTTCCGTTTGTATGTGCATGAAGATTTATTTAGGTATGTGCTTGCTTACTTGCTTACTTGAGAAATTACTGCAGTTACGTAGAACTAGATAACGTCAAACATTTAATACCAGCCGATACTATTTTTATAATCGGAGCTAGTCACTCAGGTAAACAAATAAAATCTTCGATTGTCTTTCAATTGTTTTATTACTTTGTGAGTTCAAAGTTGTACATCTGGTGTTGACAATATAGTAAAATGAGTTGTACCCGTTGCTGCGGCCTCGTTTGACAAAACACGTCGGGTGCCTAAAACATTTCATTTTCAACTTGTATTATAAATAGCTATTAGCAACTTTGATGTTTCCTATGAAAAAGAATCTCCTTTATTGCAGACAACTGACGGATTGTCACATTCGATAAAATAATGCCCTCAGTATAAGGCAGTGTGTTATGTTATAAATGTCACGCAAGAAAAGTTGAGCCCTCGAGGCGGCCAGGTTAAGTTTCGTTTGTTAGGTGATACAGATTGACGAAAAGGCTAACCTACTAACTTCGAATTTGACATAGACCGGCGGTGATATCAATAGTGAGTTATAAGTCATAACTCACATGCTACTTCTGACCTATATAGTTCAACTAGAATTAACATAATTATAGCATCATAATAAGATGTTGGAAAAGCAAGAAATCACAAACTATCAAGCACAAGTAAGTTGAAAACTGTCACACTTGACAGAAACTATTGCTTTCCAGAATATCTGGTAAAAATATCTAATTCTGTTATTTATTATTAAAATACCAATCCAGACAACATTGTAATTGAGTAACAAACTACTTCCGGGATTGAAGCGTGTCATTATTAGGGTCGAAGAACTCAACGTTTGCCAACTTAAACCATATTCGGAAAGCTCTTAGGAACAACGGTTACCGTGCTAGGGATATACAATTATACAGTCTGCCATCAATTGCCATCTTTATCCGCGGCCACCTAAACCTCCAAGAACCAATCCTCTCGTAGCAATAGCCTTTCTTCCCTATAACCACTAAGTCACCAATCGCGTAGGAAAGTTTCTTCGAAAACAAAACATTAAAATAGTATTCACTCCCGCAAAATCTCACAGGTTCTTCTTCACCTAAATATAAATTAAACACTATGTCATCTATGGGTGTTTATAGGGTCCCTTGCTCTTGTAATGCTGTATACGTTGGTTAAACAGGACGTTCAGTAAAAACTCGAATCACTGAACACCAGCGCTGTCTCCTGACGGGTCTCATTTTATCATTAGCCATCGCCGAACACCAATGCGGTACCAGCCATAAAATTCTTTTTGATAACACTTCCATTATCTGCAAATTCCCAATCTTCTTTAGCAGAATGATTCGCAAAACCGTTGAGATTTACAAACACTTTAATAATCTCAATCGGGATGAAAGCTTCCCCCTTCCTTCTATGTGGAAAGTGCTAATTTCTAAGCCCCACCCATCGTCACTCAACTGCGATGACACTTGCCTATATATTCTCGCCTTTCTCCTTCCGACCGTGAGAAAAGTTTCGTCTCTGTCGTCGTTTACACGTTGAGTTACCGTGCTCTTTTGCTTTTCCTCCTGATGAAGCCCCTTACGAAAGTAGGCGAAGCGTTGAGATCTTCGACCTGAATAATGACACGGTCCAAACCCCGAAGTCGTTTGTTACTTAATGACAATGGTCGTGAAAGCCTCCGAAGTCAGCATTGCAATTGGTAATTTGGATTGCATAGTTGCTGCGGTAAGTATAGTCCTGAAGAAATATCCCAATTTCGGTTATTTATTAAAAAGAATGAATTATATTCTTGTAATTATTTTACCTGATTAATGCAATCTGGTTCGTAGTATAAAAACCTAGATACAAAAAATATATTCTAAAAGCATTTATTGAAAAATTATAGATTGAACTGGTTAGTATATAGCTACGGAAAGCTTTCATTAATAAATCAACACACTTATTCAAAAACTACTAGTACTGACAATACTGATATTTCTAGTTGTCTCGGTAATTGTTAGCAGTATTCAACTGGTATATGAAGAAATACGAACATTCAGACTGTAGTCCAAATTTAAGCAGCCCGCGACGAAGCCGGACATCTCGGCACCGCCATCTCGGCGCGGGGCCAGCTCGGCGCCGGGAAAATCGGCCCGTAGTCATCTCGGCGCCAGCCGATTCGGCGCAAGGCCATCCCGGAGCGGAATTGGTTTAGAAAAATATACAATGACCACAAAAAAATTGGCACTAAATGGGAAACTTTATTATTTTTGCTTTTCAAAAAAGGTTTTTACCGAAAATCTATTTAGCCCGTATTAGATATGTTGAGTGATTATTACTTAGTTAAAAAATGGGGTTTTTTCGAAGTTGTGTAAATCTAAAAAGTGCTATTTCTCCGAAATTAAGCAAGATTTCAATACGATCTTTTATTGTGGGTTAGTTTTTAGCTGACTCAACAATTTCAAGGTCAGAAAACCACTTTTTTTCGTAAAGTTTGTCCCTATCTTGGCTAGTAGATGCATTTTTCGTAATTATTTTTAAAAAGCATTGAATTTTACTGATAACGGAAGTCACGTGAAAACTTTTGGTTTGGCCCATTTGTAATCACTTTTCAACCACTTCTGGGCGCCAGTGTTTGATTTTCCAAGAAACTCCAAATAAAAAATTCATTTAATGCCAGCTTTTTGGCGATCACTGTATAAGTTTGTATTTGCTTTTTGTGAATTAATTGTATTTGTCTAAAAAAAGATTATAATTGTGATGAAATACCTACCTGATTGTTATTTATTATTAGATAAAATTTTATAAAAATTAGGGCAAAATCCAATCACACAATTACTTCTCAGTAATAATAGGAAGAGAGGTCAAAATATTGCCGACAATAATTTTTGCGATTCAGATACGAGTTTCTGCGGCCACGAAAATAACGACGAGTGCTTGCACGAGTCGTTATTTTCTAAAGCGAGACAATCTGAAGAGCAAAAATTGTCTGCAATATTTCGACCTAGAGTCCTATTCGTCTTGACAATTTAACTTTTCATAAAAAAATAGTTACAGAAAAAATTGTCACTGAAATAAAGCTCCTCGAAATATTGTCACTACAATAATTGTTACAGAAAAAATTGTCGCTGAAATAAAGCTCCTCGAAATATTGTCACTACAATAATTGTTACAGAAAAAATTGTCGCTGAAATAAATCTACTCGAATTATTGTCGCTGAAATAAAGCTCCTCGAATTATTGTCACTAAAATAATCGTTCGATTGGTAGTTTATTTTTAAATTGAAGAATGCCATTGGTTAACAATGACACCAGTTAAATTGTCAGATTTATATTTTTACTACTGGGCTCAAACCTGCCTGTCAGTAATTTTTAGGATGGTTTAAAATGGATTGTAATATTTAATGCACAAATAAAATGGTTGAACGCCCTTCTTTCTATTTTATTTAACTGCAATATATATTTATCTAGTTCTCGGCGAACACAAAACTGCACATCTCAGGGTGGGATCATAATTTAACAATCGCCAGAAATTTTAGGTTATTTGACTTGGAGTTGCTCAATTGCTCGCTCTCAGCAGATAATATTAGTATTTGACAAATGACACAAAATGTTCGCCTAGCGCAAACAGCGATTCTTGGAACGTTCGAAACGTGAAAAATTACGAGGAACGTCAGGTAAATAATTCAATTATTCCCGCTTGGCAACAACTCAATTCGATATTGTTTTAGGATGACGTAGGGCAGACGCCGACCGCTCACTTGTTTCTGGTCACTTGAAACTCCGCCGACTTTGCACAATTTACTGACGCCTTGCGGATTATGGAAATTACGGCGTAGCTGCACTCTTGGAAATGCGATGGACTCGTTGTTAAGGCCTTAATCTCGGATTGCAACAGCTTTCCGGAGCCTCCACCCTCAATTTTACAGCTTAATCCTACCTGGAAAAATCTTGCAGAGCTGGAACTACACTGGTCGGAGATGCTTCTGGATTTTCTCGGCTGGAGACGCTCCCATGACTTCAAATTTCTCTCAGGATACTCCTGCACACTCTGCTGATCTCCTGGATTGCCGATCTGTGGGATCCGATGACTAATTTGCTCGTAGATGACCTTCGGAGCGAGCACTGCTGAACCTCAGTCGTAGATGGGATTGAAACATTTTATAATTTTTTTACGTAGAAACTGCTGCAAACACTTGTACAGAAGCACGGAGATGTGTACAATAAAACTGGGTACTTTTTATACTGGTAAAACACCTTTATTATTACTAAAACAGCATTTCAAATGGAGCACAATTTAGCCCAGCTTTCAAATTAATTTATTCAATTGTTCTCCTCGTTATAAAAAAATAGCATCAGGTTGCTATGATACAGTTTTGATAATGAATGGTCATAAATGGAATAAAATTTGAGCACATAATTAATATTTACAGTTTCCTTAAATCTAAATTATTGTCTTTTATCTTGTAATTAGAATTGTTCTATAGCGTTGCACACACAAACGTTTTTCTTTTAATGTCACTGCTCTGCTCTATTGCACTTTGTTTTTAAACACACTGGTATTTCTGAGTTCACACGTCGCTAGTTTTTCTCTTCTGTTGCCTTCTTCTAGAATTCCTCTTTGTAATTTTCTATTATACTCATATTGCTTAATCCACCTTTCAGATTACTCACTTTTTATTGGACAACTACGCTCCTTTTAAAATGCACCTAACTTTTTGTGTCGATTAAATTTTGTGTGGTCTGGCCTTACATGTGCACAAACCTATCATTTTAATTATATTAGTTTATTCACAAGCCAAATCCAAACCCTCTGAAATATGCTTTGCTTTTGCGTGCCTTTCTCCGACTAATTACTGTTTCTCGCATCTCATTATCAATGCATTTAATGCTTTTATGTTTGTTTAAAATTGCAATTATATAAAATATCCCAACTCTGTGCACTATTGAATCCGTTAATTATTTTCCACTGCTAACAGAGCCAAGTTGTGGGCTTCATACCATCTCATAATAATTTCCCCATTTTTTGAGAATTAAAATTACCACGCATGAGTGTTGTTTCTATCTAAACTAACCTATCCTAACAAGAGTGTCCCAACATTTGTTTGACACTAAACTAATCTATTCTACATTATTTAAGTATAGGTAAATCGCTGAAATGTGAAAACGTCCTCTGATTTTATTATCAATTTCATTAATTCACTCATAAGCTACGGCTACCATCGTTCTTCTTTGCCACCACCATCGGATTAACAAAGTTTGTTTTTGAATGTTCTACTACATCATCATCTAGCATCTTCTGTAATTCCTGTTTCACTGTCTAGCGCTGTGCAAACGGTATTGGATATGTTTTACTCTTGAAGCCTATCGTTTCGTCGACAACAAGTTTATGACAATATTTTGTTGCTTGTCCTGTTTTCTGATTTATTACCTTTTTCGCTATTATTTCCATAATTCTGCTTTTATATTGTAAGTAATCACTCCCGATCTGTTCATCATCTCCTTCTATGAGTGTACAACTATTTATAATTATCTCGTTTCCTGCACTCTTAGCTAGGCAGAAATTCTTATCGTCTCCTGCTTTTATTTTAGCTAGGCAACAACTTTCACGCTCTTGATCGCCATACTCGGAAATCGACCAAGGCTTAATTATTTCATTTATTTGGATACACTTTTGCATTCCATCTATTTTAATCCCTATTTGCTGAATAATATCGACACCTATCACAAATTGTACATTTAAAGCAGATACTATGTAAAATCGGACATCATACTCTTTTTCATTTATACTGATCTTAATTGCTAATACTTTGCTTGTCATAGAGATCTTCTTTCTTGTTGCAGATAATAAATCGATTTTATTTACTTTAATTATATTACTTTGTAAAACATTTAGATGATGTTAGGACTTTTTCTTGTAGTAATAAAACCATTGCTCCACTATCAATTAGAGCATAATATTCTTGATCTAAAAATTGTAATTTAATGAACGGTAAACATGAGCTTAAAACTTTATCTTCGCGTTCTTCTAACAAAAATTGAGGTTTTTTTTGTCTCTCAAGGGCTCCTCATGCATCTCCGCTATTTCTATTCTGTTCAAGTCGTTTCTATTTTTCTCTCCTCGCTCAATAAACATGGTATTTACGTATTGTCGACTTTGTTGTTGGTTCATGTCCATTTCTTGGCATCGCTTCTTATTTCTTTTTTCGATCAGGTCGTCGTAGTTTCTTCGTTGATTTTCGCTCCTATTAAAATTTGGTATATTTTGATTCAAATTGTTGTTACTAAAATTTCTTCTCTGGTCATTATTATTTCTGTTGTTGTTGTAGCGACCTTCTTGTCTGTTATAATTGTTGTAATTATTATTATTAAAATTGTTTCTGTTTTGCCTAAAATTATTTCCAAAGGTGTCTTCCAATTTTCGTTTACTAAAATTTTGATATTCTTGCTTCGGACTCTCCCCTTTTTCATTATACACGGCCAGGTCGTAGTTTCGTACTATTTCTAAGAAGTCTTTCAGCGTCTTGACGTTCTGTACCGCTACTACTCTTGTTATTTCGGCTTCTAAGTGCCTGGACAGATGTTGAATAATTTCCTCCTCTAATAGTTTAGGTGTCAGGTACTGCGCTTTATTGTACCGGTGCATTATGTACATTTCTCTAAATCTTTCTTTTTCCACATATTTTCCCGATGTTAGTTCTGTTCGAACTGGAGCTTGGTGCGAATTGCTCCAATACTGTTGTGTAAACAGCTCTTTATATTCTTTGTAGGTCGTGTATTTGTTTTTAATTATGCTGTGCCATATTTCGGCGTTGTGTCGCATGGCCATGTTTATTATCTGCAGCTTTCTACACTCGGTTGGTATTGTTCGCATAACGTCGTGAAGTTTTGCCAGAAAAATTATAGGCAATTCACCGTACCAGCCTTCAAATCTAGGGATCATATTATTGTGCTCATAGTTGGTGTAGCAGCGTTTGTAGGGTATTCATCAATTTGTTGGTATCTTTCATGTACTCCCTGCAGCTCCTCGTAATCCGGTTGACTACAATAGCAATATGGATTGCATTCCGGGTTTGGAATTTTTTGTGGAAACTGCTGCAAACACTTGTACAGAAGCACAGAGATGTGTACAATAAAACTGAGTACTTTTTATACTGGTAAAACACTTTTATTATTACTAAAACGGTATTTCAAATGGAGCACAATTTAGCCCAGCTTTCAAATTAATTTATTCAATTGTTCTCCTCGTTATAAACAAAATAGCATCAGGTTGCTATGATACAGTTTTGATAATGAATTGTCATAAATGGAATAAAATTTGAGCACATAATTAACATTTACAGTTTCCTAAAATCTAAATTATTGTTTTTCATCTTATAATTAGAATTGTTCTATAGCGTTGCACACACAAGCGTTTTTATTTTAGTGTCACTGCTCTGCTCTATTGCACGTTGTTTTTAAATACACTGGTATTTCTGAGTTTACCATATTCACACGTCGCTAGTTTTCTCCTGTTGCCTTCTTCTAGAATTGCTCTTTGCAATTTGCTATTCTACTCATCTTGCTTAATTCACTTTTCAGATTGCTCATAGTTTTCACTATCCTTTGCTTTTTATTTGACAACTACGCTCCTTTTAAAATGCACCTAACAAACCTTTTGTGTCGATTAAATTTTGTGTGGTCTGGCTTTACATGTGCACAAACCTATCATTTTAATTATATTATTTTATTCACAAGCCAAATTCAAAACCTCTCAAATATGTTTTGCCTTTGCGTGCCTTTCTCCAACTAATTACTGTTTCTCGCATCTCATTATTAATGCATTTAATGTTTTTGTTTGTTTAAAATCACAATTATATAAAATATTCCAACTCTGTGCACTATTGAATCGGTTAATTATTTTGCACTGCAAACAGAGCCAAGTTGTGGGCTTAATACCATCTCATCATATACACATACCTTACTTATTTATTTTACTACTGCAGATCATGTTCAATAATGGTAATCTATTCTTAATTGAAATTTTAAAGGCTTATTGAAGTGTAATGTAAAGTTTTTTTTGTAATACCTACTTGTTAAATATTTCTTTAAGGACTGTTTACTACTGCGTAAGCAACCTCTTTACGGCCCGGCCGTAAAAAGTGTCCGTATAGACCACGGCCTGCTAAATTGTATGCCGAACGTCAAAGTGACGTTTGTCACACAAATCCAGCAGCAAGCAAGCCTTCAACTCCACATAGAAGAAGGCGCAAAAGACATCTATAACTCCTGAACATACGCTAAAATAACTTGCTCATTCACAATCTTAACGTCTTTAGAAATATCTTCATCATTTTCTATAGATGTCATAAGTTACGAGCTGGTTACAACTTAAAACTGCTTATAGCCATACACGAAATTGGAAATAAGTGACATTTATAAACAACAGTTGCAACAACAGTAAAGGCTATCCTAACGGACTTCTACTGTAAAATACTATGATGTGGGAGTATAAGCACAATTATAAGGTCTTACTAATAAATTAAACAAAAGCTTCAATATAATAATTTTATTAAAAACTATATGTAACATGTATAATACAGATAAGTAATACGTATAAATTTAAAATTATAAATAAACTTAATTACACATAAAATTTATATACATAATACATACCACGTAAAAAAGTTATGCAATCATTCCTGTTGTAAGTTTGAACTAACCTCAAAATCCTGGCATCCAATTCTCGATACTTCCTCTTTTATACTGGTTTTATTAATTATTTATGATTTTCTTATGTAGTGCACACTGTAGTTTGCGAATTTGAATTCGGCGCCGAGAAGGCCCTGCGCCGAATTGGCTGGCGCCGAGATGGCTGCGTGCCAGGTTGTCGAGACGCTAAGCTGGTCCCGCGTCGAGATGTCCTAGACCCGTATGGGGAGGGTCCATAGTGAGAACCTATAAAGATCAACTTGGCCAAAATTTATTTTTGGAAGGCATCGATTTGGGTATAGTGGTTGACCTTTATAGGCTCTCACTATGGACCCTCCTCATACAAGACTACAAAGGTTTATTGTGGTATCATTTCTATACATGCAAAGTCCTTGTTTGTGAATTGTTTTTAAATCGAAGCTTTCAACGCAACTTTGAGCATCAGTTTTACCGGTTACAACTGTATGCATTCCCGGCCCACTTAAAAGCAAAACCGATTTATATACGAAAATACAAACTCTAAAACCGCTTGTTTCAGGTGATAGTAACGAACTTTTTTAAGGTAATCGTGTTCCTACTCACTTGTCCATTCGGCTATGGTAACTTCACTTCCTCTTCTCAGAGGCTGCAAGTTCGGTGGAGGTAAACAAACAGGACTAATGTGATCTGAAAAATATTTAGTTTGTATTTGCATATTGGCACTACATACCATTAAATACGTGTCTTCCTAAACGAACAAGTGCGATATCACTTAGGGAATGCAACTCGTGGTAGAATGGATGCACAATTACTTGCTCTACTGTCAAGTTCTGCATGCTGCTAGGGTAATCACGTAATCAGGCTTTTTGTTAGCTACGTGATCATTAAAAAATCCTGTTCCTAGGAATACTCTATAGCTAAAAGCATATTTTTGTTTTATTATGTTTATGATGCAATAGCGATATTACTTTAAGATACATTTACCGCCAAAACAAATCTTTTATTTATTAATGATCCACCACAAAGTAAATAATATCACTGGATTGGTTCGCCGAATCAACGTACATCAAAACAATCAACCATGGATATTCACTTTTTGTGTTATCGCTTCTTATTTAATCACAAATTGTTCGGTTTGGAGTGTTTGAACTGGAAAACTCTTCCAAATATTTCGAATCGGAAGCAACTACTATGTCCTGCGTTTTGCAACAAACTAGTAATTCGTCATCAAATCCACACTGAGATTTTCCTCTAGCAGCTTTAGAAGCATTTTTAAGCGCTGGACAATTTCTTATACGCACACATCTCCCATCTTTTGATTCCGGGTTTGGCGTTTTGCACGATGAGCCTTCCATTGCGTTCTCTAAAAGAATTAACATCTTTAAAAATCATTTTTTGTGTGTATGTATTATTGGAAAACTTCCACAGTTCTTATGCGAAGAATGGAAAAGAACGATAATGGATTATTTTAATTGTTTATATAGATACAAGTTTTTAAAAATTACAGTTGAACTCAATCAACACAATCAAATACCACATCGTCCCAATGCACATAAGAACTGCGGAAATCTTATAACAAAATCAAGGCAATCTGAATAACAATTTGTCAATTTGGCTGCTCTAGTGATCAAAGAGTTCTCAACAAGATTAGTTCGGTGTACAGGAACATGAAAGGAATTGTTCAAACCTGTCGGTCTAGATGGAACATGTAAACCAATCCTGCCAGTAAGCTCAGGGGACGAAAGAACGGAATTTACGAAGCAGTAAAACATTTTCAAGTCTCTCTCTTTACGGAGAGAGCATAAACTTTTGATATTCAATTCTGCCTCCAAATCACTATAAGCATAATCAGTTAAGTTCATCTTAAAGACTATGTATCTGAGGATGGAGCGTTGAATTTTTTCAACCTTTTGTATATGGGGGCGTACTAGTGAGCAATATAGTAATTTAATGGAATTGATATTTGTGAAGTCGTGGGAACGTCGCTTTACAAATTCACGCATTTTAAAAGATTTAGATATTATATTAGTAATGTGGGAATTAAAGTTAAGAGTTGAGTCCACGAGCACACCCAAGTCCTTTATGGTCTGCACTTTTTGAACACTAGTATGTTTGACTTTGTAGCTAGTGGAAATTGGATTCCTTGAACGACTAAATGATATCTGAAAGCATTGGACGCATTCAGTTCCATGCAGTTTTAGGAACACCAATCGGCCAATCTATTTAGATCCAACTAAAGTCTCTCGGAGTCATCCACACCACAGACACCTGAATAGAACTTAAGATCGTCAGCAAATAAAAGGAATTGTGGCCTTTCCAGTCCATGAAGCTGTTTATTTTGGCCCTTTTGAGCTTTGAGTTACATTTGGCAAAGTCCGCCTCGCATCGATCAGTTTTGGCAATGATTGCGCCAGGGCACTGTGACTTCGCTTGAGTTTGGTATTTCACTGCTGATCAGGGACTGCACCCAACTAAGTTTATTTTATGTTTGTTACGTTATGCAAGTAGCGTTACTTTTAATTATGTTATAATGTGCTACATAAAGATTTTCTATGTGAAAATTATTGTCAATTTTGGCATGTGCTGTGTAATAAGTTTTGGAGCATATCCCAGTTCGTAGTGCAGTAACGCCTTCAGCTATTATTTTCCTCTGTGGAATTCTTTTACCGAGCCCAGCCGGTAGTTTGATCGATAAAGAGCAGTGTAGTTCTTAGGAATTGTGTTTAGGCAGCCCTTGTAGCAGTTATAGGCAGACCCCCTTGAAACGTAATACTATGATTGTTACCTTAATAGAAGTTTTTGAAATGTATTATTTAATTTATTCACAGAAATAAGGTAGGCTCCAAATCTGGAACCAGTATCACATTTCGCATCACCAAGAGGTCTTCTGTGATGAGACATCCAGTTCATCACAGACATTCCAACGCCGCAGGGGCGCCCTGAACAATATAGTAGATTATGCAATGAGGGAGAGAAATGCGTTATTTTGCTGAGGTACAATTTCTAACTCGAGGGCGAAGCCCGAGAGTCAGAAATTGCACTGAAGCAAAATAGCATTCTCTCCGAGTTGCATATACTATTTTTTTTATGTTGAAGGAATATTTAAAACAAAAACCCGTTTTTTTAAACGTCATTTATTGACATTTTAGTTACAATTATTTTAAAATTAGTAGCCTATGGTAAATTTTAAAGTTGGTGGCACTGTAAGTCATTATGACAAGAGCTCACAATTATGTCAAATTTGAGGTTAGTAGGTTAATGATAATCTCGAATTTCACATAATTGTTCTGTCAGTCATAATGAAAACTCCCTAGGGAAATTTTTGTCTTATTTAGTCTCTAGGGAGTAAATGTTTTACTTCTGTCACAATTTTGATGCTATAGAAACCGACTTCTACTCCCGGTCGTGGAAAAACAAATTTTTCCCCGCAAATACTGATTTTTTGCACTTGCGGGACTAAAGTTGGCACTTTAGTCACTTATTTCAGGGACTAAAGTAGCTCATTTTATCTCTAGGGACAGAAGTAATTAGTTTACCGTATCTATGGTAATTTATGGTAAATTCGGGGTTAACAGGTTAGATTTCGCGTCAGTTTTGACATAAACTGAGGCAAAACCTCATCTATTAACCTCGAATTTGACATAATTGTGAGCTCTTGTCATAATGACTTACAGTGCCACCAACTTTAAAATGTAGCAAAGGCTACTAATTTAAAAATAATTGTAACTAAAATGTCAATAAATGACGTTTAAAAAACGGGTTTTCGTTTTAAATCTTCCTGCAACGTGAAAAAAATAGTATATGCAACTCGGAGAGAATGCTATTTTGCTTCAGTGTAATTTCTGACTCTCGGGCTTCGCCCTCGAGTCAGAAACTGTACCTCAGCAAAATAACGCATTTCACTCCCTCATTGCATAATCTACTATACTTGTCGTTTTCCAACGCTTGTTTTTCGAGTTTAAGACCTCACCGATCCCATTCGCTGGCCGTGAGAAACTTTTAAACTTGTTGCATATAATAAAAGGGGTGGGGACGTTAACCTGTAACATTTTTCCTATCATTCCTCTATCTGTTATAATTTCTGAACTTGCCGACTGATGAAGGCACTCAGCTGTGATACTAGCAGCCTTGGTTTCTAAAGTAAAAATATCATTCGGAAGAGGCCTATCTACTAGCTTAAAAAACTGCGTACAGAATCATGTGTACAAGTAGAAATCTGACGTAGTTAGTATAATATACTAGTAAATACGCCAACGAATATTGTTACATGATAAACCCGTTGGGTGACAATGTCGTTACATTAGTTATTAGGTGATCTGTAACATTAACGAAAATGGCATGTAACAACGTCGTAATGTTTAGTATTTCAAGCAACTCTCCCAAACGGAATGCCGATGAGAGACCGTGGACATAAAGAGTTAACTGATAAGTGTTCCAGGATCGGTAACTCACCGTAAGTCACTCCGCCGAACCACTTCGAATAAATGAATTGCGACGAAACCAGGCTGAAAGAGACAAAAAACATCAAAAATAAAGAAACACCATCGGCTAATATTAAACATTAGTAGCTCGTATATTTGAATGACGACCATAAAACACAAAAAACCTTAATACAGTTGAAAGACACAAAACACTCTGGCTGGGTTCGTGAAGGCAAAACGAACCCTTACAACAAATTACTTACATATTAAATTTGGAAGAACTCATTCGGAATCAATCAAGAGAAAGATTAGAGGTCTTGAATGACAATTGACGTTCAAACAAAGCTACAAATTAATTTCGGTTGTAAATACTGTCGTCGAAAAGGCATTCTCGAAGGCAACGCTTCCATGCAAATAATTAATAACATTGTCGCTTGTTTCTAACACACTGTTCTAGCTTTAATCTGCCAATTATGCATTTTATTAAATATGACTAGGTTAGCCGTTTACTATTCTATGTGATACAAAGTCTAAAGAGAGTTTTAGATAAATATCAAATTCAATTAGGATACGGCTTAAGGTTGAAGTTCGTTTACGAAAATTCAACACTCGAAGTTCGCATCAAAACATTTTCGCCAACTGGCGCAATTTGGCAAACTCCGGAATTTTCCTGGGAAGCGTTTTTCTAGGCACTCGATATTGAAAAATCCTTGACGGCTGCCGTTGCAAGTGGATAATTCTTCGCTTATCGGCACGTGCTGCTATTTCAAACGCCCACAACGTGAAGTAAAGCGAAAGGGAAGCTTGACGTCGGCAAACAAACAAGAAAAATACGTAGAACAATAAAAAGGGAGAAGCGAAAAAAGGAAAACCTGAGGAAATTTTGACCGAGCATTAGCCCACGTAGAACTAATCACGAGTAGGATCGATCATATCTCGAAATACTCGGCGGCTGCGACAACCCAACAACAGGACGAAAGTTGCCCCTGTGGTGGCAATTCCAGCGAGAGAAATCCGCACATGGTGGAACACTCAAAGAAGTACCGTACGTATATGTAAAGGGGCTTCAGAAGCAAAAATCAGAAGAATGTCAATTTCCGATAAAGGAAACATGGCGGCCTCTAAGTTGTGTACTCGGAAATTTTGTAGGAAAAAGCGCATCGATTTTAAATTTAAAGCTTGATAGAGCAATAATTCTTCTTCCTAACGGAGGTTGGATATCATAATGGATGTCATGATTTTGGACACCGCTGCTCTAAATAGGTCTATCGAGGAACAATTGTACCACTCTCTTATCGAGGAACAATTGTACCACTCTCTTAAGTTCCTAAACCATGATGTCCGTCGTCTTCCTGGATATCTTTCTCCCGATATGTTGCCCGGTATAATCAGTTGAAGCAATCCAAACCGTTCTCCTCGCATAACATGTCCGAGATATTTCAGTTTTCTGGTCTTTATGGTTCTAATTAGTTCTCTCTCTCTTTACCCATCTGTCGTAAGACTTTTTCGTTTGTTTTTCTCTCTGCCTATGATATTCGCAACATGCGGCGTACACCCAAAGTTCGAAAGCTTGGATTTTGTCTGTATCTCATTTTTTGAGCGTCCATGCCTCCATTCCATACAAGAGGATTGTAGCATCTCACAAGTCGGGGTCGGATTTCCAAATTTAGATCTTTGTTGGTAAGTAGGTTCTTCATTTTATTTATTTATTTATTAGTCTACGGGCTTTTGCCCATTTTACAAAAATTACGATAGTAATACTTATACCTATTAAATTAAAAACTAAAACTAAAATGAAAACTAAAACAAAACAAAACAAACATTTTTATAAATCAAGTGACATTAATTGAGAAATAAAATTTAGTTTATTTGAGAATAAATCTAAGCTGGTAGTATTTCCAAGTCTACTAGATCTAGAAATAAATGAAATAACCATCTTTAGTTTTGTGGAAGGGTACATGGAAACAATCATGCGAGCGAGTGGCCCTAGCTGCAACATACAATGCATTGCTTCCCAGAAGCTCTGGGGACGATGAATAATTATTTAATGGATTGTAAAGGTTTTTCAGATCTTTCTTTTTTCTCCTCTGTTCTAAATTAACAATGTTACATTCAATTTCGGAATAAGTAAGATCCAAGTCCATATTAAATTTAAATCGGATGAAGTTAAGAAATTTGTGCTGGATTTGGTCTAATTTGTTTATATGCACTTGGTAAAAAGGTGACCAGACCGATGACGAATATTCTACATGTGGGGTTTTACCAAGCGTGTATACAAAAGTTTTACTGATTCCATATTTCTAAAGTCAGAACAGTTTCTTTTTATGAAACCCAACATTTTCAAAGACCGTGAGACCACATGCATAATGTGAGGTATAAAGCTCAGAGTGCTATCAATCATGACTCCCAAGATTCTTAATTTGCTAAACATGACTTAAAGGGTAATCGTTTATTTTGTATGTAAAATCTAGGGTTTTTTTACTGCGACTAAAAGTGATCGAGTGGCATTTATTTGCATTAAGTTCCAACCAATTTTTTTTCACACCAAAGCACCAGATTGTCCAGGTCTGCTTGAATGTCGGCACAATCATTAATGTTATTGATAGTGTTGTAAATTTTAAGATCGTCGGCAAAACTGACTATAAGAGGAACAGGTATTAATGTCATTAATAAATACTAGAAAAAGTAATGGTTCTAAGTGAGAACCCTGTGGAACTCCTGAAACAACTTGAATCTCATCAGACTTGTAGTTATTAAAGCGGACAATCGGTCATGAAGGTAACTGCGCATCCACTCCAACAAAGTCCCTCCAACTCCCATTTTTCCAAGTTTATATAATAGCAATTCATGATTTACCTTGTCGAACGCTTTCGAAAAATCTGTATAGATGGCAATAACTTGTAAGCTACTTTCTAGGGCGTCTATCAAAGAGTTTGTATAATTCAGTAAATTTAGTTCTGTGGATTTTGTTGGGAAGAAAACCATACTGTTCTTGGATCAAGGAGCTATGCAAGACAGCAAGAAAGCTGATCGGTGATAATATTTTCAAATAGTTTAGGAATAGTACTTAATATAGTTATGGGTCTGTGATTCTCTATTTTACTTTTATTATCTGACTTATGAATAGGTGTTATAAAACTTAGCTTCAAGAATTTAAGAAATTCCCCCAGTTGCAAAGACTTACAGAAAATTTGTTATAGCGGCCTAGCTAAAATAAAGCTATATGTTTTTAGCAGCACGGGAGGTATGCCACCAGGCCCAGGCCTCTTTCTAGCATCTAAACTATTTAACTTGTTATAAACTAAGGCGATTGAAATATCGCAGGAAGATATGTTGTTACAACTAATAGATAATTCATTTGTATTTATATCACATTTCTTGTTTGAGTAAACTGTAGAGAAGTAACTGGCAAACATATTTGAGATCACAAGTCCATCACAGCTTGTTACATTATTATAAGAGAATTCTGTAGGAGTTTTAGTAGTATTTCTCTTAGTCTTAGAGTTTATAAGAAAATGTAAGCAAGGCCCTGTTCTCATTGTCACCTGGTATACAGGGTGCGGCAACGAAGTGGGGGTGGAATTGGAACACTCTGTATATCCCTGTATTTTTGAAAAGTACTTTTAATGAGCTTTCTTCTGCATTTAATTTCCTATCTCTAAATTCAATCGCCTTTTAGATTTAATATTCTCCTGCTTTTTTCGTTATTTGCTATTTCTGGTATTGAGTAGTGGCTGGATTTTTGTCTTATAAACTTGGTTTTACTTTTTGTTTGGTGAACTCAAGTGTTTAAATCATTATTTTAACGCCGTTTGTTTGTTATCCTTTGAAATAAAGCATCTTAAGGGGCTTAAATTGCTTTTTATGTTCAAATACACACATCTAAAACAGTTGCATTTAGAGGTATGAAGTAACATATTAAAAGGAACACCATTAAAAGACCTTTTCAAAAATATAAAAATATACAGAGCGTTCCAAATGAAAAAAAAATCAAAATTATAAAATTTGTAAATGTTGAGCATCCTGTATAGCAGTGGTCGCCAACCTGTCGATCGCGAGCTACCGGTAGCTCGCGGGGGCAATTCTGGTAGCTCTCACAACGATTTTAATTTAAAAAATACAAAATCAGAGAAGCTTCCTAAAATTCCACAAAAAAATCTAATTGTCATAATATTAAACATAAACAGCGGCAACGTTGCGGCGAGCGATCTGCCGCTGACGCCATCAAGCTAGAATCGGCTAGAATCGGCTAGAACCGACCAGCCGGACCAGTGCGTTAGTGTTCGAGAACGATATGGATTGCTTTGAACGGGATAAATACGCACGGCGCGGCGACATTGCGCTTAGTTTAAAACTGAACGCGTAACCAACGTCCAGCGGTTGGGTTCGTAGTGAACAACAAAAAATAATATTATGGCAAGCAGTTGTAAGAAGGTAACGACATACCACTTTCATTCGGAATGGGAAGAACAATACTTTTTTACAGAAGTTAAAGATAAAAATGTGTGTTTGTTATGTAATACTTCGGTCTCCGTTGCTAAAAAAGGAAATATTGAGAGACATCATAAAACTGTACATTCTAATTTTGAAAAATCATTCCCACTACATTCTGCCGCCAGAAAGGAGAAACTGAAACAGTTAAAAAAGCAGTTAATTGGACAACAATCAATATTTTTAAGAACAATCGACAAAAATAAGGCTGCAACTGAAGCATCGTACCGTGTGTCCCAGATAATTGCACAAAAAAAGAAACCTTATGAAGACGGGGAAATGATAAAACAGGCGTTTTTAGAAGCTGCTGACTCGTTATTTGCCAACTTTAGAAACAAAGACGAGATAGTTTCAGCTATAAAATCTATGCAACTTTCTGCTAATACAGTGATGAGACGTGTAGAAGTAATGAGCAATGATATTTTTTTACAGTTAAGAACTGACTTAGATATCTGTGTTTATTTTTCACTTCAACTGGATGAATCAACAGATGTCGTTGACACTGTCCAGATGGCCGTGTTCGTCAGGATGGTTTTTAGTGATTTTACGATTAAAGAAGATCTTTTGAAGTTTATTCCACTGAAAGGACACACTACTGGACAGGAGTTGTTTTCTCATTTAAAAAATATTATTTCTTCCGAGAAAATTCCAATATCGAAAATGGTAGGCTTGACAACCGATGGCGCTCCAGCTATGGTGGGTTTTGATAAGGGTCTGGTGGCGTTATGTCGTAAAGATGAAACTTTTCCGCAATTTCTCTCTTACCACTGCATTATCCATCAGGAAGCATTATGTGGAAATTTCCTGAAACTAAACAACGTTATGAAACTGGTGGTAAAAATTGTGAACAAGATTAGAGCTCAAGCGTTACAAAGAAGATTATTCAAAACCTTGGCCGATGAAGTTGACTGTCAATACGGGGACCTACTCCTTCACTCTGAAGTCCGATGGTTAAGTAGAGGACGGGTGCTGAAACGTTTTAATGATGTCCTATCTGGCATAGTTCAATTTTTCAAAAAACGCGATGAATCGACTCCGGAACTAGAAAATTCAATCTGGCTTAGAGATTTTGGTTTTCTCGTGGACATTACCGAGAAATTAAACGAACTTAATTTGCAGCTTCAGGGGAGAGACAAAGAACTAGCAGAAATGATTTCTGATATAAAAGCATTTATCAAAAAGCTGGAGTTTTGGGAACAAAACCTAATTAACAGCGATGCCAAGCATTTTCCTATTCTTTCAGAAAAAATATCTCAAAATCCATTAGAACCCTATGACAGCAAATATCATGTAGAAATAGTTTCTACCCTGAAGAATAACTTCAAAAATCGTTTTAAGGATTTCAACGAAATGGCTTTAGTAGCGCAGTTTGTTGTTTCACCCTTTATGGAAATTGATATCCAACAGTTTGCAACTTGTGTTATGCAGAACTTTGGCGAAGACATCGCTGCAACAGAAATGGAAGTAATTGATTTTCAAAATGATTTAGCCTTAAAATCGTTAGTCTCAAGTACCAAATGTATCTGGCCTATTGTAAGTAAAGACAAATATTCAGTTCTATGCCGTGTTGCCTTGAAAGTGAAAGCATTATTCAGTTCAACCTATTTGTGTGAATCTTCTTTTTCCAATATGAAGTTTATTAAGAACAAATATCGCAATCGACTTACAGATGAACATTTGGATAATTGTATTCGAATGGCTGTATCAAATTATACTGCAAACATTAAAAAAATTATCGATGAGTCTGAGTGTCAGCCTTCTCATTGAACGTGCTTTTTTATTTTTCAATGTTTATGTTCATGATAGTGCGTTACTTTTTTGTTGTTATTATTAACTATTTTTAAATCTTACGTGACATGCCGTTGTGGCTGGATAAAAGTTTGTGTTTATTTTTCAAACAACTTCGTTTGGTAGGTAGGAATGTAGTTATTATTAGTACCTATGTATTATGTATTACCAGTTAAATAAATAGTAAAATAAATACATATAATGATAAATTAACTGTGGATTATTTCATTTACGTTGCGTTACGTGGCTTCCGTGTGGGTAGCTCGCTGTTTATTCCAAAATTAACAAGTAGCTCAACACATTGAAGAGGTTGGCGACCACTGCTGTATAGCATTAATACCCAGATCTACCATTTTACACCCGAAAGGTAGTTCACGAAAGTCATAATTTTTTGGTAACGTTTTCCTTCATTCAATTGTTGTCTGGTGCTTATAGCAGGCGCCTGAAGTTCAGCATTTTTTTTGTGTATAAAATCGTTAATATCTCCGAAACAATTGACGTTCAACCCATACAACTTTATATAGAAATGATGGGTATTTCAATACAAAACTTTTAAGCTGCGCAAATAAAGGGAATTTCATTTAAAAAGAGGTAAGTTTGATTCGCCACACTGTTTTGTGCCATCCTGTATAATCAAAACTATTTTAGTAGTGTGCACCACTTTCGTACCTACAACTTTTATATATACACAATATTCATGGAACTCTCATAGTTTTAGAAATATCTTCCACCCCCGCTCCGTTTCCGGACCCTGTATAAAATACAATTTCAATAGCAAATAAAATGTTACCATCTCTAACAGAGCCTATGGAACTTGCCAATAATACAATGTGCCGAGTAAACTTAAACTATTACAGCAGCAGCCTTATTGAACACCCAGAACTAGAAGCTACGATAACTAGCAGCACTGGATCTGGCATAAATTTAACTCACTGCAACATCGGCACTTTCAATTTACATGAAGTGCAACATAAATTATGATCGTCATGTTTATAATAGTTATTATGTATTGAAATTTTAAATTTCTTAATAAAAAGTAATAGGCCTCGACACCGAAAGCTAAAAGAGGCTATAGATAATGAATGAATGAATGAATGAATAAATAGATGTATGTTACTTAATTAATAAAATTACAAATAAGTTCTCAAACAATGACAAACTTTTTGACATTTCTTTTATGTTCTGGAACGCTAAAGTATTCTGCAATCTAGACCATAAAACTATTTCGCAGTTAAGTGACAAAAAAGAATAACTTTGCTACTGAGAATTTAACAAAAATGTCAACATTTGATGACAGTTTTCGAAAAATGTAATTAATACATACTGGATAAAACCGTTAATAATATTAGTTTAAGTTTCTGATGGATGTAAGATGTAACAGATTAAAATACCTCTTTTGATTTGGGACAGTCTACAACAAACCATATCTGTCCCATCTCTATAACTTTCTTCACGATGTAATCCGCAAATTGACCTTCTAATAAATTCCTCTTCACTACTACTTCCTGCCTGCAAATATTGCTGTTCTAGCACTGGACATTGGTATTGGTCCACTGGTACGCAACTTCCATTTCTATTATCTGGAGTTATGCATGGCGAATCTCTTTCTGAAACA
This sequence comes from Agriotes lineatus, assembly GCA_940337035.1. Taxonomy (NCBI): domain Eukaryota; kingdom Metazoa; phylum Arthropoda; class Insecta; order Coleoptera; family Elateridae; genus Agriotes; species Agriotes lineatus. The sequence goes on from CALNHX010000233.1 coordinate 357,517, forward strand.
AAAGCAATTCCATAAAAGTACTTGATATGGCTTTGTGGAAAGGAGAAAAGCAAAATTACCCTTTGTATATATATTTAAGTCAACATAGTTCATTAAAGGCAATCGAGTACGTTCATTTGTAAGTTTTGTGTATTTGCACTCTTCTGCATATTATTTCCTTGCAAATTATTTTAAATACAACTGATGGGAAAGCAACTGACGAAGTTCTGGCTGTATCAACATGCACCATTTTCAACAGCATCGCAAATGGCTCCTTCATCGCATCCAAACCATCTAAAAACCGCAAATCAAACCTGCTTCGCCCACAATTTTTACATACATACTTTCATCCTCCAGAAACCCTTTATAAATCTTTACAAAAGACAAGTTGGAAACAGCATCGTCTGCCTTTAGAATCTCATATAGCTGTGCATGCAAATCTTGCCCTTCGTACAGCTCGGGCTGCTTCAGAGCAGTCACGACATTGTGCAAAATCATCTCGGTCACGCTGTTTTTAAACTCGCCGTCGCTCAGCGCATCAGTCTTTTTGAAGCACGTTACTAGATAGGAAATGACTTTGGTATCACATATTTCGGACAGGCCTGCCGACTGCACGTAGTCCTGCGGGTTGGGCAGCAGGATGCGCTCGAGCACCTCGACATTGATGTCGTCGCTTGGGAATGTTTTCGCCAGATCTTCCAGGTACACCAGGTTATCTTTGTGTTTGTTTAGGGTGAACCCGAAGATCTCCTCTATGCTTGTGGCTACCTTTCTGTCGCTGGTCGCCTGCGCGGGGCTGTCTTCTGAGAAGCCCCCACCGTCGAGCAGGGCGCTGAGTTAGATATTCTTATAATCTAATGTTGTAAATGACTTCGCATTTACTGTTCTGTAAGAAAGGATGCTCAAAGTCTGTGATGGTGCTACGTATTGTGGTTTATTTACCTTTATTTACATATTTACAGACGCACATAAAACGTCATGTCATTGGAACTTTAAGTGAAATGTCCACGTTGTTTGTGTTGTGGCTAAAATCTTTAACGGGTATAGGTATAGTCCATTTACTAAAGGAAAAAAGTTCTAACTTCGTTGACTCAAAACCGATTTTGAAATATTTTTTTTTATTATTTCGTTAAAAGTTTATAGAAAAGTTCCCCATAGGTGAGAAGGTGTGCTTTTTATTTTTTCAATTGTTATTAACAAATCAGTGTTTTTTAATATATTCTTAATTAAAAAAAATATAATTTCTTTATTTATTTAAACAATTACCTAACATTTGATAACATAAGGTTTTTGGGTTCACAGATTACGAATCTGGTCTTAAAATTGGTCTAAAAACAAAAATGGCGTCTACAAAATGGCGTCGAAGGTCTAATTTTTATTTTCATTTTTTTAATTTTTATTAAATGTTTAGGGGGTTTTTTGGGTCGCTAATCTGAAATTTTATGTTAAAATTTATCAAAAATAAAAAATATCGCTTTTAAAGCGGCAAATTAGCTTCATTTTTGAATTCCGCCCGTTGCCTCATATGTAGCAGTTTTGAACACAGTAATTATAAATATAGCATTAAAAGGTCAATTTTTATTCTAAACGAGTATTATTGTTATTATTTATTAAACATTATATACAAATAAAATTCTAAATTGTTAAATTAAATCAAATTTAAATAGATTAAATACATTTAAATGTAACATACGAATACATATAAATTCCAACGCCTAAAAATGTGTTTTCTACGACCTCTGTTTGATTCACACAGATGCGTGCATCAAAACCTTTTTTTATAATTAATCATGTAATTCAAGTCATAACTGTTCTATCTCATTCAAAGGTCGTGGTAAAGCCAAATTTGCATCTTGCCGTATTTGTTTGCCTCTGTTAATGTTGGAAAGGAATTTGTAAGCTTCCCTTAATGGCTTTTAAGCGGATGGATACATTTTCTACTAGAACTTAAGCCGACTTAGCACATTTGGGAATCATGGGTTTATGGATTTCGTTCAACTGCCTCATTGAGAGAGCTTAGCATTAAGATTCTTAGAATAAGTATTTATTCCTACGTGCGACGCTCCGATTGGCTACGCAGGGTCGCCTCAGCCAATAGTGTTTGAGCTTGCCCCTCCTTGATGAATTTGCGAGTTCGGCTCGTTGTAAATTCAGAGTTAGTTAGATTCAGAACCTCGAGGAAGCAAGTTCAGCTATGCTTTGTGCTAGTTTGCGTTTCGGTCTAACTCCCTGGTAAAGACGTTTCCAGGTTGTTTTGTGTTACGGTTACGCGCAATTCGCTATTTTCGCGTGGCCAATCCAAGCGTGTCACAACAGTTGAAGCTTTTGTAAAAAACCATCGGTCCATCAGTGACGTTTGCAATCGTTGTTACTCAATATACTCGTGTTTGTTAAGTCTTGTTTCACTCCAACAACTAACTGAACCCAAGTTAGGGTTATTAAGTGGCAGTTCCCGGCAATCCCATTGAACCGGAATTCGCAGTGGATTAATTGGGGGCCCCATTCGTGGAAGCCTCTTATCAAGTTAATCATACAAAAAACAACCTCTTTGTACAATTTCCAAAAAATATTACTGAATTCAAAGATTTTTCTGTTTGTGACCGACAGAAGAATGTTATTACATAAAAGCAAATGGCAACTAGTTCAACATTATGGTGCAAGTTTAGATATAGTAATTTTTGTGCACGTAATTATTGAAAAAAGCAATTAGATATTCGATTTGAAAGAGACAGTGTTTTTAAAGTTGTATCAAGAAACATTTCTGGAAAATGTCTTTCATGTCGTTTTATTGATTTGTTAAAAGAAACTTTAGCTGCAAATAATATCCCTGTTCTCATGCTGAAAGTGATGCTGATCGGTTAATAGTTACAACAGTTCTCAATGCATCAAATGAAAACATAGTCGTAGTATCAGAGAATATAGACATATTACTTCTATTAACAGCTTTAGTTTCTCCTGATAAAGATATACAGATATTTTTTTAAACCTGCCAAAAATAAAGAAAATAAAAAAATATCTTTTTCTAAAAGCCTGCAATTTGCGCATCCCAATTGTAGAGAGTATGTACTTTCTGTACATGATTTAACTAGATGTGACACAACTTCAGCATGTTTTAACAAAGCAAAGAATCTTCCTCTTCTTCTTGTTCAAGTGCTTATCCGATTTCGTATGTTTGCGATCAACACGGCTATCTTCACTTTATTGGTTGCAATTCTAGATAACTTATTGGATGATTTCCCATACCACGCCCTTAGGTTTTGCAACCAAGATAATATTCTTCTGTGTCCTGGTCCACGTTTGCCACATATCTTGCTTTGTATAATAGATTGTAGTAGAACGCACTTATTTTCATTCCTCATTATAGGTCCGAGGTATTGCGTATCTTGATGTTGTCCATGATCTCTTTACTTTTTTTTCAGTCTCTTCAGAACTTTAATATTTATTACACGGCCTTTCCATAATATCCACAATATTTTTCGGTATAACCCCATTTAAAAGGCTTCGATTTTGTTTTGTGATTGTTTCGCTAAGTGTCCAGGACTCGACCCCATAGAGCAAGATGGGAAAAATTTAGCATCTTAGCATGCGAGTTTTGGTGTCAAGGTGCAGATCAAGGCTTTTGAATATAGTTTAATATATTGAAGATATATAAGTATGAGGAAGACGAATAGGACCGGCACCTTATTAAATATCCACATGCATATAAGTCCTAGTAAATGAAGCAGTGGCTATGTTCACGAAAGAATAAATTTGCCAAAATATTTGAAAATAGCAATGGTTTACAAGAGACTGCAAAAATATATATTAAAAAAATGCTGGTATAAAATGTATGCTTGCAATGTATGGTGCGAAGAAAAGCAACTGCTTAAACTCTTACAGGAATGTTTAATTGATTGAACGTTTTTTATTATTCATATACCGCAAGGTACAGACAATACAATACATATATTTTTTAAATAAAATCATTTTGAATTTTAGGTTCGACTCTTTTATTAAGGCGTCTACTAAAAAGCATTGTGCCCTACGATGGATTCAGCAGAACAACATTTGTGGGTGTAGGAAAAGTGGCGTTTAGGCTCGGCGGCTTGCGGTGAATGTAGCCGAAATAGTTGCCTTAATTCACGACCGGCAGTGTCAATGGAAGAAGTAGAGGGAAAGAAACTAAAGCTAAATAATTTTTTCCTTGATTTTAAATGTATCTTGGGTTAATTTTAATAAATCTATTAAAATATAATACCTTTAATACTCATTTAATTCTTCTATCATTTGTTTCCACCATTTTTCATTCCCCGTTTTCCATTTTTGATAAATTTTAACATAAAATTTCGGATGAGCGACCCAAAAAACCCCTAGGTATAGGTATCAGAAATAAACAAAAATTGACCCCTTTCCGCCATTTCGGATCCGCCATTTTTTATTGTAGTTGAGTTTTAATTACAAATTTATAATCAGCAACCCCAGACGTCTGACAAAAATAAAAAAAAATTAAATAAAAAATTAGACCTTCGACGCCATTTTATTTTTAGACCCATTTGGAGGCCAGATTCGTAATCTGCGACCCCAAAAACCTTATGTTGTCAAATTTCAGGCAATTGTTTAAATAAATAAAATAGTAATACATTTTTTAATTAAGGGATATTAAAAAACACTTATTTGTTAATAACAAATAAACACACTTTCTCACCTATGGGGAACTTTTCTAAAAAACTTTTTCCGAAATAAAAAAAAAATTTTCAAAATCGGTTTTTAGTCAACGAATATTTGGCGTTTAGAAAATGGACTAATAGAATATACTTGGAGTCATTGTTTATCATCATCATAATCCGGTTCCTCTTATAACCGTGGGGGTGTTTATACTGCATTTTAATATTTTCGTGTTTACTATCGTAGTCCATAGTTTGATTTACTGCTTTTCTTCCACATTTTAACTTATACTAATGCTACTAGATCTTTATAATAATAATAATAATAATAGTAATCTATTTATTGGGTTCTAAATAAGTACAAACATTGTATACCGATGGGGCCACAATTATATACGGAAGAGGCCATAATTATATACAGTGAGAATAATGTAATACGTACTATACATGGCTGAATTGTGCAAAATTCGACATAGGGAATTTACTTAATGTTACCATGGTGTTTGTAAACAAAATAACAACACAGTGATTACAGAAACTAATTGAAACTGGAGTATTTCATTGTCATTTCAAAACCGACAATTGTGACTAGCATGGGTAAATTGATTAATGCGAATAATGTAAGACTGTACATGACTGAATTATGCAAAATTAGACATAAGGATTACTTAATGTTACCATGGTGTTTGTAAACAAAATAACAACACAGTGACTACAGAAAAAACCGACAATTGTTACTAGCATGGGTAAATTAATTAATGCTAAAATAAAGTTGCCAATGTATAGTCTTACATTATTCACACGGTATAACAGCAATAAGATAACATGAACAAGAAAATAGAATGCTTGAGTAAGAAAGAGATGACCAGACGATAAAATTATTTTAGTAGGCATGTTTAGTTGACTTATGTCATAATTAAAATAAGTGTCATGCCTACTCGAATATTTACTACTATGTTTATCTCTTTCTTACTCAAGCATTACGGGTTATTTTCTTGTTTATGTTACCTCATTGCTGTTATATATAATTATATATAATTGTGGCCCCATCGGTATAACAGCGTGTTTGGGATTATCATAAAGAGTTCCCATTATAGGCCATATTTGACTGCCACTGCTTTTTGATATAGGACATCCATCTACATTAAGTTCAATAAATATAGTTTCAAGTACATTATCCGAACTGTAGTGGAAATATTCAATTGTTTGCAAAATACCTTCTATTCCATAATGCCAGTATCGTCCAGGCTCCCCAGGCTCTACAGTTTGAATGTTATGTTTTCGTGGGATATTAACTAGTGATCTATAATCTAATTGCAGGTATTTTACTCCATAACTAGATAATAACTTTAAGTATCTGATACGAATTTTTTATTTACGTCTAGATAATCCCGAACTAAATTCGCAAAATCTGTTTTAAAAGAAATCGCGTCAAAAGATGGATCTGTGCTTTCTTCTTCACTACTGCTGCTACTACTAATTTTATAATAATAATTTATACTGCTATCATCTTGTAACTCGGTTACATCTATATTTAATGCATGTATACTTGTTGAATCTATATGCGACGATGAATTTTGTTCATTAAAACAACTTGCTAATTCATTCTCTCTATTACAAGTATCCTTGGTCGTCAATTTACGCTGCAGCCTCTTCATTTCAGCTGTACGACGATACCATCATCTTTTACTTAAATCGTGGGCGTGTTTTCGTCGGAGGCCCATTATTAATCTAAAAAGTAGTCCATATTTTAATTTAGAGCAATTTTAAAAGTAATATTAAGGGCATTAACGTATACCTATACTCTTATGTTTATGTGATAAACGATTTTATTCTTCTTTAATAAATTTATTTATGTAATATTCCCGAAATCAAAATATATCATTAACATAGTTCAGAATGAATAATTACATTTCACATATGATTATTTTATAGAAATCATCAAAATATTTCGTATTCTTGCACTTGATACTTAATTTGTGATTATAAAGTTCTAATTTGAGTAATTTATGTTTCTATGTAGCTAACAGGTTTTTGATTCTGTGCTATTGATATTTCTTAATTAATACCAATAGCATCTGAACTTAGATAATTGATATATAAATAATTTAAAAAGAAGTTATTGAAATATGGAAACTTAGTTCTTTACTTACTCAAAATTATAGATCAGAAATATGTCACCGATTACTAATTTAAAAATCGTATTCTAATAATTAAAGCTTTTATTTCTTCCCAATTAAATAATATCACTGTACTAGTTACTCTATATAATTAAGAAAACGATAGACTCGAAAGGTATGTATTTAAATTTCATAATAATCTACAAGCTTTAATGAACTTCAGAAAGGTTTTATCGTTTAAGAAAGGAGTATTAGATCAACTTAAATAGTATACATTGGACAATAAGTAATTCCTATATACTTGATAATTTGAAAATGTATATAGATATAAAAATAGTTATTTATACAACGAGTAGCTAAAGTGTCACTTTTTTTGCACGCGTGATAAAGTTTAAAAAATTAGCTGAAGACGAATTTTTTAAATCTGACAAGTGCAAAAAGAAGCTTTAGATACGAGTTGTATACATAATTTTTTCGACTACCACATATTTATACTAAAGGAGATTACAAAACGCCAACTTTATTTCAAATTGAAAAGTCATGTTAAGGTATGAAATAAAGTGACAGATGTGTGCAATAATATTTTTATTGCATAGTATGCAATAACAATATGCTTTCGACATATGGAAAGTATCACATAATAGTCTCCTTTATGTACTTCATGTGCTCTATTAGATCTGATGTTTTCAGTTTAAATATGACCATAAATAACCAATGGTTTTCTATGAATATGACAGTTATTATAATAGTAAAAGTGTCAAGTTGTTTACATTATCAAATTTTAAATTACACATGTTTTAATCAAGAACACAAAGTTTTTATATCCAAAATGATTGATGTAGCAGATGTGACATTGTAAAAGTGTTGGTTTTTATGTTAATATTCAAATAAAATGTTGACATGACAGTCGGTGACAGTTATGCAATGATTTAGGTTATATAAGTGTATTTAATTCTAGAACAACCTCATAATGTGAATTAATATTCGACATATGTTTCAATTTTGAAGGCTAAGTTTAATTTCATTTTCGTTTGCTCACATGTTATATAACAGTAAAATACAAATCTAAAGCATAGTATTCCAACCAGAAATTGGAAAGCTATTTAAAATCAGGCCAGCATTGAGAACAAGAAGTCACTTAATTACTGTTTGATTATTATTCAGTGACACTTCGATAATAACCTTCATATTTGACAGATGCATTGGGAAGTTTGGAAGACATATACGTTTTTCAACATTTTCTATGCTACTATATGGTTTTGAAAACTTAACTAGTACCTACTTAAATCATACACAATGTTACAATGCCTTAACAAAACAGTTACATGTACAGTTTGCAGATGAACTAACTGTCATTACTTGAAAGCTGATTGACATTAGAATATTATTTACTGATTGTATGAAACCAACTTAGACATGACTTACACTTTTCATGGTGTACTGGATTTTAAATAGATTTCCAATTTTTGGTTGGAATACTATACCAAAGAGTGACTATTAAAATGTTCACCACAGGGTGCAAAAAATCGTAATTTATTTGATCTAAATCGGTTGTTTTTGGATTGAAATCGATTTTTCAATGTTTGGCGTGGTTAGTCAAAATTAAATAGCAAACATGTTTTAACAATAAGCATATGTAGGTATGTACTGTGTTATGTTTGTATGTGTATATTTTCTGTACACATTTGCCATTTTACACGTCTACGAGCACTGCAAGCTTGTAAATCACTCGAATAAAAAATTGTATTGGTAAATTATACTTTTTAAAACATTATAATGAATAAAAGTTGAAATCGCGACTACAAAAGTTTTATATTTGCTGTGTGAATGAAAATATTCATAGACATTGTGTAGATAAAAATACAAAAGGTTCCGTCACTCAATAAAAAATATGTAGCCTCTTAAACACACAGGCACTTTTTTTGAAACTGATAGTAAGTGGGCGAACTGCACTGAAATCGGACCCGTACCTACGTATTATACGTACACTGGAACACATAATTATTTATCGATATTGTCTTTTCTACAAATCGTTGACCCAATTTAAATTAAGATCGTCCAAACTAATAAAATCTTTTTCGAGATGTTGAATTTTTTTAAATATAATTATAGTTAAGATGTTACTATTTTAAAAAATTAAATTGCTCTGTTATATATTTGGTCAGTGTCGTAGATTATGTTAGGTGATACGTTGGGTAAGTGCTTACGAAGCAGTTCCCAGCCCCAGCTTCAAGCTTCTTAGAATCTTTAGTGATAAGAAATGTTATATAAGCATGTGCACACTGTACTTAGTCAGTTCTTATGCCAGTTCTTATGTCAGTTAGCATCTAGTAGACACATTGTAAAACTGCATTTTGTAACTCCGTAACTTGAATAAATTAATTTTTTTGATTTAACAAGTTTCGTAAAGTATAATTGGCGCAGTCGGTAGGATGGTCAAAAATTAAAGACAAAAATCGCTTCAATTTTGTGTTTCAACACTTAATTGGCCATCCGAACAACGAACCAAGAAGACATCTGTAATTCGAAGAGGGGAACCAGAATCGTCCACATTCGAGAGCCAGAGCCTTCAATCAACAATCCAGGACTCAACAGGCCCAAAATCGCCCAGAGAGCCTTACAACGCAGGACCAGCCCTCCAAACATCGAGTACGCTGAGCCCGCACGAGGTGACAACGCCCCGGACTAGCATCGCTAGGTCCAGTCACGTACTCAAGGAACATGAGTACAATTACAACGATATTAATGTAAGATAAATTTTATTAGCAAGTGCAAAAGTGGCTTTATTTTGCTAGATATAACCGCTCATTTTGGAGCAAAGTTGTTAAAATAATCATTTTACTTTTAAGCATCTAATAACCGAATTCAATTGATTTATCAACACATTCTCAGGAGAATTGTTGTTAATAATTGTGTTTGTTATTAGCCATTGCAACTCTTAAACAAATTCAGGTGCAGTTAGCTGTAAGCCAGATCAGTAAGCGTTACTGATAGAGTAACTTAATCTCTTACTGTGCTAGCACTGCATGCGTAGGATTTCTAAAAATAAAATTGCAAGCCCCGCTTTAAAGCAAGTGCATTGGTTTCCTAAACGGGAGTAAATACACCATTCACTTGTTGCGAAGCAATAAAACGTTTAATTTTAAGACAGAATTGTTAAACGTTAGGTAGCAAATAAGCAAATTATTCGCGAACAAATTAAAATTTTATGCAAGGAGACGACGATCTTCTCCAGCTTTTCGAAAATTTAAATATTCAAGAAGTACCTCCCGCAGTACCAGTAAATATGGCACAAGCATTTCATTTGGAGTACCTCAAGACAGTACCAGAATTTGATGGCACTTCTTACAAACTATCGGAGTACGTGAGAGCCGCCGAAGTTATAATAACGCATTTCTTTCCTGAGGGACAAGGAGACGCTTTTCTACAAATATTATTATTATCTGCACTGCGAACAAAACTAACAGGCAGAGCATTGTTAATTACAAGCGGACGTGAAATACCAACCTGGATAGCATTAAAAACGCTATTACAACAATCATTTGCGGACCAGAGATCTGAAGATTCATTGCTAAGGGATCTCATGCTATTAAAGCAGAACAACGAAACAGCGCAGGAGTATTTTGAAAAATGCCAGCAAGTTAAAAGTTTATTGTATTCCAACGTGCAATTAAACGAACCAGCCGCAGCAGTTCGAGCAACGAAAAGAGCGCTTTACGACAGTTTAACACTAAAAGCATTTTTAACCGGACTCAAGGAGCCTATGGGAAGTTTCTTACGAGCCAGAGGACCAACTACTCTTGACATCGCAATTAAATATTTAATAGAAGAGGAAAATGTAAATTACAACAAAAATTGAGACTCATCAGAACAATATAAACAACAAGTTAAAAAACCATTTCCACCGTATAATTTAAGGCTAAGCAATCCGAGCCAGGCATGGCAACCAGCACCAAGAAATTTTAACCAATTTCCCAGTTACACACATCAAATGCCACAACCTATACAAAGAAATAATTTTCCAATTCATTCGAGACCGCAACAGCAGCAGCAGCCTCAACAACGAAATGTATTTGCACCTAGAAACACAGAAGTTAGTCATCTACCAAAACCAACACCAATGGACACTAGTTCGAGTAACACCAGAAGAACAATACAACCACCAAATAGATTTATTCCTTCAGCACAGAATTCGTTTACACCTAGAGCTACATCGTACATTAGGCAGTCAAATCAACCTAGAAACTTTATTTCGGAAGAGTTACACTTTCAAGAGGACCCCGAGGAAGAGGACAACATTCAGGAATATTATTACGAAGAGGAACAAGAAGAAGATAATTACTACGAAGAACAGGATTTTACTTTACCTGCCCAGAACAACGACGACACGTAGCGCAGCCAATAAATGATCAATCGCTAGGAGAAATGATAGAAGTTAACAACCACCAAAATTCAACGTTACCATGTATTTACATTCCACAACTCAAATCAAACTTTTTAATCGACACCGGAGCATCTAAAACTCTTATTAAACCAGAAGTAGCATATAAATATTTCCCGGAGTTAATAGTAGAGGAACCGTTCCAAATTCAGACAGCACACCAAATTTCATCTCATCAAGAAACTGCAACTATTCAATTACCATCAATATTTAAAGTGTCATTAACTCATAAATTTCATCTATTTAATTTCGACAATAAATACGACGGACTCATTGGAATAGATTTGCTAAAGAAATTAAAAGGAACAATAAATTTTGAAGAAAACCTTTTGGAAACACCACATACCCACATCCGATTATATTCAATGGAAATAATCAATCAAGATTTGAATCATAAAATTACAATACCAGCAAGATCAGAATGTTTTGTAAAAATATCTGTAAATAGAAACATTCATGAGGGAATAATTGAACATACAAAATTAAACAAATATTTAGAAATTCCGACTTCATATGTCACAGTGCAAAATTACTTTGCAACTACATCAGTGATCAATACTAGTGATCAAGAAATAACACACACCATAATGAACCCTATACCTATCGAAATCGTGGAAGAAAATAACGACACCCTATCGCTAAATTATCAGGAGTCATCGATCGACCACTCAGCATCACCATGCAATATTAAAAGGATATAAAGAAAAAATTTACAACAATTACGCTTGGAACATTTAAACAGCGAGGAAGCTACATTAATAAAAAAATCTGTGTGAAGACTTTAAAGATATTTTCTATTGCGACCAAATTCCACTGTCCTTTACAAACCAAATTAAACACGAAATTAGGACAACTGACGAAACACCTATATATACTAAGAATTATCGATATCCAGAAGTACACAAGGAAGAAGTAAGGCGACAAATTGACAAAATGTTGAAAGATCAAATAATCGAACCATCAACATCACCATGGAGTTCACCTCTTTGGGTTGTTCCAAAAAAGGTCGATGCATCAGGAAAACAAAAGTGGAGAATAGTTATCGACTACCGAAAACTAAACGAAAAAACTATCGACGACAAGTACCCATTGCCTAATATCAATGATTTACTTGACAAATTAGGAAAATGCCAATACTTTACAACGCTTGACTTAGCATCAGGATTCCACCAAATCGAAGTAGAACAAAAGGACATCCCTAAAACCGCATTTAATACAGAAAATGGGCATTACCAGTTCAAACGAGTTCCATTCGGCCTTAAAAATGCGCCGTCATCGTTTCAAAGAGTTATGGACAACATACTACGAGGTATCCAAAACGAAAAATGTTTAGTATACCTTGATGACATCATTATTTTTTCGACATCACTCCAAGAACACATTTCCAGATTAAAAGAAGTATTTCTGCGACTACGAAAGACAAATTTTAAAATCCAATTGGACAAAAGCGAGTTTCTAAAAAAAGAAGTTCAATATTTAGGACACATTATTACCCCCGAAGGTGTGGAACCCAATCCCGATAAGATAAAGGCTATCAAAAACTATCCTATACCAAAAACTCAAAAGGAAATAAAAGGATTCTTAGGACTGCTAGGTTATTACCGACAATTTATTAAGGATTTTGCAAAATTAACGAAACCACTAACTAAATGTTTAAAAAAAGGAGCAGTAGTTATGTTATCACCGGAATATAAAGAAGCTTTCGAAAAATGTAAAACTATTTTATGCAACAAACCTATACTTCAATACCCAGATTTTGAAAAGGAATTTAATCTAACTACAGACGCATCCAACTTTGCAATTGGAGCCGTACTTTCGCAAGGACCTATAGGCAAGGATTTACCCGTTTCATACGCTTCAAGAACGTTAAACGAATCAGAGGAAAAATATTCAACAATCGAGAAAGAATTATTAGCAATAATTTGGGCAACTAAATACTTCAGACCGTACCTTTATGGACAAAAATTCAAAATCATCACGGATCATAAACCATTACAATGGCTTAATTCATTTAAGGAACCAAATTCTAAACTTGCAAGATGGAGACTTAGACTGGAAGAATTCGACTATGATGTTATTTATAAAAAAGGAAAACATAACACGAACGCTGATGCCCTATCACGCATAAAATTGAATCTTATCGACACAAAACCAATGATCGTTAATTTCGATACCACCATAGTAGACTTATTAAATGAAGTAATAAACGAGACCTCCATTGAACATGTTAACGAAACACCCTCGAGTTCAAACAAAGAATTTCAAGCTGTACCAGAAATATCAGATGACAATCAATCAATAAATACGACTCATTTCAAAAATCAAGAACCGCACTTTTACAAATGCGTAACAAAAAGAAACAATAAAAATAACTCTAAGAAAATTACATTTAACATCAACGACAAAGTGCTTATTAAAACCAACGCCAGGAATAAAACAATTAGAAGCTCAAATCGAAGAAAACACAATTCACCGAGCGGAGATGTATTCGATAATCAATAATTGATCCTGAGAACTTAGAAGACAATTTAATATTTATCCAGAATAAAATACAAGGACAACAATTGCTATTTAAAATCAACCGAGAAAATTTACCTTTATACGAAGACATTATTGCAGTCAAAGCATATCAAATAAAATCCAGAATCGTATTTATTTTGGAAATACCTCTAATAAATCCGGATATCTACGATTACTATCATCTTTACCCATTACCTGTGAAAACCGATCAACATTTCCAAATAATTATACCACAGAAAATGTATTTGCTTTACAATGAAAATAATTATATTTCCACGGACGAGGCCTGCAAAAAACTACGCAATGGTGAACACCTATGTAAAATCCAAGAAAAAATCAATTCAGAAGAACCACTTTGCGAAGCTCAACTCATTTCATTTATAAAAAATAATGTATGTAAAATCGAAATATTTACATTAGAGCATTTTAAAACACAGAAAATCGCCCAAGATTCATGGTTACTGATTGCCGATAAAGAATTAATATCCACAATCACTTGTGAAAATAGTAAGCAGAAGATGCCGCTAAATGGAAATTACATTATACAAATACCGCCAAAATGTGAACTAAAAATAGAAAACAAGGTACTGAGGACAAATTATTATTCTAATTCCTTAAACGAGATAATTCAGTTGCCGATGATAAACTCCACGCCTACCGAAGAACAACAAATAAATAATAAACTCCCATCGATACATCTGGAGAATATCGATCTAGACGACATATTCACTTTAAAAAGTAAGCTAAAAGACTTGCGTAAAAAAGTGTATAAACCGAATTTTGACGGACATTTATATATTAGTAATAGTGTATTTTTTATATTAATCTTAGTTATATCCGCAATTTTGTTCACTTTATATAAATATAATAAACTGCCTGCTTTATGTAATAAAAATAGCATAGACAAATTAGGGCCAAAACCAGTCGAAATTATTCCTTAGAAATTATAATAAAAATGTAATTTTACCATAATTTCTGCTCTAATGAAGGGAGGGATTATGTTAGGTGATACGTTGGGTCAGTGCTTACGAAGCAGTTCCCAGCCCCAGCTTCAAGCTTCTTAGAATCTTTAGTGATAAGAAATGTTATATAAGCATGTGCACACTGTACTTAGTCAGTTCTTATGCCAGTTCTTATGTCAGTTAGCATCTAGTAGACACATTGTAAAACTGCATTTTGTAACTCCGTAACTTGAATAAATTAATTTTTTTGATTTAACAAGTTTCGTAAATGATAATTCGTAGCATAATAAGTACCTGTATATATTTCCTAGAATCTATAAAAATGCGATTGAAATATTAAATTCGCAGGAGTATGTTCCTTTGGCATTCTATATGCTGCATACTAATAGAAGAATTTTAGAATCCCTTGATTGGCTTCTATAACCAAGACAGTTTTCGTTTGCTACTAGTAGTACTATAGAGGCGCTTTTTGAAACTGCTGAAAGAATACCTGAATTACGGTTCCAATGGAAGCTCAATGGCACTTAAGTTTATTAGTGGAATATGCTACTACTTTTTCGTTGGTGCACATGGAACTAGTATAGAATCCTTTTTAATAAATATCATACTATAAGAGGACCATAAGCACTGTTCCATAAGACTTCTATTTTATGAAAAAATTGGGAATGCCAAAGGAACCTTCATGGAATCTGTGGTTTTGTGGGAAGTATACGGTCAAGGCCACATCTGGCAGATTTACAAAAATCGTGTTTTAATTAGTATTCATTCAATAAGCATAACTCTAAGGATTAGTTAGAAAGTGTAAATGAATACTGATATTTAAATAATTTATTAGGCAATTGTTTATATTTCCATAGTCATTTCATAATGCCATTTACTACGTAACACAACTACGTACTACGTTTACAAAACCTTTGATTTTTCCACCACACTTTCATTATAAAATCATTATGATTTTAATTAAAAGTTGTACAATTGTGGTCGAATTATCTTCCTTTCGGATTCGCAGCTAATATAGCATTAAGGGCCGCTCTTGAAATGTCTGTCTGCTCTTTTTCTTCTGGACGTTTAACCGTTCTAAAAAAAATAAGCGTGACATATCGGCAGTGGAGACGTACTGTTTGTTTTTAGATCCATTGAGAGCACAAAAGATGTCCCATATAACTTAATTTTAAAATTTATAATGTTTAGCATCCTAAACATTCTGGGACTGTGACAACTGATCATAGTTAGAAGAAATTATAATAATTACACTAATATCAAATAAATCCAAGAAGCTAAAACTGGCTTTGAGAAACATGTGTGAATATAAAATTTATCAGTAATATAACCATTTCAATTTAAGAAAAAACGTATAGTCCAGTCAAATCGTGCTCCAAAAGGGCGAATAGGGGAAAGTTTTGGTGCAGTTTTGATATTTGGCGCCTATATGTTTTTTTGGGTCGCAATAGATGAATATCAGGTTTGCCAACAAAAATGTTGACCGAAAACACGTTTTTTAAGCAAAAACGGTGTAAAAATCGATTTTTTTAGTTTTTCTAAAATTATCCAAACGCTATCCATTTTTCGTAAAGCTATATGAAATGAAATAAGATAAAAAAATTTACATTCCATGTACTTGAGGTTTTTTCTCCGACCAATCGTTCAGCCGCGAAAGCGCTGCGAAGTTATAGTACAGTCAAATGATAGAAAATGGGAGAAAGCTTTGGAGTTTTGATATTTGGTTCCTATATGTTTTTTGGGTCGCTGTACCCGAATATCAGGTTTGCCAACATTTCATTAATTAAGATTCATTTCATATACCATTTTTGATTTACGAAAAATTTATAGTTTTTGAGTTCCTTTGAAATACACTGGAATAATTCCCTTTTTTTGCTTTTAACACGTAAGTTAGAGGCGCTCTCGCAGCTGAACGATTGATCGGAGAAAAAACCTCACCTTAAATAAAATATAGAAAATTGTATCCTCTTTCATTTCATATAGGTTAAACGTTTACAAAATTGAGTAGTTTTCGAGTAATTTTAGAAAAACTAAAAAACCCGTTTTTTGCACCGTTTATGCTTAAAAAACGTGTTTCCGGTCAAAATTCTTGTTGGCAAACCTGATGTTCATGTACAGCGACCTAAAAACATATAGGAACCAAATATCAAAACTCCACCAAAACTTTCCCTTATTTCTAACATTTGAATGGACTATAACTTCGCGGCGCTCTCGCGGCTGAACGATTGGTCGGAGAAAAAAAGCTCAAGTACATAAAATGTAGGAAATTTTATCTTCTTAGGTTCAACATTTACGAAAAATAAATAGCTTTTGGGTAACTTTAAAAAACAAACAAACTCGGTTTTTTACACCGTTTTTGCTTAAAAAAATTTCGTTGGAAAACCTGATATTCGTGTAAAGCGACCCAGAAAACATATAGGAACCAAATATCAAAACTCCACCAAAACTTTCCCCTATTTTCTACCATTTGACTGGACTAGTAATACCCTAGAATAATTATTTTCAGTTGCAATTTTTAGTGAAATTGTTAGTTTGTTCATAAAATAATGTTAGCTCAAAGCGTTTACAATTTTTGTGTAAAACATATTTTGATCATCCAGAACGATTTAAGGCTTAAGTTTCTGAAGCCACATTTAATAATATTTCTGTGGGATTTTACTTTTTACTTACAAATTTTTATCGTCAGCAGTTGCATTAACGATGGAAGTGGAGGCTCGAGTCCCGTTAGCATCAGCAATGTAGTAGGTATTATAATAGCTACCATTCTTGTTTGCGGAATAAAACCCGAAAACACTATCCGCATTTGTTGTCAAACCTGTTCTTACTTCTTTTCTTCGTTGATCCTTCAAGATCACACTAAAACGAAGTGCTAATAGAATTACTTATTTGAAATTAGTACAGGTACTACTTACTTGAGAATATAATCCCCAGTACGATTTTGCTCGAACTGATATTTGCTACTGGGAAAATCTCTAGGGTATTTAATTTGAAAATCTGTTACAATACTAACCAGACACAGTATGCCAACAACTATTGCTAATGATGCACAGCTCATCATCATGCAACCTGAGGCAGAGACAGACTCGAAATGTGTTATATTTCAAATATCAACCTCTTCGATTATTTGGCATACAGACTTCTCCTTCCTTATTTAGTTTCATTGAAAACTGGTTTCTAAGCTTGCAGCGAAACGAGTTGACCGCGAGAGTGGTTTAATGTAAGTATAAGTATAACCCCCACCTACTGGCAATGACTGTTTTTAAAACAAAGGATATCAAGCTGTGCAGTTTGATACAACTGACAAAATGCACAAATAAGGCTAAAAAATTTTCAGTAAAGGTAAATATGATAGCCAAATAATGCTGAACATTTTGAGATAGCCAGAAAGCAAATTTCAGGAACTGGTCGCTCTACTTCTATTAACCCTTCCGCGTTTAGTTAATTATAAAAATAAATAATATCTTCAAATGCCATGTTCGTTTCCCGAGGCAAGGTAACAACGTGGGTCAACACTCGCTTTACGTCACTTGAATTCTAAGAGAAATAATTAAAACGACCTTTACTCACTCCGTATGTAGATTATTATAAATTGCATCGATATTCTTCCATAGGATTGGGTTAAACCACTTCTGCTTAAAGATGGAATTTGGCTCCTGTAACTGCCAATAATACAGGTTGAGAACAGGACAATGATCTACATTAACTTGAAGAAGAAGCAAATTAACAACCATTAAACATATCTGACACACAGTTGTAGTTCTGCTTAAAACTTGGTTTCTTTTCTTGTTTTTATGTATCTGAAAGGCACTAGTACGTTAGAATAGTCCATTTATGCCATGTGTTCAAAACAAATTACAAAATGGTTGGCCATAGAAAATGTGATTCAATCAGAAATGTTTTGTGTTCTATTGTAAAAGCCATTATAATTGTAGTTTAATTGAATTTTCAATATAAACTTATGACAACAACAGTGATGGTAGTTAATGAATTTTAAAGCCTGCTGTTGACGTGGTACTAAGCAGTAGTAAATGAGAAAGAATTTTCTTAAAATTTTCATATTTTCGGATAAACTGCGACTACTGACATATACTAGGAATCTGGCAGAGATATCGTTATGGAGGTAATAGAGTAGGTCGCAAATATATTCCCATAATTCTGTGACTTATTCAGTAGTTAAGAAGATACAGGTGGCTAAAATTTATTAATATTACTTATGACAAAAACTGTGTATACGAAAAAATGTCACCAAATTAAATCAGTTTGCAAACCGCCACTGTCAAGTCACTTCCAAAGTCAAGTTTAATTGATTGATCATAATGCGTCTGCTTATCATTCTGAAGGTCGTGGGTTCAATTCCCAATCTCATATGTATTTAGTTCTTTCCAGTATTTGCTGTAGTTTTAGATTAACTACTATATAAATATGAATCTTCGTAAATTTAAGCAGCACACAAATGATTTACAATTTTTTAGAATATTTTTATCTTCGTCAATGTTGTTATAGACTATTTACCGAATTAGTTTGAGTATATCGTTACGAACTTTATTACTGCACTCAGTGCGGTAATAGATATTACCGCATTCAGCACAGTTATAGATTATATTACCCCACTCTGCGGTAATAGATATTACCCCACTCCTTTTTACAAGCCCAAGGATATATTGAACCAGAAAAATATAAAGTATTAAACAATACACCTTTGCTTATGGCACTTAACGAAACCCGTTTGATTGCCGCAGAACTTGGCTCACCGCCTCATTCTGGAAATCAAATTGGTTTCGTTAAGATGCTCATAATTAAATTTGTACCGCTAATATCTATTATCTAGTTACATCATTTTTTTCAGCGATGATTGGGAGCTTGTGCCCATGTAGCAGTTGCAAGAAAAATCGTACACCAATTTACTCTCCAGTCAGTTTACTTGCACTGCATTTTAACAATAGAACAGTGTATAAACATAAAGAGAGTTGAAACTTACAACTACGACAAAACGAGATAAAACCTTCAGTTTACATTACAACACTACAAATACATTAATAAATGTGTGAATTAAAGTGCGAAGTGAAGTGTGTTTATTCACGAAAAGATGTTGAGCTCACGAGCACGTGCTGCAAGTGTGATCATATATTTGAGTGAATAAATGTTTAATTCACGTGGCGTATATATTAATACGATTCGGGTCTTACTTTTTGTTATCTATTAGTATATGTTTATAAATTATATTTTAATCAATTTAAATTGCCCTGTTTATATTATTTGAATGTTTATAGTTATTATTTGTGGTAGCTCCTGAAAATCAGGGGTGGATTCCTTTGATCTAGATTGCTTATTCTGAAATTTGATGTTCTGATTTTAATTTTATTACAAGTCAAAAATAACTTCTGTCAAATGATATGTCAAACAAATTTGGAAATTCAATGACAAATACCAGATCGTTACATTTGCCACATAACAATATCAAAAAGTAAGTAATTCCTTAATAATAAATTTACCTTTCTAAACTTTATTTTCGTTCAGTGCTTATCTCAATACCTAAACTCACCTACCTTTCACTCGAACTTATCAATGTCTCTGATGTAAACCAACTTGTTCCACTCCGCCAACAACCACAACTGCTTCAGTCTACAAACACAGCGATAGCGTCCAATGACAACCAATATAGCAAAACTGCCTAGAATCAGGAACATAAGCTCCCTCACAGCATGAACCCAAACAGCACCCAGTTGCAGTAACTCAACTCCAACACCGCATCCAAAAACATTCCTCCAGTTACTCCTCTGAGCAGCACCAAGAACCTCGGTACAAGTACAGAACACAAAAACTAAACCGCCAAATCCCTCCAACGTACTTGCTCTACCAACGGTCCTCCCTTGAACCTCTCCCCTTAGGACCAACAGCTCGACGCAATCCAAATCAATTGATATACAATGTCAAATGTATTTCTTCAATAAACTTAACTTAGTATTCTTCTCTATTTATTCTCCTTTGTAGATTAGTCTTGCTTTTAGTTTAGTTTTTCACCATATACTTGCTATCTTCCTTCATTTTGTATCTCATCTTCTTACTTTAAATTCCATTTCCATTTCACCACGCAAATTTTGTTTAATATCAACCCTTCTTAATTTCTAAACATTTTATTTTTTAAAATAGGGTTTATTTCATACTTTTAAATTACACCAAATCAATTACAGTTTTACAGTTTTAAGTCCTTAACGATATCATATTTTTCCTTCCAACACACTATATCTTTATTTTTGATTTCTACCTACTATGTGCAATAATCTATTTCGATTAAGTATTTGCCATTACCTTCAAATTTCATATTTAGATATTACATTATATTCGAATCCATCTGTTTCTCAGTTAGCCATAATTTATTCAATTATAAATTCTATTTCCTTTTCTAATTACGTATCAATTATTCATATTCCCAATTCATATTTAAATTGATCCCGATAATATTCAACTATTGTAGTCCCTTAATCCTATTTTAAAATTGATTCTTATACCCCTGTTTATACCATTACAATATGTTTTTATTAAATTTTGAAGAAATTTTGAATAAATAATATTCAAATCAAGATATAAATTTGCCCATTCATCGTCGATTTGATATAAATTTTAGTAATTATATATTACACACTACAAAGAGAAAGATTAATTTAATGTAAATATTTTTAGAAATAAAAAAATATGTTGTTCTTCATTAAAACTTTTGTAATTCACTAGTGAATTAAACTTTTGTAATTCACTAGTGAATTAAAACACTTTTTTTAAATTTCATTTAAAAAATGTAGGCTTTTTTTAATTAATTTCGGTGTGTCAAGTGCCACTTTTTTTCACTTAGTGAAAAAAGTGACACTGCTTTTAATTTAGGAATTAACTATTTTAAACAGACGTTTCCTTAGTTACCAGAACTGACCAACGTACTTGACTAAAATGAAGGCAAATACAATTCTATACAAAATATGCTTGGATTTGAATATTTAATTAAATTTTAAAAAATCTTTTGCAAATAACCAAAAAAAAAAATGTATATATAATACCAAAATTTGATATACTACAAAAAGTATATTGTTAAATATTTAAAAAATTAGGAATTAAACTATTGCCCTTGTAAAATATGCTTGGAAACAACAGTTTTAAAACGTTTAGTAGATAATTTTTTATATTCAGATTTGAGCTTGTTATAGACCGTAGGCGCTGTATAACTGAAACATCTTTTAAAAATTAATGTTCTATGTTATGGAATTGAAAAATTTAATTTATTCCTAGTATTTAAATTATGAATTGTCTCGTTAGTTGTTAATCGGCGAAATAGATATGTTGGTGTACCAGATTTTGACACATTATGTATCAAACAGGCAGTGTGTAATTGTCTACGGTTTTCCATATTCAACCATTTTAGCTCCTTAATTACATGGGATACGTGATCACTTCTTCTCATATTACAAACAAATCGCACACATGAATTCAGCACTTTTTGAATACGCCGACGGGTATCTTGATCCAGACAGGGACCGTAGACAATATCGCAATACTTAAATAATGACAATATCAAGGATTCAGACAACATTCATTTAAGATTTTTATTTCATACTGATGTCAAAAATGACATTTTTCGGATTATTTATGGTACAAAAAATGGAATATTAAAATCCTAGTACTTTAAAGTAAAATTTTAAAGTTCAAGTACTTTAGAACTTATTTTTAGGCGATCATTACAAAAATGGCGATTCTATGGCCCCTTTTGCCGCCGTAAAGTTTTACTTTTTTGTACACATCTGTCAAATGTTACTTTTTTGTACACATCTGTCAAACTCTACTTTTTTGGAACTGATCTGTCAGAAACTACTTCATGAACACTTTTTACCTACATACAGGGTGCCCGTTTTTGGAGCTCCACCATGGGGATCTCGGTAACCATAAGAGATACGAGGTCGGTTAAATTGGGGCAAAGTTGCGCAATTTGGAGCTCAATAATATGCCGGTTTAAAATTTCAAAAATTCCGATTACCTCCGGAGATATCCGAAAAAAACCGGAATTTTGGAAATACGTTTTTATTTTTTCCTCGGCTTATTTGGTGACCTAATTCAAAATGAGTGACACTTCGTCGTTGCAACTTTTCCTCCTCTACAACCTGCCGATGTCATATTTGAAATCAGACGTTTCGATTTTCGACAAACATCATCAACTTTGGTTTTTCTTATGGGCACTATCTTGGATTTTCACATTTTTGAATTCAGCTTTGTTTTCTGATTACGGTGATGTATCACATGTTAAGGTTCAGTGTTGCAGTTTGGGTGAAATATCAAAAATTCTGTTTTGCAAAGACTGCCTTGGATATAACATCCATACTTTTGTTTAACAAAGGCATTGTTGACAGTTCGATTTAAGTTGGCTTAACGTCACCTACAGTTACAAAATTAGTATAAATTTATTAACAAAATGCTCTTTTCAACTGAAGAAAAACGAGATATGCTAGAAATTTATTTATTTGACAGTAGGATATAAAAAAGGAGAAAATTATGTTTTAAATTTACAACATAGGATAAAACTAAATTTTGAGAAACAAGTAAATAAAGAAAATTATAAGAGGTGCTCGAAGGGTTCACCCTCCACTTCCAAGCACAGCTCTATGCGTCTTCTTAAATTCTGCATTGATCTTAAAACGTCCCTTCTTATGTTAAAATGTAGGTTTTTATGTGCCATTTGATTTGATATAAGGTTTATTGGATCTAAAATAAATAATAAAATAGCTAGAAGGCGGGGCCTTTTTTGTTGAACAGACTGTATAGGCAGGATCGCAACACTTGCAGCTTCCAGAATTTCACCGGGGGTGTCTGAACTATCGCTATCACCCATTTTAAAAGGCTCAAAACACACGCGATGAAGCTTAATATTACATTTGACAGGAGATGCTTTTATATTTAATTGTCTAAATGCTTTTGTTTTTAGTTGTCTAAGGTAACTATGTTTTTCAAGAAACAGTTCAGAAAAAAAAATAATTTTGTGACCAAATGTTTGAATTCTTTTGTGATGATCGCCTAAAAAATGTTGTGTGCACCTCGGCCAAAAGTGCTTTTTTGGCCTCATCTGAATTGCAGCCTCGGCTAACGCCTCGGCCGCAAACAACAGATTTGGCCAAAAAAGATCGCTTTTACGGCCTTGATACACAATATACTATTATTGTACAAAAAATGGAACATTAAAGTCCTAGTACTTTAGAGTAAAATTTTAAAGTTTAACTACTTTAAAATTATACGTCAGTTGTTGACATGAAATTTGAAATGATTTACAACTTTTTATTTAAAATTCATTAAACTTGCAGTATGAAATAAACCGTTGTATTAATCACGAACGAAAAGTGTTTTTAAAGGTCCTAGCAAGTAATTCCGTCCGAGGCGTCAGCCGAGGACGTAAACAACTTTCTCGTCTTTAAAATGCCACTTTTCGTTCTAGATAAATAAACTACTATTATTTAACAATCTGCGACTTATATACAGATTTCTGTGTACCGACTAGGCTTTTCTAGTTAAAGTACCAATGTATTCCTTAAATCTTAATGATTCGTCAAGTATGAGCCGTAAGTTAACTTTGAAGCTGAAGAATATATTGATATTATAAAGTGGTGGGATTTCAGGTTGTCAGAAACTCCCGTTGCAATGCGTTTCGAAGATGAAGATCTCAAAAATTTTACTGATAACGACGGTGAGACGGTGATTGTAATGTTCCAGCGACTATTGAAGAATTTTTGCAGTTTGCTTGCCATACCCAAGATGTGGAAAGACATATTAAACTAGCGACTGAATCTGCATCCAATGTCTGCCGAATAAGTAACTGTAAAAGGTAGGTTTGTCAGAGCAAGAATTCAATCTTGTGATATGATGCCACGTTTTGAAACCAACAGAGACTTTACACTTTGAAGGTTATATGTATCAACTTTTTGTTGGGTTACGTTGTTGTATTTCAAGTTTGTTTTATTTTAAGAAATACATTAGTATAAATAATGTAGCTTCTACTTGTATTAGATTTTGCAAAACAGAAACTGCTTTTTATTCAGCCATTTTTCCATTCATAATTATATAATTCAATTTAAATATTCTAAAACGCTGCAGAAACGTCGCATTATATTTACTTCTATGCAAGCAAAATGGAATCTTGATTATAAACTATTTTACATAACTAAAAAATAGTCCGCTTTATAGGCCGAAGCTAAATATGAGAATTAAAAAAAATGCTGAATCTCAAAGCAGTTGTGGCACCTGAAAAACTTTTTGTACAAAATTGGATTTTTTTCTGCTTGATAAGTATATGAAAATAGAACTATTTTTCGAAATATAATTTTTTTTTCTGTTTTTCCCAACTTTCCTCTTGATTGTCAATTGTGCCAGTTTAGCATATTCTGCTATTCATGGCATTGTTCACGATTTAGTTTATAACGGAAGAATCACTAGTCACTGTGGTTGAGTCACTGTCTATTAGTTTGTTGATTAATTATGTTGTATCACAATTGTTTAAATAAGACACTATGGTTTATGTGAATAGGTTAATCACTATCGCTGGCAATTAGATCAATCGGAAGCTTTCGTTTTAATCTGGTATGAAGGGATTGTCGTCCTAGATGACAGTATGTTGCGCCATCACATTGATCAAGGTTAGTATAGAATTTTTTCCTTACTTTACTGAGGTACTGCTCTATAGTAGGGAGCTTCGTTTCTCGATGTAACTGTGTGTTCCTGATATACCATTCTGCATTGGTTATTATTCGTAAAATTTTATTTTGTAGAATTTGTAGTTTTTTCAAGTTAGTTTTGGAGGTAGCGCTCCATGCATTACATCCGTAGGTGCATATTGGTCTGATTAGAGACTTATACCGGGTGTCCGTTCTCGAAGTCGAACATAGGCGAATAACATTGTATTGAATGTTTTTGCCGATTCCTGCTCGCCAATTCAACTTACAGGGAAGGTAATGGTATCAATGGAAAGATAAAATTATTACGCATCAAATGATACCAATAATAATATTCAAGATGCGATTTTTATTTTAAAATTTTAATTTAAAACTTGGGAATTTTAAATATATTATGCCAAGTTCGATAGCATTTGTCAAAAAATTGGTATTTAGTTGGCTTAAATCAGATATTTTCTGTCAACGTCTGTTAAAATTATCTACAGAAAAATTAATTATTTCAATGAAGAACGAGTGAATGCACAGATGTTAATTGCCTATGTTCGACATTGAGAATGGACACCCGGTATATTAATGTGCCACAGTTAATTTTTAAGGAGGACTTCTTGTATGGGGGTTTTTTAGTTTTGACATTTTGTAGATTAAACCATTAATCCAAATCCGATCAAACGCCTGAGAGATGTCTAGGAAAGCGATTAGAGTATGGAATTTGTTTTCATAGCCAATTTCTATTGTTTCAGTAAGTCTTAGTATCTGATGTTCGGTTGAGTGGGAATTCTTGAATCCAAATTGCATTTTTGGGATGATGTTGTTATCCTCTAAGTAGTTGTTGAGACGAAATTGTATTGTGCGTTCTAGTAATTTGGAGACAGTAATTAATAGACTTATTGATCGATAATTTTTGGGGTTGTTGTGTAATTTTCCGGGTTTCGGGATCATGATGATTACTGCTTGTTTCCAAGAGATGGGGAAATATCCTATTCTCAGGCTGGCATTAAAAATTGCTGTAAGATACGAAATGGATTTATCTGGTAGATTTTTGAGCAGTATGTGTGGAACTAGATCGATTCCTGGTGCTTTCTTAGGATTTAAATGTTTAATATATTGTTTGATTTCCGACGGAGATACTGGGTCCGTAACTTGTATGTTAGTGGGGATGAGTTGGAGGAGTTCAGCTTCAATTTGTTGAAAGTGGAGGGCGTTGCTTAAGTTTGTTGTGTTTGTGAATGTTTTTTCTAGTAGATCGGATTCCTTTGTCAGTTTTTAGAGTAGGAATGATTATTGGTTGTCGTAATATTCTTTTGGTAGTTCTCCATAGATTTGGGTCATCGGTGGTAATTGACTCAATGTGAGTTCTATAGGAGGATATGCGAAATTCATCTAGTTCTATTCGTATTCTTTTAATTAGATTGTTAAGACGGGTTTTGATTACTGGATTTCGGGTATTCTGCCATATTCTGCGAAGTTTATGTTTGTCACGTATCAGTTGCTGTATGTGTTGTGGGAGGGTATGATCATTATGAGGTCGGTAAGTTGATGGGGTTTTGGTTGCTTGCTGAATTGCTAGCGTAGCAGTTTCTTTGAACATTTCGACTGCGTCGTCGATGTCGTCCTGTATATTTAGGTTTGTTCGGCAGATTAGCTTGTTATTCATAATATTTCGGAAATTTTTCCAGTTGACAGGCCTATTAATTAATTTCGGAAGTTGTGGGTGATAATGCGGTAAGCAGTTTAGTGTGAATACAACTGGAAGATGATCGGAGTCCAGTTCTGTGACTACTGTTTGACTGATTGGCAGGTACAGGTTTTTGTGCAAAATGATATCGAATAATTATATCTGGCTTTTGGTCGTGTTGATACGGGAAGTATGTGTAGTCGGTGGGTGCGGAAATTAAAATAGCAAGTCTAGAGGAAATTTCGTTAAGTTTTCTCCCATTGGGGTTTGTTACTCTACATCCCCAATTCGTATGTTTAGAGTTGAGGTCTCCGGCTAGTAATGTATGTAACTGATTGTTAAATATTCGGTTTAGTTCATTTGGATTGAGTTTATTAGTTGGTGGTTTGTAAGCAGCAATTATTCTTAGCGGAGGGGAATTATTTATCTTAAATTGGATGGCTACAGCTTCTAGATGTTGGATGGAATCTATTTCAAGTAGGATTGCGTCCAGTTGTTTTTAATGGTTATTAAATATTTTTAGAGCTTTATCCGTTTTTTTTTAGTTCAATTGCAACTATTGGAATTTGAAGTGTTTTACTGTTAAGTAATCGGGTTGTTGTAATTACTGGATAATTTGGGGTGATTAGCTCTGTCTTAATTTCTTCCGCTGTGATAGAAAGAGGGACATTACGTATAATAACAGAGATATTGGTAGCTTTTGGATTTCGGTATGTATAGTAGTTCACTTGATGTGTATCGTAAAATTTTGTTAATTTCCTGTAATCCTCTACACTGTTTAAATTTATTCGAAGTTCTTTGCCTTTATAAGTAGCAGTAACACTTTTCCGATACTAGTGGTTTGATGTCTTTGATTACGTTCTGGTAATTAGTACCATTCGGTAGGAAGATTGGAGGAATTTTTGGGGTTATTTGAAAGTTATCGGGAGTAGCACTTGTGGAGGGAGTGTCTTTTGATAAATTTAAAGCATAAAACTTATTTTGGGAAACGAGTGTGTCTGACCAAAAAATATATCTTTTGTTGAAATCATTATCGTCCGGAGAGGTCAATGGGCGTTTATTTTCGTTAGTTGGATTCTGGGTTATTAATTACATTTGAACTTTGGTAGATAATATTTGGTGGCTTGAGTTGAAATTTGACTGGGTCTGTGATAGTTTCTTTTGACATAGTTGATAAGATTTTAACGGTGTGGTTCCGGTGGCAGAACAGTTGTTGAGCTACGCTGCAATCAGACGATTGCAATGTATCGCGTGCACGTGTTCCACTTAAATTTATTGGGTCGGTATTTCGAAATAACTTCAATAAGTACATACGAGCCCCTTCCCATTTCAGTTGGCCCACCTTAGGATTTATCAGAAATTTCGCCTTGTGGTAATAAAATAGAACGAAGTAATAGAACTCTAAATTTGTTATTTTTTAACAGCAACTTTAGTTCATTATAACCACAGAAAATGCATATTAGGTGACTTTAAGACCTATAACTAACACAAAATGTAAACAAATAAAAAAAAATAGGAACAAATAAGTACGTTAAATTAAAAACAACAATATTATAATTTACGACTGGGTAACATCTCCTTCATTTTTTATTACAACTAAAATTCGTTGGGGCATAGTATTAACCAAAGCTTGGCAAAATTCCGGTGTAAAATAATCTCATAAATCTTGAAGCCTTTGCTTCAGTTCAGGAATTGTTCGTGCAGGATGTTTCCGTAGCACCTTTTGCATCTTGTGCCATAAAGTTTCTATAGGTGATAGATCCGGATTACTAGAAACCCATTCCAAAAGTGGCATACCATGGTCTACCATCCATTTTAGACTCATTTTTAAGGTGTGGCATGCTGCGCCGTCCTGCTGATATACGAAATTTTGGCAGGATATCTCACACTCTTCCATGACTGGTAAAAGTGATTCTTCTAAAATGGCCAAGTATTTATTTGTTTGTATCCACATTTCCGTCAATCAAATGGAGTTTTCCTACTCCTTTTGATGACATGCTACCCCACACCATGACGGATGCAGGAAATTTTATCTTTCTTTTGAGACAGTCAGGATGGAACGCCTCATTTTTTTTCGAATAATTCTACTTTGACTGTCTCCAATACAAACTTCGAATCGGGCCTCATCGTTCCATTGAATTGCACGCCATTGCTGAAATGTCCAATCGTCATGTTCTTTTGCCCATCTTACTCTATTTTTCTTCTGCCGTGATGTTAAAAGTGGTTTTTCTTTAGCAAAATTGTCACTCTTAATTTTTCTAGTTAAATTTTTTATTCAAAAACTTATCTTATAAGTCCCAAATCCTAATTTATGAGCTTCTCTGTGAGTCGTTGATCTAGAAATACACCTTCCAACAGTATCACTCCATAAAGCACTCAACTGAAGGTAATTTGCACGTCTGTTTTTCTCGATAATTCTTCTTAATGCTCTTCTATCGGCATTTGTAATCTTGCTTTTTTCACATGTCGGTGCTTTGTAGCGACTGAACCGGTCATTTTATATCTTCTAACTATATTTCTTACACCATACCGCGATAACTCTAATAAATTTCCAATTTCTGAGTTTGACTTACCACATTTCAAAAACTTAATGATAAGTGAACGAATTTTGTCATCAATTATCTTTCCTCTACCCATTTTAAAGAATGCAACTACCTTGAAGCTGTATCAAATGCATTCTGACAGCTATGAGTATTTTAGCAATTATTGTGGCATCTGTTTTGCACGGCCACCTTCGGATTATAGACTTACTTCGTAATGGATAAAAAAATGAATACTTGCAATATTTCTGCTTCATTGTTACAAATCTGACTAGGGAACAATAAAGTTAGTGTTTTCTACTGCAAATTATTAAACATGCGCTATTAATTACTTTGTGACGTAAATACAACTTGTTGTATTTATTATGTTTTGATGCTGACCAAAAACCTACGATGTTAGTGGATGGGCCAACTGAAATGGGAAGGGGCTCGTATTAAGTTTAACACACAGTTTAGTACGAGAAACTCAATTCGCGTCCGAACGCGATAGGATCATTCCCGTTCCCACCTTTAAAAGCAACTTTTATTGGTATTAGAAAATACAAATAAGAAAAAAATTATTCTCTATTTTTCGTTCCACCCTAAATTATAGGGTACTCTGAAAGGTGCGGAAAAAATTAACCACACATGTTAGAGCTTAAAATAATCCGACTTAACTCAATTTACCTATATATAAAGTCTAGGCCTGAGGAGTTACAGCCATATAATGATGATAAAGGTGCTTTACCGTGTCTCTAATATGAAATTAAAATAACAGCGAGGCTTTGAAAACACAATAAATGTTATTTCGAAATACACAAGAACAGATAACATGAATGACGAGGAGACAACCTTAATAACGAATTTATGTGAGGAATACCGAGATATGTTTTACTGCAAAGACATTTCATTATCATTTACCAATAAAATAAAGCATAAGATTCGAACAACTGTTAAAGGACAATATTATCAAACCTAGCAAATCGCCTTGGAATGCACCCATATGGATTATACCAAAAAAATTGGATGCACACAAAACAACAAAAGTGGCTAATAGTAGTGGACTATCGGAAATCGAATGAAAAGACAATTGAAAATAAGTTTCCTATCTCCAATATCAACGACATATTAGATAAACTAGGACGAAGCCAATATTTTACCACCCTTGACCTAGCTTCAGGCTTCCATCAAGTGGAAATTGACCCGGAAGACAGAGAAAAGACTGCCTTTTCTACAGATACCGGACATTTTGAATTTTTACGCATGTCTTTAGGTTTTAAAAACAGCTGACCTACGTTTCAAAGGATCATGATCAATGTACTAAAAGGACTAGCAGATAGCCAATGCTTACCACATTTAAACGACGTTATAATTTTTTCTACCTCACTTCCAGAACACATTACAAGATTACGTAACGTATTTAATAGAATCAGAGAAAACAATTTGAAAATTTAGTTAAACAAGGGTGAATTTCTACGTAAAGAAGTAGCATATCTTGGACATATAGTAACACCACAAGGAGTTAAACTAAACCTCGAGAAAACAAAAGCTATACAAAATTATCCAATCCCAACGATCCAGAAAGAAATAAAAGGATTTCTTTGACTTTTGGAATATTACCGAAAATTCATAAAAGATATCGCTAAAATGGGTAAGCCTCTTAAGAACTGTCTAAAGAAAGGTAAAAAAGTAGAACACACCACAGACTATAATAGCATTTCAAAGTGCACAAAATATACTACTGATTACCCGATACTTCAATACCCGGTTTTTTGAGAAGCAATTTATTCTCACAACCGACGCATCCAATGTCGCCCTTGGAGCAATTTTATCTCAAAGTACACCTGGAAAAGACCTACCAGTAGCATACGCATCTAGAACCCTCAACGAAACGGAGCAAAGGTATACGACAATAGAAAAAGAATTACTCGCTATAATTTGGGGTACCAAATTTTCCGCCTTTATCTTTATGGAAGAAAATTCACCATTGTTACAGACCACAGACCACTCATTTGGTTAAACTCACTTAAAGAACCCAATTCTAAACTAACACGTTGGAGACTCAAACTAGAAAAATATAATTACATTATTTACAAAAAGGAACCAAAAATTCTAATGCTGACGCTCTCTCTCGTATACAAAGTAATCCCATTACACATACAACAAATATTTTTATGATAGCAAATGAAGACGAAAAACCCGACCAACTCCTGGACGAAATTGTAAACAGTGAACGCTTAACACACCTGAACCGCGACCTGTAATAAATCAACCCGCAAGAATACCAACACCAATCGATCTCGAAGAATTAATACCTATAACAAGAATCCAACAACCAGAAGACACAGATTCAAATACACAACATAGCCAGGAATCATCAACACCTGCAATACCTATTTGTGAGGATGCCCTGGAAACTAAAGAATACCAAATAATATTTCATATGGTTCATGATGAGCCATCGACCTTAAAAATTAAAATGCAAGAAGGACACAAGCTTCTGAATGTGGAGATAAATACAACGAATCCTCTGCCTACCCTACGAAAAATATTTTTAGAATTTTGCAAAAAATGAATTGTACGAAATTACATGCCGATTAACAATCGAATTGGTCAGTGTAAACAAACCAAGATTATTTAGATGTTTAGATAGAGTTAAACATATTATCGACAAAGAAGAACAATATGGACAAATAAAACTTTACCACGAAGGAAAAACTAATCACCGTGGAATTCAAGCAACTTTATTAGCGTTAAAGCGTAAATTCTATTGGAAGAACATGGAAAAAACAATCTCAGACTACATTAATAACTGTGCAGAATGCAAAAAACAAAAATATGATAGACAATCTACTAAAGCCCCTTATAATGTCTCGGACACCCCGGATAAACCAATGCAAGAGTGCCACATAGACATATTTTATATCGACAATAATATGTTCTTAACAATTATCGATAAACTGTCAAAATTTGCACAAGCATATCACCTGACAGATCGAAACAACGTAACCATAGTTCGGAAAATAACAAAATTTATATCACAATATGGTACACCAATAAAAATTATAGGAGATGGAGAATATAACGGAATAATAATACAAGAACTACTTGCTTTTCAGAAAATTTATTTGCACATTACAACGCCTGGACATCATGAATCCAACAGTCTCATCGAAAGACTACATTCAACCCTGATAGAGCACTATCGATTATTAAAAAGTCGACATCCTAAGGAAGAACCTAAAACTTTAATGCGATATGCCATAATCGCATACAATAACACTATTCATACAAGCACCAAAATGACACCCCAGGAATCACTTTTCGGACATATTTTGTCACAGGATCCCTTTTCAGCTGATTTCGAGCAACAACGAGTATGGTATTATACCGCTAATCACACTGAAAAAATGAAATATTTATATGAAAAAATTAAAAGACAGTAACAGCAATTAAAAGAAAATTACATTTTAAAATTGAATGCAAAAGAAAATAGAAAAAACTCCTACCAAGTTGGACAACAAGTTTTACTAAAAACCGATTGCCGAAGAGGAAAAGCCAAACCAAAATTTATCGGACCCTACGAAATTATATCTATAAGGCCACATCATGTATGCCACACTTAAAAATAATAAAGGAACAAGACAGGCACATGTCAACAATTTACGGCCCTTTGCTACCGATTCCTCTGCTTTAGAATCTGTTACCCCGCAGAACCAGGATTCACGAACCTCAAACACAATCCAGGTCTTTACTTCAACAGGCTTGGTATAGCACAAATAAAAAATGACCAATGGACCCTCATTAAGACTATCGATTTTTCACCTTTATTAATCGAATATGAAAAACTAAAAGAAAATGTAAATTACCTCAAAAATCCATTAGAATCGGAAAATTATGGACCCATATATAAATCAGAAAGTCATAATTATCTGCTCGTATTGGAATGTCTATTAATAGAAATTCAAAAGAAAATTGAACATTTGTTTCCCCATCACGTTCGGAAAGTCAAAAGAGGAGCAATAGACGGTTTAGGAAGTCTAATCAGCTTTATTACTGGTAACATCGATGCTGAAGATGGAAAAAGAATACATCAAGCCTTAAATTCCCTTCATAAGAATCAACAAAATTTAGAAGAGATTACAGTACGCCAAACGTCACTGATGACTATCACGTACAATCAAACATAATTTAAATTAGAACCTAATCAGAAAATTATTGAATTTCGACTTCTACAAATTGAATCAACCATCAAAACTAAAGCATTACACGATATCGAAAATTCTTCATTAATTATTCTTCATTCGGTACAACTTCAGTTAGCCACTATATTGAATCTTCTGTTACAAATTCTGGATACGCTCGAAGAAGCAATCATCTTCCTTAAATTAAATATTTTACACGCTTCTATCGTGGAACTTAAGGTTCTACGAACTGAACTTGACTTCATATCAAAACAACAGATACTATACAGACTCCCATATGAACCTTCGACTGATATTAATAAATACGATCATTTAATAGACGTAAAAACATATAGAAAAGAAAATAATTTAGTCTTCGTACTCGAAATACCTCTGAGTGCTAATGACACTTACTCAATTGATTCCCGTACCAATACCAAACAGCAACACTTTCCACATAATAATTCCTTCAAAACCATACATCCTATTCAATAATAAATTCAGTGTAACAATTAATAATATGTGCACAAAAGTGAAACAAAGCCCCGATTTCTGTGAAAACGTGATCAAGATTTAGAAAAAGACGAAGGATGTGCGGTTGACCTTTTTAATTTTAAGGGAACCACAGATTGTAAAATCTATAAATTTAAGTTAAATACAATTAAAATGCATAAAATAAGTATTAATGCCTGGTTATTGATCACTCCTAAAGAATTAATATTCGATGTAAGTTGCAGTAATAACAGTCCTTACAAACAACCTCTTTTTGGAATTTATTTAATACAATTGCCGAAAGAATGCAATGTAACCAATCATGAATATACCTTATCGACAAATAATTATAAGAATGAATTCATTCAAAATATTAACCTACCTTCTTTAACCTTCCGTCGGGCGCAATTGACCTGACAGGCACAGCTCGGCAATTTTGTCATCTCGCCCCGCCTCTAGGCAGAATGTTCTGGGTTTCCACTGGCGCTATTTATGGCACTGCACTTGAAAGGGAAAAGCAGTACAGCTGGTTTAGAGGTAAGGCTTCTGGTTCTAGACCAGAATATGTGGGTTTGCTTTACACAGACTCCAACGTCCACTACAGATCGAACACCGAGCTCATTGCGATTTCCCAATCCTTAAACAAGAGGGATTGATTGGGGTTCGTTTTTATACGGGTTTTAAAACTACCATCGAGATCGGCAATTTGCTTAATCTCGCCTCGAATATCCGAGATCGAGAAATGTCGATCTCAATCTCGTTTTTCCATTGTTCTGCATTTTTTAATTTTTTTTCTTTAACTCTTTGTTGTTGGTTACAAAGTTACAAACACCGAAAAGACTAATTTAAAGTACTTATTAACTATTTTTTCTATTAACTAAAGCTCTCGAATGGCTTACTCTATATTTTCGTCCACCTTAAGTTTTGCCTATAGATTATTTCTGTTCCTTTAATTTAAAATTAAGGTGATCACAAAGTAATGACATCGAAGTTGAAAAATAAGCAAGAAGAAGTATAATCGTTACATTTATCCAATCTATAAGTCTTATATATATATATATTTGAATATACCACTGTTTCAACAATTTTTTTTATTGTAGACAGTTTACCTACCATATTTTCTATTTATCAAACATTTAAAGTGAATTGATTGTTTATGGTTACTTATATATGTTTACAACAAGTCCAAACCATAGTTGGTATAACAAGGACATTAACTATATTTTGTTATTGCTCAATGCTAAGCATTAATTGGACCACGAAAATCTCTAAGCGAAATAAAATACGAGAATATTACAAAGTTGTTGCACGTTATCTTCTTACCTGTTACGGGTGTAACGGAATCTTAATACTCTTGGGCTAGAATAGCGAATTTTATTTGTCACGTAAAACACATATTGACAATACACATTTTATTTATTTTAGTTACTAGCAACATGATATTGTTCATTTTCGTCGTAGATACAAAATATGAAAAGCTAGTCATAACTTTCTAGAGATTTTTCAAATTATTTCTCCATCGATCCCATGGTAACCATGCAACTACAAACAACGTCTTAGCAACCATACATTCAGACAATCCTTGATGTTGCTTACATATAATATAGTAAATAATAGCTATTTGTGCAACAAGTGCTGAAAGTGGATGTTTATTCCCGAGTTTGCACACAATATTTTTCTACAGCTTTGAAATTTACTGTTATTAATCCATAAATGTCGATTTAACAAAGGTTTGCATTTATGACAGTTATAATTTATGGCATAGTAAAGAGATGGCCGTGACGGCGCAGTTGACTGTTTCTGCAGTCGGTAGCTGTCAAAGTTAGTTATCAAAGGTAATTATAATAGTACACATTTTACTTTATTTATTACATAATGCTTTAATTATTTAAAAAACAGTTTACCTGGAACGAGAGCAGTAACTAGAATAATTGTATAACCTCATTTCCTGTTTAAAATTCTAAATTCAACACCTGCTGTAAACAACTGATTTCACTTTTAACACGCTGAATTATAAAACGTCGTTTTTACTGAAACAAGCTAGTGCTAAAAGGTCTACTTTTAGTAGTGGTCGTAGTAAAAATATTTTGTGCACTTCGGGAGATATTCATCTTTTGTACCTTCGGTTGACTTACAGACCTCGGGCCAGAGACCCTCGGTCTGTAACCATGTCAACCGCAGAGAAAAACATATTCATATCTCCCTTAATGCATAAATATCTAATACTTATTTTTTGTCAAACACATAAACATAGCAACATAAGTTTAAAGTATATACTATGCAAGGCTATTCATATTTCTGAAACAATTCTCCTCCCAGTAATTGTTCTCCATAGAAGGACATAGTGGAATTACTTTTAATTTTTGTTACATCTAAAATACAAAGTCGAGCTACTGGTCGTCGAATGATGTTCCCATTAGCGGTCTTCGCGTCAACTACTCTTGTTTTTCCATCTTTTCCTCTTTTGGTTGGACGTTCCGGGGCAACCCAGCGTTAATATTGGATCTGGATCACGTACTACTTGTCTTCTTTCTTTTTTGTACCAGAGACGAAAAATATTCTCTAGTGCATCCTGTCGACAAATAATATTAGTCATCTTCTGAGCAGCTCGCCATTTAGAAATTAATGTCATAGCACTTTCTTCTGTCTTTGCTCAGGGCAGCGCAGAATAATCTTATCCCATTAGAAAATGTTTTTTCGTAAGATGTTCAGAGTCATCTCCGTCGATTGATACTTGAGTCAAAGACCTAAAATTTAGGATACTTCCAATTTCTGCAAAAACTGCTCTTAATACAAACTATTGAGGACATTTTGTGACAAGCACTTCCTTTCTTATTTTTTCACAGATTGTATGAGTCTATCCCAATCTGTCCCCATATTAGGCGACCTTAGTAGTAGGAGTGGTTTTTAGTAGGGTGTCTTGACGTCAATTTGACGTATTTCTCCTGTACCAGGGTACGGACAGACCATTGTCCCCTTTCACTCTAAAGTACTTTTGAATGAGACATATACTTTTCTCTGTGTTCAATTTTAGTAACAAAAACTATCTACCTACTTGACACTACCAAATTAAAGATTATGTTTCATCATGTTGCGTGCACATTGGCGTAAAATTGGTAATTTAACTTCATAATAAATTAAGACATGATGATAATTTTGCCTATTTTATTTGTACACCCTAATATCAAAGAGCACATAACGTGAAGAGGTTCAAGGTTATGGGAATATTCCTAAGTGTGTAACATGGGTTGCATAAGCAAATATTTCATGCTTATTGCTAAGAAAGTGCCAAGAATTCATTGAGACAAGAAACCTATTCTTGTTTATTTAATGTTTGCGAATGGTGTTTTAACTGCTTTCAGGGAAAATATTTAATTGTTGCAACATAGTGACTTGCTCCTATGCGGCAATGATTTTTGAATTTAAATTATGATTTCAAATATGACATAACTGACATATACATATACTCTTTTTTAAATTGAAATAACTCTTTTAAGGATTTTTTGCGCTAGTCAAATATATCATACGACGGCGTTTGTATCGGCATTTACAATGACACTAAATTAAGATTTTGCAGATTTTTAATGCTTTCTCTATAATGAAGTTGACAAAATTTATGTTGTACGAAAAATAAAGGTTTAGAGAACTACACGAAATTAAAAACACTGCATTAAAATGTGACAGTATATTTAATCGATAATACAAATATATTCGTAATAATCCAGTAACACAGAACACATTCTTACTCAAATAAACTCCAACGTACTATTGGTACCACAAAAAACTAGGACAACTTCTAAATCCATTAACCATGCATTTTTATTGTTTTAGTTGATTAAATGGCCTTAAGAGACTCTCATATTCTTCTTCTTCTTAGGGTGCCAATCCGTTGCGAATGTTGGCGATCATCATAGCAATCCTGACTCTGTCTGCAGCAATCCGGAAAAGTTCTGGGGATGTTTTGTTGAACCAGGTCCTGAGATTCTTGAGCCATGATATCCTTCGTCTTCCTGGTCCTCTTCTTTCAAAGATTTTTCCTTGTAGGATTGCCTGCAGCAGAGCGTATCTTCCTTCGTTTCGCATGATGTGACCTAGGTATTCTAGTTTACGGGCTTTAATTGTATTCATAAGTTCTAGGTCTTTTTTCATTCTTCCTAGAACTTCCACGTTTGTCACTTTTGTTGTCCAAGGAATTTTCAGGATTCTCCTGTACAGCCACATCTCGAAAGCGTTGAGTTTTTTAGTTGTGGTTTCATTGAGTGTCCAGGATTCTACACCATAAAGGAGAGTGGAGAAGACGTAGCATCGCAGGAGTCTTACTTTTATGTCAAGGGTGAGGTTATGACTTTTAAAGAAGGCGCTCATGCGGTTGAAGGTTGATCTGGCCTTTCCTATCCGTGCTTTTATTTCCTGTGCGTTATTCCAGTCCTCATTAATGAAGGTTCCCAGGTAGTTGTAGTGATGAACTCTTTCGATAGCAGCTTGGTTTATGAATAAGCGGCTTCCCATGATTTTCTCTTTGCTGATTATCATGAGTTTGGTTTTATTTACATTGACGTCAAGGCCGTATTGACTGCTGTGATGGGTGATTTTGTTCATCAAGGCTTGTAAGTCTTCAAGATTGTCAGCAAAGACAATAGTATCATCGGCGTATCTGATGTTGTTTAGCCGGAGTCCGTTTATCAGAATTCCTTTGTCTATGTCGTCTAGGGCTTCATTGAAGATGCGTTCTGAGTAGAGGTTGAAGATAATAGGTGAAAGTATGCAGCCCTGTCGGACTCCTCGCTTTATTTGTACGTATTCTGTGTGTTCTCCTTCTACTCTAAGGTTAGCGATCTGGTTCCAATAGAGGTTTCCAATTATTCTTAGGTCTTTGTTGTCGATACCTGTCTCTTTCAGTATTTTGACCATCATTTCGTGTTTTACTCGGTCAAATGTCTTCTGATAATCAATCAGGCATGCGTATACATCGCAGTTCATGTCTCGGCATCTTTGAAACAAGACTTGCACTGCAAACAGTGCTTCTCTAGTGCCGACCGCCTTTATGAAGCCGAATTGGTTCGGGGATATTTGGCTCTCACATACGTTGTATATTCTCTTGTGGACGATTTTAAGGAATACTTTTAAGAGATGGCTCATGAGGCTTATTGTGCGATACTCTTCACATTTCTTTGCCATTGTTTTCTTTGGGATTGCAACAAATTCAGATTTCAGCCATTCTGATGGAATTTTTCCGGTGTCGTAAATATTGTTGAACAATTTTGTGATCAGAGTAATTGTTCTTTCATCAAATAGTTTGAGGAGTTCTGTTTGGATGTTATCCGGGCCGGGTGCTTTACCTTCTTTTAGTTGTGCAATGGCTGTTTGTACTTCTTCTCGCAAGATTTCTGGTCCGCTTAGATTCTCCTCCATCTCAAAGTGTTCTCTTTCCAGGTGTTGATTTTTGTTTGTTTGTCAACGATAATTCGTCCTTCTGAGTCTGTGATATTTCCTCGTTGTTTGTCTTTGAAATTGCCGGTAAGTTCTTTAACTTTTCGATGCAAGTTGTAACTGCCGTGTTTCTTTTGTAGAGCTTCGATTTCATCACACTTTTCTGCCGCTTCTTTTTCCTTAGCTTCTCTTATTTTGTTTCTGATGGCATTCCTTATTGTTCTGTACTTTTCTGGATCTTTTTTGCATTTTCTCCTCTCCTCCATCATTTCTACTATTTCGTTGGTCATCCATGATTTTTTCTTGTTGGTCTTGTCTGCTTTAAGGTAATCTTCCCGTATACTTTCGACAGTTTTTTGTATCTTGTTAATTGTCTGTTCGGTTTTCAGTTGTTCCTCCCTATCATTGATTTGTGCATTCAGTTTTAGTTCGACTTTCCTTTTTGTTTCGGGTTCTTTCAGTAGTCTCATATTGTACACTTTAGGGATTTTCTTCCGTACTCTCTTCATCCTTATTTTGAACACACCGACGAGTGGTACGTGGTCAGACTCGATGTCAGCTCCAGGGTAGGTTTTGACAGATGTACAACTGTTACGGAATCTTCTATTCACGAGCAGATAATCAATTTGGTTTCGCACTATACTTCCTGGTTTGTTTTGAGGTGATTTCCACGTATACAGTCTTCTAGGTGGGAGTTTGAAGAATGTGTTCATGACTACTAGGTCGCTGCTTTCTGCGAATGTCTCTAGTAGGTCTCCTCGTTTATTTCTTTCCCCTAGGCCATGTTCTCCGATGTGATGAGACTTGCTCCCTGCTCCTATTTTGGCGTTGAAGTCCCCCATTACAATGAGAAGCTCATGTTTAGGTATTTTCTCAATGATAGTGTTTATAGAATGGTAGAGCTCCATGACCTGTTCTTCTGGTTTATCTGCGGTTGGGGCGTAAACTTGCAAGATGTTGATATTGATTGGGCTGGCATTGACTTGAAGTAGCATAGCCCTCTCCGATATGGGAATAAAGTTTGTTATGCATTTGGCTACGTTAGCAGATACTATAACTCCAACTCCATGTTCATGGACTCCATTGGTTGTTCCCGAGTAGAAAACTGTGTGGTCATCTACTTTTATCTCTCCTGAGTTTGGCCATCTCATTTCAGACACTCCCATAATCTCTACATGCATTCTTCTCATTTCTTGTATTGCATTTTGGATCTTTCCTGCTTTTGCCATCGTCTTGACGTTCCACGTACATATTTTTATTTTGGCTCTGTATTTTAGTTTTGCATTTATGGATCCGCTCAAAACTGTCCTCCCGGAGATCCGATTGGAGGACTTGACACTCCGGAATTCGATTTAGTACTGAGCATTGCCATGATTGATTGACTAGGACTTATCCATATGGATCTTTAATGTGCTGCCTGTCCTGGTATAGCTTGCACATCCTTATACCGTTGAACAAAAATTGTTTTTAGTTCTTCCGCTTTTTGAGCCGGTTTCTCAGCTCAAGGACAAAAGAGTGCCCTGCTCTTATTGGCTCATCCGCCCGAAGCCGTTGGCCAACAAGAGTGGATTTTTTATCCCGACAATCTTTCGGACATACCGGTAGTTAGTCGGTGTATTTGTTTTGGTTGCTGGTTTTGGTCCGCCCCGGGTATTTTATTTCCTCGGTACCCACCATATCTGGTCTCTGGACTCTCATATGAAAGGTTAAAATTATTTACATGTCATAAAATTTTAATACCGAAAGCTACAACATAAAATAGTTATAAATCTAAATCAACATGCAATTTGCTGAATAGTTACACTGTTTTCTAAGCAAGCACTAATCCTAGCTTTTGAAACTGAACGTGCTTTAGGCAAGATTGACAGTGACGTTTTGAAATAATTTGAAAGTTTTATTTTTATTTTTATTTATTTATTTATGCAACCAACAGTTACCACCAAATAAAGGTTGCAATATTACATATATACATATAAGAAAATACAAAAATAGAGATACCGTAATAGTAATATGTAGTAATCATATTAAAAGACACACACAATTAATTTATAAGAAAAAAATAAAATAAATGCGAAATCTACATAGTCGCAGCTGCGAATAAAAGTCAATACTAAACGAAGTGTCAGTGTAGTGTCACGACAGAAGCACACACCAGCATCGGGTCCCCCATCAACAGCGTACAATACACGCTGATGCTGCACAACCAGACGACGGCACCGCACCATCCCATCCCGACACCCACCAAACACCCTGCCCTATCTAATAAGTTCCAATATTAAACCTTTTTTATATGAAGCCAGACTCATTGCAAATATATCCAAATGACTGAAGTTATTAGATACAGTACTTAGTTTATAAATAGGCGAATTCATCGAAAAGTTAGTTCTGCAAGTACTAATGTAAAATACAGATCTGTTTCTACTGGGATAATGCGGAACATTAAATTTGAAAAACCGTAGAAGACTGGAACATTCTATTAAATTATGCAAAATCTTGTAAACAATTATTGCCGAAAGTAATTTACGTCGTTTTTCTAATGACAGTATATTAAATTCTGCACGTAATTCAGAAGTTGGTATGAGATACGTATATTGGCCATACATTTTATAATATAAAAATCTAAGAAACCTTTTTTGAACTTTCTCAATCGCATTAATATAGAAATTATAACACGGTGACCAAACAACTGACGCGTACTCCAGATGACATCT
Source organism: Agriotes lineatus (assembly GCA_940337035.1). Classification (NCBI taxonomy): domain Eukaryota; kingdom Metazoa; phylum Arthropoda; class Insecta; order Coleoptera; family Elateridae; genus Agriotes; species Agriotes lineatus. The sequence goes on from CALNHX010000233.1 coordinate 399,887, forward strand.
GACAAAGGTATTATATAGCCTTTTGTAAGTATTGATGTTTTGGAAGCAAGCGGAATTTCTTAGTATAAATCCAAGTTGTTTATATGCTTTTTTGACACACTGGTTAACATGAGAGTTAAAATTCAGTTTGTTATCAAAGTATACTCCTAAATCCTTTATTCCTTGCCTTGTTTCCAATAACACATTTCCGATTTTGTAGTGATATTGATGTAAGTCAACTCTTTTTGAAAAATTAACAATCACGCATTTTTTTATGTTAAATGTAAGTTTGTTTTTTACCGTCCAAGTATACACTCGATCAATATCTTCCTGTAACAAAAGGCAATCTTTTAAACAGGTAATCCCTTTATATATCTTAAAATCATCAGCAAATAGTTGACATTCTGAGTTAATCACATTTTGTGGTAGATCATTAATAAGTATTAAAAACAATAAAGGCCCCAAATTGCTGCCTTGAGGCACGCCTGATAAAGTTTCGAATCACATCTCAGTTGCCAGTTAAAAAATCAGATTCACACAGCTAAAAAAACGTTGTCCTAGTTTTTTTTTGGTAACAATAATACACTCTTTATTACAATCCCACTAGTTTTCACATTTTATTCTAAAAAAAAATTATATTTCGAATTTATTACTTTTATTTTATAGAGATGACAAAAAAGTGAAATAAAGTGTCCTAAAAAACCGTTATCAAGTGGCCTTGTGTCAAACAGTAATTTTTGAAAGACGTATTTTATGGATTGCTTGTGCACACAACCTCACTTTAACAACTGACAACTCAAGTGACGGAACGCGTCAAGGGTAAAATACCACCAGTAGTAGATATATTTTTGACAAATATTTTGCCGTTTCCATGTAAATTGTTGCGTTTAAATTTCTTGAAACAAAATCATATATCACATTTAAATGTTATTTTGTTGAGTGAAATTTGTAATAATTTCTATGAAAATGCAAAATATTTAAAAAATATATATTCATTTCGAGTGATATTTGGGACGACTATTTAACAATATTAGTACATAATGATAAACTTTATTGAAAAAAACAATCCAACAATTAATATAATAACACATATTTCTTTTGTAGAAAAACTCTTGTCGGCTAATTTGTTAAGTTTAACACAAAACATTGAAAAATTGTAAAAATATATTTCGACTACTATAGTTTTCTTCAGTTTACATACTTTTATAAAATATCTGCAAGGTTCATTAAAATCACAGAGTATGATGATAGGAGAGTGAACGAAGTTTTTAACCTGAATAATGCAATAACATACCTTTTTAGTCAAAAGTTCATGTCATAAATTTAGTCGTTGTTATTTATTAATAATTTTTATTATTCAAAATTAGCAAAATATTCCCATCAGGATTATTATCAAAGCTATTCAATCGTTATTTGTTTTATTTTTCCAAGATAATTCTTCTTGATTACTATAAAAAGAAAGATATTGTTGGTAATTAATTTTATATATGTTAAAACTTACTTCTTTGTAGTAATGGAAAACAAATTGCAGCTTCTTGTGAAGAAAATTGAATGGAGACATTTTATTTTATTGCAACTTAAGATTTATTTGTTACAGTTTCGAGATTTACCAGTTTTTAGTGTTGTTCATTTCCATATTTTTTTTATTTCGCTACAGAAAAAGAAATTCTTGAAATTATTTAAAATCAAAATTACATTACGAATAACCTTACTATATTTCACGAAGTTTTACAGGTACAAATGGTTAAGGAGATTGTCTCTTTCAAATTCGTTTTGAAAGCGGTTTAAAATTTTCACTTGGTTTACGAGAAAACGTTGATATCCTACAGCGAAATAACGGAAAATGTTGAATTTTAAGTTCAGTTTTAATTATGAACATTAAATATGTATCTGAAAAGAAGTAGTAAATATTATAGTTTAAGTAATATCTGATTAAAATACTTTGTAACTTACTTTTGTTCTGAAATTTAATATTTTAATTTTAAGAGGCCGTACATGTTTGATGGAGGTGCGGCCATTTTCTTACACCTAACATTTTATTAGTAGTTTATGACCAAATGAGAAATTTTTTTAAATGCTAACTTTTAGAAAAGAAAGTAAATTTTCGCATTTGGTCATAAACTACTAATAAAATGTAGGGCCTTTTGTTTTGCCCAGTTTAGAGCGCTTGGTTACATCGATTTCAAAACGCAGCCCTTTGGAGCGAGCGAGATATGTTAGTAAAGTTTTTCTTAATTCCCTCGCACCCTCCCTCTCACGCGGAGGAGTCTGCGAGCTCATTGACTTCAGGTGCGGCGCGAGATAGGCGTTTGGCGCGAAAAGGTTGCTTGGCTTGGGGAGTTTTTCACAGACCGCTGAGGCGATAAGCGGTGCGTGTTTTTGGAGTGAGCGTTGTGTTCGTATGACCGTCAGCCAAAATTCCGTTAGGCCGTAGAGTCGCCTTTTTCCGTTATCTGCGGGGATCCATACTGCAGAGTTGATCAATCCTTCGGTCTCGCCAGCTTCCGTTCGGATTTCCCGAGAAAGAATTAAACCAGACCCCGCCAATTTGGCGGAACGTTTATTATGGGCGCACGACACCCACGCATCTGCCGGCGGCACGTTGATTGCGATGGCGACCTCACCAGCCCCGTGACGTAATCGCTTGGCTGACCCATTGGTAGTGTGTGAATATTAATAACATTTAACTAACTTTTATGTGCGTCCATTACTGATTGATTGCCGAGGCCGCTCATTAAACATGTTCATTCCACTGTGCATGCATAAGTTATGCGTTCATCATTGCTTCATTGCCGAGGCCGCTTATTAAACTAATTCATTCCGCTGTACATGCATAATTTATGAGTTCATTTATTGCTTCATTGCCGAGACCGCTTATTAAACTAATTCATTCCGCTGTACATGCATAATTTATGCGTTCATTATTGATTCATTGCCGAGGCCGCTTATTAAACTAATTCATTGCGCTGTACATGCATAATTTATGCGTTCATTTATTCATTCATTGCCAAGACAGCTTATTAAACTAATTAAGTTAGCAGCGTGCTAGCTAGGTAGTGTAGTCGATTAGGGTTAAGGCGTCCCCCAGCTGGGGTATATAGTTAGTCCATGTATTACTGTGTTTACTTTGGTGTATAATTGATTTACATGTGTGATACCAATAGAACGGTATCTTGAACTAGGTCTTATGATTTCCGACGAGTCTGTTTATGTCTACTTTCAGGTTACTGTGTAAAGATAGATGTACGGCGAAGCCTGAGGGTTTAAGCGTTGCAGGTAAGTTGGGGATGCTTGCCGCTACAGTGTCGTGAGGCCGTGCATTTGTATCGTGTCCCGTTTAGCTTTCGAGCGTGGGTTTCCAGATTGAATCTCGTGGGGCCCATTTCTTTTGCAACACCCTATATGTATACAGTTACGCTTGCCCTGTAGTGTCATGCCCATCTCCCTGAGCGTATCATGCCGCGGATTGTAAGCCTATTTGGTGAGATTTCCACGGTAGGTGTCGACGTCTCCTATACTTGGTTAAGCATTTGGCACTCTCACATCCTTAATTGTCGTTAAAACAGTTTGATACTGTAACAAGTTTCGTTAATTACTCATGTATATTTCATGTTTTTATCATTTCATTTATTATTGCTTTGAGTCTTAGGACGTAGGTATCTCTTTAACATATTAAGTGGCATATTATAATTAAAGTAAGTCTTGCAACAAAAGTCGTAACTCTAGTTTAAATTTCAATAAACAATATAAAATGCCTAATATATTATTGTACATGACTTAGATTGTATAAATTTTGCTTGTGTTGTATCAATGCAGTTTATAAATCAACAACTACTAGAATTAATAAATGTGCAACTACACGATAACAAAGTAACGTAGCTAACTATGGAATTTCCCATAAACTTCATTTTTTTGGATCCCCAGATGTCATCATTTGCTTTACTATTACCTTATATAGGTATAGATAACTCTAGTTTACACCACGACGCTCAAACTGTTACTATTTGTGTTGCCTATCTACACGTCGACTATAGCTTTTTTATGGGGATTGTTTAGTAACTTTACCACGAGCCGTAATGGGTATAGTTCTGCAATTATTTGACTTTTTTATTTATCACTTTATAACTTCAAATATAAGAGATGAAGGAGTGGTAATATGCTTATAACAAATAAATGCAATGCAAAAATTTCCCCATGGTGAAAAAATTTTAAAAATGCAGTAGCGCTTGGAATTATTAATCATTTTATTCAGAACAACAAAAGCCAATAAAAACGATATGAAGTAAAATTTTACACTTTTGTACCATGAAGAAGTAGCCTATTTGATGTGTCTGGGCACGTCGAGGGATGTTTTAATTTCTTTAGAATAACTTGATAACAGTAAATTAAATTGAATATACAGGGCAGGAAGCGCCAAAATATTTATTGAAATGAGGCAACACACTATACTATTCAGGAGTAGGAAGAGAAAGCTGATGCTCATAATTTAATCCTAAACTTGAGCTTGGGCTAGTTAATTACCGTATTCAAGATAACAGATCTTTACCTGGAAAGGTGTATTATAGTTTTGCTTTCCTAGCTTCGTAATTTGCTTCAAGTAGCAGTTTCACATAGTCGTGGTGAATTCAAGAAAGAAAATTGTATTTCAACTTACATTTCAAGGCTACCATAAATTACCACATTGCTGATCAGTCACATTTATAAAAAGCGCAACTTTGCTTTTTGAATATGCATGGGAAGGCTCTCTTTTAATGTGTATTAATTGTCATCTAATTAAAAAGTGCACTATTTCTACACTTACAATCTGTAGTTTGTCATAAATATGAAATAATGTAGGTTTATTTTATAAAACTGTCTTCTGAGGTAGATTTTATTCATTTTCACTATCAAAAAGTTAAAAACAAGATAATAGCACAGTTAACGACCGCGTATAAATATAAAAACCCAGTTATCAATATTTATCCTTATTATGTTGAAATTATTGATACTCTTTAAATAAAATTAGGTAGGTATACTATTAAAACCCGTAGACACTGTTTAGGGTCAAGTGGGCCACTTTGAGACAAGTTTACCTTGAGACAAACGCAATAATTTTGATTTTGACGCCCGTAACTCGTGTTGCGTTAGAATGTGAGCAAATTCAAGCTGTTTGCATGTTGTGTACGAAATGTGATAACGTGAACGTCCAAACTAAAAGTTTTGTGCTTGATTTGTCATTTCTATGCTCCGCAACAGTGGCGTAGCTACCGGGGGTTCCGCGGGTTCCGCGGAACCAGGGCCCGCGCGTTTTGGGGGCCCGCGTTTCTTATAAGTTTTATAAAAATAATCACCTTTTATTCTTTATTCTGAGGGGATTCCATGATTAAGAATGAAAAAATCCATTTTGAGCATAGTTTTGGAATGTTATATATTTGTAGTCGTTTCGAAATGTGATACCGTGAGCGTTGGTGTGGAAGGCCGTATATTTTGATAATTAAGCACGTTTCATAAAAGCCTTTAAAGTATAGGCCCAATAATTCGGGGAATTAATCAGAAAAAGAGGTAATAAGCACGTTTAGCTGTATTTAGTAGTTTTCACTTCCTGATTCAGTTTGGAAAAAAATGTGCTTAGTACGGATCGTGTTAGTTTTTCATTAGTATTATTTTTTAAATCAATTTAGAAATGAACACAAAAAAATATAGCCATAAATCAGGTGCTATAAAACGGAAAGAAAGAACGGAAAAACAAGAGAAAATATAAAAACTTATAAAAATCGATCAGATATTTAAAAAACAACCAGATGAATCTCCGAGCTCAAGTAGTAAGTCATTTCATTTATATATAATTAAGTTATTCAAGTATTCAATTTTTAAAGAGCACAAGTTTAGACGAGGCAAATAGTGAAGATTTTAGTAATTCTCAAACTGAATCTGAACCTCAGCCGTCAACTTCAGCTGAATTAAACTGTAGGATAAGCATTTTATAAAAATTCTAAATTCTCAAATTGGATATAATTTTCGCAGATGTCGAAGAAAATAAAACGGATGATGGTTAATTGTATGTGACTGATAAAGGTAACTTTTCTTCGGAATTAACACTTACGCAAAAGCGATTTCTAATTGATAACGGACCTTGTCAGCAACCTGGACCTTATCCACGCGATGCAAATTCCAGAAGCTTCTCCGATTTTTATTATACAAAAACAACAAAATCAGGACTAAACACTCGAAGACTGTGGCTTTGTTACTCCAAACGTTTAAATTATTGTTATTGTCAACCATGTTGGTTATTTTAAAAAAAGAATCATTCTTTAATTACCGGCTTTAACGATTGGATCCATTTGCAGCGCACAATTGCCAGACATGAGGAAGATCCTGAACATAACACGTGTTGTGCATTATTTGATAAATGGCGCTTAAATAAAACAATTGACTATAAACAAGAAGCAAATTCTAGAACGTATAATTAAAGTTTCTTTAATGTTAGCTACCTGTAACATGCCTTTTAGAGGGCATGATGAAAACATTGATTCAAGTCAAAATCCTGATCTGTTTCTTTCTGTTATTAAATTAATTTCTAATTATGATTCTGTTTTGAAAGAACTATTAGAAAGTAAAACTAAAAATTCTGTTACATATCTAAGTCCTGATATACAAAATGAAATAATAGATATGCTAGGCTTCAAATTATAGAACGAGTAAAATCAGCACCCTTTTTTTCTATTATAACTGATACAAAGCAGGACATTTCAAAAATTGATCGATTAAGTCAAGTGGTTCGCTACGTTTTAATCATTTACGAAAATTCTACACCTGTTAGAGTATCAATTGAGGAATCATTTTTTGGATTTATTGCTGTTGTTGACCAAACCGCAGCAGCTCTAACTAACCAAATAATTGATGCAATAAGCAGCAATGGCCTTTCAATCAAACAACTTTGTGGGCAAAGCTATGATGGAGCTGCCAATATGAGTGGCATTTATAATGGAGTTCAAGCAAAAACCTTGCAAAAAGCTCCTAAAACTCCATATGTGCGGCACACAATTTAAACTTGGTTCTCAACAATTCTGTGAAAAATTTTAACGAAATCCGAAACGTTTATGATGTAGTAGTACAAATTTATGTGTTTTTTGGCCATAGCATCAAAAGGTGGGCTTTACTTTTGGCTATAAGTGATAATCCTTGCCGCATTACTCTAAAAAAATTAACACCAACACGTTGGTCTTCCAGACATGATGCGTTGTTAGCTTTGCGTTTTAAATATACCGATATAGGTACTTAAAGCTCTATCTAAATTAATATTAACATCAGAAACTTCAACTGAAATTACTGAAGCCAAATCTTTAAAAAGTAAATTAGAGAAATTTGAGACTGTTTTTCTGATTGTATTACAATCAAAGTTATTGCTTACAATTGAAACTGTATCTAAATCATTACAAAATAAACAACAAAATATTGAAAAAGCAACAAAATTATTTGATGATCCGTTTGAAAATGTCAAAACAATGAGACATTAGTTTAATGAGATAAAAGTTGAAGCAGTTGATTTAGCAAAGAAATGGGGTGTTAAAACCGAATTTGAAAATAAACGCATATCACGGCCGAAGCGGTATTTCCACGAATATTATAACCACTATAGATTTGAAACCAATGAAGATGCGTTTAGAATTAATGTTTTTAATAAAACTTTAGATATAGTCATAAATCAATTGAATAATAAATCAAGTGGTATTAAAGATGTATATAAAAACTTTCAAGTGTTATTGCCAGCGACATTACAAAATATATCTGATGACGAATTATTTGAAATGAGCAACATATTGTATCAAAAATATAGTGACGATATATCAGAGAATTTTTCCATTCAACTATTACAATTTTGGACAGGTTTTCGTGAAGAATTAAGTACTATACATTCAATTGCAGATTTAACTATTTTTATATTAATTCAAAATTTTTCTTCTTGTAGTAGTTACTCAGAAATTTTAAATGCATGTTTGCTATTTTTGACAATTCCTGTTAGTGTAGCCACTGCGGAACGCTCTTTTTCTAAACTCAAGTTAATAAAAACATATTTAAGAAATAGTATGAACCAAAGCAGACTATCATCGCTATCGACGTTTTCAATAGAAAATGAAACAGCTAATAAATTAAACGTCACGGAGTTAATTCAAAAATTTGCAAGTGCTAAAGTTCGCAAAAAAGTTTTTACTTAATAGTTTTCAATGTATGTGCGTATGTCGGCATGTGTGCTACTTATATGTTTTATTATTTTGAATGTATGCTTAAAGTATGTTAGTTACAAATAGCATTAGAGTCTGTTATGTTATATTTATATGCTTAAAGCTTGATTTATTACATATAAAACATATATTTTGTACAAAACATTACATTTGACATTTTGTTCATTTAATGTTGAATATATATACAATTTGCAGAGTTTTGTAAACTTTCTAAAAAAGGCCCGGATATTATTCGGAACCCAGGCCCGGCATAGTGTAGCTACGCCACTGCTCCGCAAGTATTTTCGTTAGCGGTAATTAATCTGTTCATATGTTATTATAAGTTGTTTATTATGGATGGTTGTAATTTTCATCTATTCTTTATAATTTTGTCTTGGCGTGACAGTAAATTTTTGTTGATTTTGAGGTTAATATGAGAATGCCATGGTGATTTCTGAAACTTCATAATAGGGCTACCTTGAGACAAAAGTTTTGGGCCACCATGAGATATGTTTCAAGATAGCCCATTTCTAATTTTGTATTTTGTGTTACATTAAAATGTCTAAGGACATAAAAGAAAGAGTAACAAGGGAAGAGAAGCTGATTATATAAGAAAAACAAAAAGAAATAGAACGAAAAAATTATTTGACAGTAAAGAAAGGTGTTAAGAGAAATTTTCCGGCAGCAAAAAATCAAGAAATACGAAGTTTACGATTCCGAAGATGAAGAGTCATTTGTATCTAATTCTTCTTCTGACAATTTTGAAGTTGTAGTAGTACCTACCGTATAGGTACTAAAAATAATGCTGTGACAAAATTTTAATGATTTAGTTGCAAATAAAATATACTAACAGTAAAAATTGGAATCAAATTTCAAGAGTATAATTCCAATGGCAATTATTTATAAACTAATTCTGGCAGCAACGCAAACATATAAAATTCTTTTAATTTTGGTAACATCTTAGTTTCCCAAAATTGTGTGTCCCTTTGAATAATTTTAATTGAAATTCCTAGCAGTGACCAAACGACAAAATAACACTTAATTTTTTTACAGATGTTTAACTGTGTTTGTATCTGATAGTAATACGAATGGTATATTTTTAAGTATAATTGACCATCTATTATTTCCGCTTCGCTCGTAGGGCAAACTTCACGTCTGGTGTGCTAAACACTTCCATTTGAAGCTTGATACATAAATAGCTATTTTGATACGCCAATATCAAAAATTATATTAAAACCGCCTTACAAAAATTTAAATTCTAACAATTAATGCTACTTGATTAAGAAAACGTTGAGAATGTTTTGCTCCGATCCATAGTACATAGCCTGTTTCTATATATTTTTCGATAATTTTATTATTAAAAATGCAATCTACCTACTCCACACTAGGTGGACAGCCTGTGGTATTTATACAGAAACATTTGGTTTTATTTCAGGGACGTCTTGTATATAATTTAATGATAATTAGTGCTACAGATAATGTTTCAATCTTGTAATTGCCTTACTAAAATAAAAAATTTACAAAAGTTGCAATTTACCAACTTTCGTTAATGCATTGAAAATAAATTTTGCAATTAGATAAAGATGTTGAATTGGATACTAAAATTTTTTACTTCCCTCGTTTTATATAACTTTAGAAGATGTATTGCTTATATGAGCCATTCTTATTATTACATTTATTAGCTCTTTTAAAGGAGGTCTGAGAATTATAAGACGTTCGATCGGCGGCTCCACATATTATTATTCGTAGTATATTTTGTTTACTCATGAAACGTGCTTTAATACGAGGAGCGTTCAAATATGAATTATAATTTGAATTGTCCGGTAAAAGACAAAGACATGCAAAGAAGTTGTATACATTAATACTCTGGAACAAGTCCTAACTTCATTCAGTCGTTAAGTCGTCACAATGCATTTTCGTTCAATTGGCAAGCACGAGTGGGGTGGAAGTGCATGCAAGCGTGGAACAACGCATTAGTAGTAAATTTCTTATCAACGAAGATATAAAACGATAAGAAATTTGTGTAAGAGTTAAAAGACAGTTTGGTGCGCAACCACTATCAGACATAAGCGTTTAGAAAAGGAGTAAAGCGTTTAAAGATGGCTGCAAAGGTGCGGAGAATAAACCGCATTCTCGCCGTCTAAAACATTTACAACAGAAGAGAATGCTGACAGAGTAAAATGCACTTGTTTGAAACGATTGTCGATTTACAGTGAAGGATATTCCATCTGCATTAAATATCAGCACGGGTAACTTGAAAAAAAAGCGCGAGTTCTCTGTCTGCATCTTACAGGATAATTCTCGACCTCATTTCGCTATTGACACGCTGACTACAATTCAAAAATTGAATTGGACCATGCTGTCCTATTTACCATACATGTCGGACCTTGATGTATCAGTTTCTTATTTGTTTGGACCCCTAAGAGTTTCTAGAAGAAAAATACCTCATTGTAATGAAGAAGTCATCTAAATTGTTCCGAAATGGGTGCGATAGCAGCCAAAAGATTTTTTTTTTCGTGGAATACAGAAACTTCCGGAAAGATGGCACCAGTTTATTAAAAGAGAGGAAGACTGAGTAGAAAAATGACGTGATATACATTAGAGTCCTTGTGTTTGTTTTTGAATAAATATTAAATTATAATTTAAATTTGAACGCTCCTCGTAGCTTTAATAGAACTAGAGCGAAGATGCTTTTAATAGGAGGAACAGGGCGGTGTAAAAAAAGGAATTAGTTGTGATTAGACCTTTAAGTTGTTTAATCGATATGTATCTTTAGTTTTGTGTTAATTGTTCAATAACTATATTTTAAACGGATTTGTTGTAGGGGAAGCTTTTACATTGTATAAACTAAGTAACTTTGCATTTCCGTATATATACATATGTATCGTATTTATATTTTTAAAGTCCCCATCAATTTTTTTCTATTACAATCGCGCATTAAGTTTTAGTACAAACAGCTAACACTAACATCCCAACCTTGCCAGTAGCCACTACCATTCTGCGAACAAGTGCAGCGCTGCAATGACCTTCACCCACGTAATACTAATCATGTTAGAATAAAATACAATCCGACAAGCTATTTACTATTTACTTGCAAATTTACAATTACACAAAGGGCCAGAATAAAAAAATGCACATAATCCTTATTTTAAAAATAAGAAAATAGGCTAATCCGCTCCCCCTCACAACCGCAACCTCTCATAAAAATAGAATCGACCAGTAGAAAATCTCCAAACAGCGAATTTCACACAAATATTGATCTTAAGGTTTTTCTTATAATTCTAACGTTCTCCCCATTTTACATCCCCCAAATCCAACTGGGCCGCAAAACTCCCACATCGCGAATATTGACCCGTAGAAAGTCTCCAAACAGCGAATTTCACACAAATATTGATTTTAAGGTTTTTCTGATAATCATATCGTTTTCCCCAATTTGCAACCTCCAAATCCACCTGGGCCGCAAAATTCCCACATTTTAAATTTTCTAAAAAATTACAATTGACTAGCAGAAAGACTTCAAACAGCGAAATTCACACAAATATTGATTTTAAGGTTTTTCCGATAATTATAACGTTTTTCCCATTTTCCAACCCCCAAATTCAACTGTACAGCAAAATTCGACAACCCGAATTTTCTTAAATCGACCAGTAGAAAGTCTCCAAACAGCGAATTTTATACAAATATTCATTTTAAATGTTTTCTGATAATTACAACGTTTTCCCCATTTTGCAATCTCCAAATCCACCTGGACCGCAAAATTTAACACCCGGAATTCTCTCAAAAAGTACCCGTAAAAAATCTCCAAACAGCGAAATTCACAGAAATATTGATTTTAAGGTTTTCTGATAATTGTAAGGTTTTCCCCATTTTGCAATCCCCAAACCCACATGGGTCGCAAAATTCCCAAAACCCGAATTCTCTTAAAAAATTAAATCGGTCAGTAGAAAGTTTTCTAACAGCGAAATTTACACAAATATAAATTTTAAGGTTTTTTTGATAATTATAACGTTTTTCTCATTTTTCAACCACCAAATCCACCTGGGCCGCAAAATTCCCACATCCCGAATTCTCTTAAAAAATACAATCTAATCCACTCGTAGAAAGTCTCAAAACAGCGAACTTGAGACAAATATTTATTTGAAGGTTTTTCTGATAATTATAACGGTTTCTCCATTTTACAACCCCCAAATCCACCTGGGCTTGAAAATTCCCACATTTTGAATTCTCTTAAAAAATACAATTGACGAGCAGAAAATCTTCAAACAGCGAATTTCCCACAAACATTGATTTTAAGGTTTTTCCGATAATTATACGTTTTTCCCATTTTCCAACCCCCAAATTCAACTGGACCGCAAAATTCAATCGACCAGCAGAAAATCTCCAAACATTGAATTTCACACAAATATGCATGTTAAGGTATTTCTGATAATTATAACGTTTTCTTCATTTTGCACCCCCAAATCCACCTGGACCCCAAAATTTAAACATACCGAATTCTTTTAAAATTTATATTTGACCAGTAGAAAGTCTCCAAACAACGCATTTCACACAAATAACAATTTTACAGTCTTTCTGATAATTATAACGGTTTTCTCATTTTACAACCCCTAAATCAACCTGAGCCGCAAAATTCTTAAAAACCCACAGATTTATCCACATACTGCCGTAAACAAAATTCGACAATTTGTTTGTTTCCCCCTGTTTATACGGACATCCAATTGGCTACAAAACAGCTGACACTACATCCCAACCTTGCCAGTGGCCATCTACGACTGTACCAACAAGTTTAGCGCGACAATGACATCCCCACGAAATATTATTCATGTTAAAGAAAATTACAATTTGACATACCGTTAGCATCACACCATTTAATATATACTAGCAAATTTACAATTTCACAAAGAGCCAGTATCAAACAAAATACCACATTTTCCTTATTTAACAATCGAGACAATAAAGCAAAACATTTCTTTCCCCACCCTCCCTCACAACCCCGAATTTTCTTTTCTCTTAAAAAACACAATGGACCAGTAGAATGTCTCCAAACAGCGAATTTCAAACTAATATTGATTTTTAAGGTTTTTCTGATAATTATGTTTTCGCCATTTTGCAACCCCCAAATCCACCTGAGCCGCAAAAGTCTTAAAACCCCAGATTCATCCACATACTGCCAAAAACAAAATTCGACATTTATTTCTTTCCGCCTGTTTATGCGAACATCCAATTTACTACAAACGCACCTCAGCTTCATACCCCTGTAACTTCGCCCCAGTGCATAGCAGACCCCAAAAACCAGTAAGATGAGCGTTGGTTCATCCTCTTTCGAACCTGCCCTAAATCACTTCTGGATCTTTAAAAAAATATGCGATGTAACGGCACCGAACGTTTTCGTGTCAAAAAAATCGTTTTAACCCTCGTATTTTCGCCCCCTCCAATCTCAGTTTTACCATCTCTCCAGAAAGTTCGCCCTTGACGAGATTTTCAAAATGACACCAACAACATTCACCTGCGATACGTACAGCTTGCAAAAATTCGCAAAAACTGTGTATTTTCCAAGCGTCGCACAAATCGCTAAAAGAGCACCGTACTAGCGTCACATCTCCAATTCGTTAAACATTTTCAATGTTAAAATACAAATTATAGTCACTAAACTTACCGTGCCGTTCTATTTCTAAGTGCAACCTGTGCAACATGCAATGTTTTCTGTTTTGCACTTTGTCTTCGAACAGACAAAGATTTTTCAACTTTGAACCCATATTTTAGCACTTACACTTCACTTATTTTTACTAGTAGGTACAAATATAAGAAAAGCTCAGCGCGAATAATAACTGACAATACTCCGTCAAGATTTTATAAACCACAAATCTGCATTCTATTAGTCAGTGCAGAACTTCATTATAAAACAATTTAAATAGAGCTTTGGAATTTTGGGAATATCGATAAGCGTCCAACGAACCACCTAAATCATAATCCTTTGCCTCCATTTATATTTTGTTTCCTCTACATAGCACCAATAACATAGCAGGGTATGACATGTAAACAAAATCATTTAAAAATTACTTAGTGTGGCTTGTGGTCTTATCTTTAGGCGGTTTTGAAAATTATGAACCTGTTAGAAACGAAATCTGAAGTTACTAAACAGTCACCTTACTCTGTTTTTCGTCTCCATCTTCACCAACGTGGAATTTACGGTTACAATGTTGTTAGAGCGCCTCTCTTCTGTAGAGCATATGCATATGCTACGTTTAGAGAATCATAAACTAATATATTGTATGTGTACCCATTTTTAAGATTTATGAATAATTCTAACAGATTACAGTATGGAATTTTTAAATTCCAACAGTTTTCTTACGTGCTAGCAGCTAATGCTTAATTAATATGTTAAAGCCATTTTGTTCAAATACTAGGGTGACTAATGAACACTAAACTAGTTAAACTAACATAGTTTTGTCTTTATTTATTTACACTTACAAGATAGCTCATTAACTATTTAAATAACAAATTAAAGTAGGTACAGTGGACGCTCTCTCAACCGGCTGCTCAACTGTGAGACATTAATACACTTGTTTGCTGTTACAAGCATAAACCATAAAAGTACCTACTGTTTGAACGAGCAAGAATTGATAGTACCTGTCTGTGGAATTGAGACTTTACTTTGTCTAAGATCAACTCTGACGCTGTCGTCATATACAATGATATCAGTAAAGCTGTAACTGGAGATTACCAGTTTGAAGTATACAAATTGATGCAAAAACAAAATCAGAATAATTGGGAACATTTTGAATTTTACTCCAATATCTTGTGGTTGCATTACCTGACTGATGAAAGGGTAAGTGTAGTGCAGTACAACAATATCAGCAGCAAGATCTCGATCTGTTTTAATAAACTGAATGAAACAAGTAAATCTTCCATAAACACTGCCAGCATCGTGATAGAAGCTTCCATAGAGATTAATGATCTAACAGGAGTTAACTCATTGCCTATAGTTGCATTAGAAAGATTATGTATAGATGAGTTGATAGCCAAAATAAATTGAACGTAGATAACATTTCACCCATTGAAAAATCTCCGAACACACACTTTGGCAAATGTTTAAATGATTATACTCGAATGGTGCACTTAATTAACTTTGAAAAAAATGTGGTTGTTCTATTCTTTGCAAATAGAGGTGATTTTGTAGCTACTGATATTTATAGCTCTTAGTTGGTAATTATACAATAGGTACTGTATCGTTGAAAAACTCTAAAAGCATGCTTATAGCAGTTTTCGGTTTAACCGGCCTTTGTGTTATCTGGCAGTTCTGTGCTGGCCGGTTAAGAGAGCGTCTACTGCATTAAAAATAAAACAGCTTTAAACAAAAATCACAAAAATTATAAACACAAAAGAAAAGAAGTCCATGATCTCTCCCAAAGGTTACCTGAAGAGGGCACGCTGCGCGTCACGACATCGGCGCATTTTGTAGATCCCACAGCAGAAATACCAACAAGGAAAGACAGGACGAAAAGTTGCGACAGAAACTGTCTTAAATTGTCAATGATCGATGGTAAACTAAAAAGAAAACTAAGTCCACCGAAATCCTCAATCGATGACGATGCCGAGAGCCAAATCGACTAAAAATCCGCCAAATGCGAGATCGAAAACGACTCCGACACCGAACACCAAAAGAAAATTCGGAAAAACAAAGTCGCCACAAATGTCAAGATATAAACTTCACTAAAGAAACATCATGTGAGCAGCCTGCGCAAAACCGCCACCCGAAGCTCAAAACCTTTCAACGAAATTGTTCACAAGGAACACGATACATGACAACTTAAGGTCATCAAAAGAATTCGGTAGGCGACGATATATCGTCAATAAATACGTCACTAAAGCAAAACGACAACAAGCGAAAACAAATCGCTTCTACTCCAACACGGTAAACGACTACGTCAACCAACGAAGAAGGTGCGATAGTAAATGTACAATACACTTCAACAGATGTTGATGCGCACGATGAAATTAGCAAACAAAGTTGGACGATACGTGATAAAAATAGGAACGAAATAAAAAGCAATCGAAAGAAACTACACAAAGCCAACTACGAAGATGGTTTGAGACACCTTAAAAATTCCGCATAAGCGTATCTCACAAACGCACCAAAGCAAAACCACATCTCATCAGCAGACCAATACACAATAATCAAAGCGGAAATGATTTCCAACTTGTTCACAAAATAGCAACGCGGCACAACATCAAACGACAACAAAAAGTCAACATCGGTAATCGGGAAAGTCAATATCGATAAACTTCAACTCAGGTTCGGGACGGCACAATAACATTTTTAGATTGGCTAAAGGCTAGACAAAGTTGACGACAAAGGAATCGAAATTCCAATAAATGATAAAAAAAACAAAGTTCGGTAACTTCAATGAACGAAAATCGGTACTGACTTCAACTAAAACCGGAAAAATTTCACATAATCTACAACTAAACATCACAGCAATATGAACTAGCTATACTCTTTTCTTCTCT